>JARPRG010000642.1:673098-699872 GCA_031001745.1 Hartigia nigra | reverse complement strand
TTTCAGAGACAAATAACCTTTTCTTTCTCTAGAGTTTAATTCAAATTGAATAACCTGATCCTGCGAGTTCGTTCTTAGGTCCAAGATAAGAGTGGTGCGCTCCCTAGGGTTACAGGTCGCAGGAGCTTCAGGGATGGGTCTACACGTGAGGGCTGGACCGCTGGCAAGAGTAGGAGCTGGGGTCAGAGGTCGTGAGTCCGTTTCAGTATATTTGCGAAACAATTCCTCGGGGACGGCTGTTGCGTCTGTTCCACCACCTTCATTCCCTGCTCCTCCTGTCCCAGCAGCGTCGACGCCACCACCTCCGCCAGCTAACAACGTCGCACGGATCATCTCCATTTCCGCTGGCAGCAACAACGCCTTCCCTTCTGTAGCCTAAATCATTAATTAGTATCTAACAAGCGACCCAATTCTCTCACGAGATTCTGAACTCTCCAGGTTACTTGGAATACATAATAATAATTTCATTACCCAGGTATCCTTCGCACGTCGCACCACCTCCTTGGCTTCGCAATCTGCCGGATGATTACACAGAACCGAGCAGCCATAAGGATAAGGGTTGAAGAGTCCAGCAAAAGGTCGTAGAGTAAAGGGTGCAGGTCTAGCTGACCCCGAGAGTTCAATCCTCTGAAAATGATCCCAAGAATAACAGAAAAAATGGATAATCAATTACATACAAAATCATAGTCATTATTAATGTCTGATCAAAGAACAAAACAATATTTGTAAGTACTTTTCAAAGTCTCCAGTCTAATTAACATTTCCTTCGTCATTAACATTACCTTTGGCTTTGGCCTATAGACTGGTCGAACCCGCGCGGCAATAAGCCCAGTGGCGCTGGCGTCTCCCGGCATTCTCCCATCTCAGTCAACTATCGACTGAATTATTATTCCAACGGCTGTCACCAGGTATATCAAATTCAAGAAAAAATTAGACAACCTCCGACCTGACCATCCACCACCACTGTTACCAGTGGCAAATAGCGCCTTCTTGGGTTTCTTACTTTTCCAAAGACGTTGCTACGGACCCGATGGGTCGATCGAGTGACGTCTACAGGGCACGTGCGTGCCACTTACTTCACCCGTGTATTACAAAAGCAAAACGATTGCTTCACAGCTACCTGACGTGAGACTCTGAGAAGGAAGGAGTCTATATGTATTTATATTGGGAGTTCGTTTAATTCACAGCCAATCGAAGCCTCTTGATATGTCTTATTATTAATGACACGCCACTCCATTAGAAGGTACAATTGTTGCACGAGGATTCAGGTTGTCGTGTCTTGCTATTGCGTGCTCCATAGGGCGAAGCAAAGAGAATAAAAGACAACGCTTGCTATTATGGTTTATTGATTGGATACACGATACTAGATGAGGGGTAGCAGAGAATATTCAAAAGGACCTTTAAGGGAAGCTGCTCTTTTGTATGTGACCAGGATACTTCTTCTTATACGTGAGACCAGTGACAAGGGTTGAGCTCTTTGGGAAAGCAGTTTTTCCACCGAACATTGTGTCAGTTTCTGAAAATTAATATAGTCATTATTATGATCTGGAATTTTTTAAGGATCTTAATCGACATGAATTTACTGACCTGGATGAAATCTGTGATAATTCTGTTGAATGTGTAGATTCTTTGGCAATTTTATCTTGCCCATTGCCTCCAAAGGTACTGTAGTGTTTACAGGTGTCTCGTAAAAATTTCTTAATTCCCCTGTGACAGAGTATTCGTTACATTAGAACGATCAAAGGGTTATATTTTATTATTAGCACCTTATGTAGACTATAAAAGTAACTCACCAATGGTCTCAATGTCAGCCAGCATTGAGTTTGGCACGGAGTGCTGGAATTCTTTTTCGCAGGCGACGAAAAGTTTGAATCGCGACAGAGGATCCTCAATGGCAGTTTCGTCATCGACAGAGAAGCCTTCGGCTTGGCAAACTTTGGTAAATCGCTCAGAAACGTCACGAGGCACCTCGTATGGCTTTAATGGCCGCAAAAATCTGTAATATTAAAAACAAAATTAAGTATACTTAAAAATCTAAAGGAGTCCTACCAAAAATTTCACTGGAGTCTCGAAGCTTTTCTGGAAACGAAGAAAAGATAATATGCAGCGATCTATCATAGTAGGATGGAAAGAAATGTCCTTTAGCACGACGTCAAAAGGTAAGCGAAATATCGATCGATAAGAGCTCGCCGAATTTACGCAATTCAAGAAAAAAAAATGACACGTAAAAGAGATATTTAAAATACTGAAATCGGCCTTCAAAACGACCTAATGTACAAGTATGCATTTTGACTATAATTTTGTCAATTCCTGCAGTACCGAAATATCAATAGGATAAAACAGTTAATTCTTGTTTTGAATGGTTGATAGTGAATTTAAAAAAAAGCAACATGACGCTCGATCAATCTCTTTTTAATTATAGACCGGCCTTTCGTTTACGTTTAAGGAAGTCAGAAGGTTAGTGTCACGGTAAGGGTTGGTTAATTCCTGACGTTGTCGCAATCATACGGTAATGCCGTTTAAACGGCGTTAAACAGAATCACGTAGGTGCCAGCAGGTCGCCGTATTCTGGAACAAGGATACCCATTGATTTTGTGCGCTGCCAATCAATATTGCTTCCTCGAGATTATCTCGGCACGGCTCGCGCCAAAGTTTTCATAGAACGCCGAAAAATAAAAAGAGTACAGGGTGGTGTAGGAGGTATCAGGGTGACGGTAAGGGGAATCTGGAGATCGATGTCCAACGCCGTACGGTGCTGCCACCAATTCACATCTCCAGAGTTACGGTTATTCGCATTGCCGTCTCTCCGGAAGCGCGTGCCCCCGGGTCCCTGGACTCTGGAGTGTTTTCATATTTTCAAAAAAAGCGTATTCACGTCTTTGGCATATCTTACACCAAATTTTCATCTACGAGTACAAAACAAACTATTGATTGCGACAAGACAGACAATCTTTGAAAGAAATTCGTTAGTAGTTGAATCAACGAACGTTAGTGTTATTAAAATTTCTTAAAACAAAAAATGACAATTCCATGTCGTCGAGATATCGACAGTGATAACCTTTAAAAAAGATACGACCGGCATCGTTTATTGTCTATCAATACCATGCAGTAAAGTACTGCAGAGTTTTCAAGCTATCTTTTTACATAATCATTTGTCGGACTGGTAATAAAGACCAAGCCGCATTAATGAGCAACGCGACTGAATACTCCCACCAGAATCTAGTCAAATACACCTTTTCCGTTTATAAAGAATTTGCATTGAGGGAACAATGAGCTTGAACAATGTAAAATGATTGTTTCAAGTACTGAGGATTGACTAGGTCAAACGTCATTGCATCCTAAACAAGATTCCTCAAGATCATTGTTTACTCATCCACTATCTATCTTAAGCTTCGAGTACCGCAAGGGCATTGTATAAGTTGAATGGAACAGGAAGGGGAAACGATCCCCGTTGGTTTTTACAAAGAAAGAAAAGTTACCTAGAGTATAGTTTTACGTAGTAGTCATGATTTAAGTACTGACTTGTTATTCCACTAGGTTTATCATACATTAACCGCAAACGTGAATCTACGCACGCCACTTGTTGTCTTATCCTTGAGTCATATTATTTCCTGCTACCTACTCCCCGCGAAGTGCTCCATTATCGCTACGAAGATATTCGGACTGTATAATGTCAAGTGACTTCGTGTAACTCTTTGCCGTACATAAGGATATCCCTACTTCAAGGGTAGGTGTGGTAAACGCGTGGCGACTGGATTGTAGGGGAGAAGAAGACAGTTGCGACAGGTCCGTGTCAATCAGGCTCCTTTGATGGTTACCCAAAATAGATTAAAAAGAAGCATCGCACGGTTGGACATCGAGATAAAGCTATAGAGTGAATTTAATGTACTATTAATAGATTTAAAAAATATAAATAT
Source organism: Hartigia nigra (assembly GCA_031001745.1). Lineage (NCBI taxonomy): Eukaryota > Metazoa > Arthropoda > Insecta > Hymenoptera > Cephidae > Hartigia > Hartigia nigra. The sequence continues at coordinate 695,955 of JARPRG010000642.1, read as the reverse complement.
GCGATAAAGTCAGAACACGTGTAACGAGAATGTCAAAGTACAATGGAATTATGGTAGATACGGCAGTGTCGCGGACCATTTCGCGCACGCACTGGTAGGCAACTAGACTGTATTAAACAGCTGCAAGTTGTTTCGTAATTGACTACTGCCTCTTACGAGTCATACGAAGATTGTTGAAGATTTTTATACGGCAGAGATAATATTGTTTATAAACAGCTAAGCCCAGTGCTGACAAACTTGAATTTAGTATTCCCTAGTACAGTTGGCGGTGACAGTTCTTAGTTATGACATAGATAGAAAAGATATGCTCTGAGTGTACACGATATAGTCGCTGCATAAAAGTTGGACACCAAGTGTAAGGAGTCCTGGTGTACTTTTACGTCAAGCCCGTCAAGCTGAGAAACCTCCTTGTATAGCGGTATAAGAGAGCGTGAGGCGAATCCGTTACGTCAGAGGATGTCAGGCTGGTAGTTTAGCAAGCGGCACCAGAAGCAGCAGTAGCGGTAGCGGGTCTAGGAAGGTGGTCAGGAAGGAAAGAATCAGTATGGAAAAAGGGGGCGTTGTATTACATGGGGCACGGGGCACCTTAGCAGGGTACCTTAAGTCGTCCCTGGAGCTGTCAAAGCTGTCGGGAGAGTAGGGGGAGGTAGGAAATAGCAATATGGCCGCAGTTTGTCCCCTGCTAGTTTACCAGCAGCGCGACGTAACGTGAGTTTTCGCTGTTCGGCTAGTAGATACGGATCAGCTTATGAATTGACTGCTTACCCTCTTGCGGCAAGGGACTTGCTCGTATTCTCGAAGCTCTGCACTTTAACGGTTTTGTTCCATTTGGTTTTACAACGAAGGATATCTCGGCGTACAGTGGTGGCCTGTAAAGTGATGAAGGTGGTGTCGTTAGTCGGAATGATCGGGTACGCCCGAGAGTGCGTTTCTCTAATGGATTATGTCCTCTAGAGGAGTGTTGTGCTTGATATTAAAAGATAGTGAACAAACCGTGAACGAGGAGAGTATTGCCGGAGTATTTCTGACTGAATTGAGGAGAAAACCATGCCTCGTGAGCGCCGCCATCTTGTTGCTCTTCGAACGGAACTTCAGGAGTGAGGAATAGGGGGCGCATTGGCGACTGCGCTTGTGTTGTTTCCCATCATCCGCCATTTTACAGTCGCCATTGAAAGGTGAAAACCCTCCTAAATGTTCTCGAATAACAGCGGTCTCGCGGTGGAATTTCGGGCTTGATCGACGCGCCTGGTGTTGCTAGTGATACGGTGTACGATGGAGAAGCCATGACGCACCCGTCGCATCAAACGAACGGCGCCAGCTTGGAGGACTGCCACACGAATTTCTTCGCTCTGGTGAGTGAGCCCGACTCCAACTCGGGAATGTCCTCTTCTAGACTAAAGGAAACCTCCCGTGGGAAAGTGATTCGGTACGAGCGTGATATGCCTGTTCCTGACGATAAAGGAACCCTTTACGGTAATGTGCCAACACCCCTACAGCATCGCAGTATATTCATCATACCCGTACTCTGAGAAGAGTCCTCCATTCTCCGCGGGTGTTTGTGTATAGCTCGATCACTCTCTCGCTGTTCTCTGGCCCACTCAGCCACTCTCTGTGTCTATATATACGCGTGTGCCTTAGTGGATTTGAAGTTTGTTGTGTGCCCAATGTCATGCCTGATTCACGTCACCCGTGGAGTTTCAGTCTGGGAAGGTTGCAAGGACAGCAGCCGCCAATCCTAGGAATGCATACCGCGCACGCCACGCACCTTATATATTTTTCCTGATATACGCGCCAAATAAATCTGCTTCGTTCACGGGAACACGACCTGGGGAATCCTCTCCGCATCTCGCCACTGCTCTCTCTACTCCGTTCTATTACCATTTCTACTCTACTCTCCATTATATCTCGCTATACTACGCGATACATTATTCTTAACACGTCCATCGTGCTACATTCCACTCAATTCTGCATCTAATCTCCGTTTCCTCACCCGCCGCGCTTCGACCCTTCTCTTCTTCTTTCTACGCTTGATCTCGCCAAGTACCTTTTGCAAAAAAGATCATGCAAGCGAGTTCCTCGTCATTCACGACATGCTCGTCATCGTCTCCCTCTCTCGTAACATTCCTTTCGCCGGCAAGTTGCGAGGGAGTCGTCGTGCGGAAACTGTGTCAAGCCGACTGTGCTCTCTGCCGTTGCTTATGCTCTCTCGAAAAGTCTTTTTGCCTCTCCTGATTACTCTGTCCTTAGCTTAGTTGCTTTCTGTATACAGACAACACACTGACCAAGAACCAATGATAGAGACAGAGATAGACCGACCAAGCCTAAGTACTAACTGAATGAGCGAGTGAGTGAATGACTGAGTGAGTAGCGAGTGAACCTCCTCGAGGATTGAGCCACGGTCAAGAGAAGCTACGTCTAGGAATTTTTGGGCCATAATATATCTCGTATACAAGAACGTGTAAGATGACTATAGATGTTGTCCACAGTCTCCTCTTTCCTGGCTCTCGTTTCCTTTCTCTCCCAAACACGGCCCAAGCCAACCACACACACGTTTCTCATGGCGTACAATGAAACAGTTTTCGTCGACGCAACGATAACAAAAAAAGTAAAGTAAGAAAACAGGTTTTCCCTATAAATTTCTCAATGAAAACATTCTCATCGTTTCCAACGTACTGATGTCTCGCGCCATTTTTTTCACAAGGAATTTACCTCACGAGACTCACGTACACCTCCGACACACCGTGACCCTTTCTGCTCTTCTCTCTCTCGGATGAAATCGATATTTTCTCTAGCGCGCTAAAATTCAAAGCGGCATTGCCGCCTTCTCCCTCTCGACCTCAACTCCTCTCTCTCTCTCTTCCTCTCCATCTTCAGTCTTACTCACTCCCACACTCGCTCCCACTCTAGTCCAATCCTTTGCCAGAATTCTTCAAACCGTAAAAAAATCGTCCTGCTCTCTTCCAGGAGACTGTTCTTCTCAGTCATGCTTAACAGAAACAAATAACTCCTCTTGTTATTCACGGACCTTGTCGCAGGCGCCTTTATCGCGTTATGCACGAGCAGTCGTCATCGTAGCGCCAGCAGTATGAACCCATGCACGATTGAATAATCGCTGATCGATATCCCACGAGAGACTTCTATCCCTCAACGTATCAGTTTTCGCACTAGGAATAACTAGGAACGAATTTTACACCAGATACAATCGCAAGAAAAAATAACTAACAAATAAACAATATACTACACGATAAGATGACAGTTGGCACTTAACGCTGTAAATTTTACACAGACCTTACAATGTAAAAAAAACCATATTTACTCGACTGTCTCTTTGACTTCTGTCCATTAAGTACCACCGACATTGTCTCTCGTGACTCCAGACGCATCTCTTATGTAAATTAAGTCTATTTCGTTTGACATAGACTTCTGGTAACGTGACAATTTTCTCAGGGCGTTCCAGCTAATTGTTACAATTAATAACGATCGAATGTCTCTTATCCGAGAGTTGGTTAATCGGACGGACGCTTGACTAGACACCGAGAGATTTCATTATTAAGCAAATGAGTAAATTAGTCGTGTAATTAATTACGCTTGATAACGTTAAATCTACCAGTGAATTATTTTAGGAATTTCAAACATCCTTCTTGTGTAATATCTTTTCTTTTTTTTTACTCTGTCTCCGTCAGCCACCTCGTTCCAATGTTATTGAAACAATCGTACGTTACGTTTCGTCTAGTAGTAAAGACCATCCACGTGGTATAAATATTTCAGAAAGCCTGCGATAAGCGCTTCTTATCTTACGAATTCGCGCGCTACTTAACACCACTGGGAATCACCTCGGCCGAGTCACCTAGTAACGGACGTTGAGAACGCGCTATTAATTTTCACCACCTCTCCAACCGCCATCCATCCACTCTCAGAGCCACCCCTTGTTAGTCCGATTTTCGCAATGGGACTACCCCGTTCATCGGGTAGTCCAACCCTTCGTGTTATAACTATCAGTGCTCACAGAAACTACCGTTAGGAATATATATATATAACTGACTAGAGAGACTTATTCGATTGTTTACTCAATGCGTAACTGTAATTCGATAAACAAAGAAGCACGAAGGACTTCGACGTTAACTTAGACATTCTGTATATCCGAATGCCACCCTCAGGATGCAGAAACTCACCCTAGTTAATAGTACCCTAGTGGCCATGGATTTTTTCTTGAAATTCAAAGCATCCGTACTCGTACCCACCCGCAGCCAACTTCCGACAACAGTTTCCCTTCGTTACCACAGCTTCGTTAGTCCGTACGACTTTCACAAATATACTTGAGAATCGAGATCGTACGCCATTTTAGTTCTATTATATTTGTTTTTCATAACCGTTAATAAGAGTACGTGTCACTAATCTCTTCTGTGTAGTTTTTATTCGCCAAACACTTTACGTATATCGACAATGCATAATCTAAAGAGTCAAGTACCAAGCTGTAATGGTGTTTGAGGTCTATTCGTTTCCGTTCCTCGATCTAGCTTCTATCGTATATAATAAGGGGTTAGGTTATACTACGCAGTCAGGTAGATAGGTAGGTTGATGCGTATTATATTCTCTTTAGGTGGTAGGAGTGTGCAGCAGGTATGTAACTATATCGTGGTCGCGCGCGAGAAACGCGTATAGACACGTTAGAACCACGGCGAGACTCCTTCTTCCACCTTCTTTTCCTCTTGGCTCTTCTGTGCCGCCGCTCCGCCTTCCCATAATACCATACGAAGCCCAGCGCACGCTGCACGACACGGCCATCCGAGCCAAAGTCACTCGACTAGATTATACGCTGAAACTGGTGCTACGTGAACACAGACAAGCTCCGACGTTCCACGGTGTCCGCCTGCCTGCCAGGTGAAAGCCTTGCACTAAGGACGACGTTACGTTAACCGTACTCGTGGTTGGCTCATGCTAGAGCAGAACTCGTAGTCAGTGTGGCAAGGCGGCCTTCGTCTTCTTACAATTATTTTTTTTTTTTTTTACCTTAGGATATCCCGCTGCGCCTGTATACCCACCTAGAACACCCTGGATTCCATAGATACTCCTGCGCCATTAGCATCCCTCTTTTTTTTTACCTTCCTGGAATTTTTGATGCGTGCAACATATTTTTTGGGCTTTTTTTTCATTGTTTCAATATACTGGTGTCATTGATTGTTTGTCAAACGTTTGATTTGTTTTGGGGATAACGGCAAAAACCTTGAGTAACCCTCGCTCTATCTTTTGCATGGGGTGTACGTGGGATTTAATGGTCGAAGGACTCTCTATGGAGTTTGGGGGTGACTGTGACTTCAGCGGATTCCTCCCTCTTATACTGCCGCTTCTTCCTCCACTTCTACCATGGATGTCTTTCCTAAAGGCCAAACGAAACGACGGCGCGCGTTTACCACGCCTGCGTGTAAAACCTCAGGGCCGATTTCAATGGGTGGTTTCGCTCGGTGATTGCTGAGGTGGAGGAGACGGAGAGTCTTATTCTCCCAGGGTACTGTCATCCTCTGGATTTGTCTCCGTGAATGGCTCTGGTGATGCCAGGTAGCTGCGATATTCATTGAGGGAGCTCTCTCTAGCCAAAAATACTCAACCTGTACTGCATTCGCTTCGTTGCCATTCTATGCAAGAGGCACGAACGCAAGGACAAAAATAGCGCTGTACCTTAGAAAAAGTAAACAAAAAAAAGCGCAGACTAAAGTGGCGTATTCTCATAGAGAAAATACAAAATTCTATCTCCATCCATTGCAACGCTTAGATATGTATAATTCAACCTCGTTGCGAAATCATTAACTATTTAGAATTAATCAAAATGGCGTTGTGTCTTTAAACGAGTGCCACTTGATGTCATGTTTGTTTTGATGCTCTCTCAATATTGTAAGGCCAACCGCGAGCGTTGCTTCCTGGATGAAAATTGGCCGTAGTCCCACTGTTGCGTATCTTACGTCTTTCTGAGTCATAGCCACGAGGGAACTCCAGAGTTCCATGACCAGTCACGAAAAATTGAATTCGTACCCGCGGTGGTTGTAAACAAAAGAATAAATGCCATACGCACTTCGTATATACACGGACTCGAATAACTCCTGGCACTCGCTGGCATTCCGTAGAGTCTGACAAAGTTCCTATCGTAAACCAGTGACAGTTCTGTAGACCAAGGGTAGCGAAGAGGTTGACATCGGCGTCCTAAAGGTGACCGATAAGGTCATTGACAAGAACAAACTATGTCCCAATAAGTCGTCAGCAAGAACCGTTAGCATCTCCTATGAACTCAGAGGTGCTCGATCATCATCCCTTAAGTCACGTCAACCACTGCCATCAGCATGGTTGTCCTATCACATCCTCCCTTCATCCTAACGAAGACACAGTTTCACGAACTAGAACCAGGGGATATCGATCGCCGTTCAATATACCGGGTACCAACACTTCCTAGTGAGTTGACCCAACCCCAGTTCTTCCTACTTTTCCCAGAGTCACACGTTTCCTCGCAATATTTCCCAGAGAATCAGCATATCGTCCAAAAGTCAATGGGAATCAATGCTTCTCAGTCACTCTAGGACGAACAGCTGACTAACGTAGTGTAAAGTAACAGCATTTAAAGTACGTCATATTCTTTGCTACGATAGAACGTAAACAAAAGTATTCTTGTCGTATGATATTCGTCGACCTTACTTGTCTCCAATGGTTAACAGGGATTTCGATCGGCGTTGTCATCTCTCTTGCTCTCTTGGTTAAATATTCGTAGAGGATGATGATGCCTGTAAGAGAGAGAGAGAAAGAGAGAGATAGAATGAGAGAATCAAGTGTTTGGCGTGCGCGTCAAGGAGAAACACACGGGACGTTCAGGAATGAAGAAACAGAGCAGAGTCAGAAAGAGGAGTTGAGAGGTGAGAGGTTGAACGAAGGAAGAAAGAGCGAGAGAGAGAGAGAGAGAGAGAGAGAGAGTGTATAGCAGCACATAGCAGAGCCTCTAGTGGGATAGGAGGTACGTGTTGAACCCACGCGGGCGGCCTTGCACGTCGCCTTGCTTGTATTGATCAGCAGCTTGACAGCCCCGTAGCGTACGGCGTGCGCCTTTGCCCGCTCTCGGCGGCTGCCTGTTCTTCGGACGAGCGTCCCGACCGCCGTCGCGGTGCATTTTAACATGGACCCGCCGGTCCACCCGATCGAGGGAGAAAGATTTCTAAAAAAAGAAGGATGCAAGGATAGACAGATAGAGACTGGTTAAATCCAATGCGCAGACGCTCCATGTACTTGGACCGGGTGGGTCTGGTCTTCTTGTTTGTCTGCTTGGCTCTGGTTGGCTTGCGTGCGAATACATAAGAATGCGACTACCGACTATGTACGAGTTATATTATTATGACGGTGATGACGTTGACGTCAGTGCCGACCGAGTCGTAAAGGGGCCTTACGATGACGGCATGACGGAGTGTCAACGAGTCACTGGCTTGTACTATGAATACGTAGAGGTCTATGGGAACGAATGAATGCAGGACTATAAACACTACAAACAACGTGTAACAGGTGCTGTCGTTTCTCTTCATTCCAACTGGCTTTACGTAGGTCTGATGTTTGATGCTTGTTAGACTCAAAATACGGAAATCTTTGAAATGCCAGGAGGATCGATTGGAAATATTAAAGAAATGTTTTTCGATTTGTTTCTCTGGCTTGTATATGTAGTATATGCTACTGGATAAGATGGTAAGTGGATTGAAGGCGCGTTTCTATGGCCTTTGGGTATCTTACCCTTAGTGCCCACAATACATTTGATTAGACATCACTGATACGATTGCACATCCACGTGCGTGCCACGTGCCGCATTTATCGCGATAAAAACCCCACCGGCTGGATCCTTCCTCAACGTGAGACTAAGCTTTGTATTATTTTTATCTTGAGGTTTTTCAATCGTTGATATTGAAACTATTATAATTTGATTTTTTTATCATATGCTTCACACTGTGAACGAACCTTTAAGTCACGGTTACGCCAGTGCGTTCTAATTACGTCGACTCTCACCAATGAGATAATCAAGGCTGACTCGTCAAGTGAATTCTTCCACTCCAGTTCTTTGCGTATTACCGTGTGATATAATATATTTTCTTTATTCCCAAAACAGACGGACCTCTGCGGCATCAAATGGAGGAAACTCGTGTGGGGCGAAGTGGCCGGTGGCTTCGGGGGTATCCCCCTTGAAGATCCGGTACTGTCGAGTTTCTCAAGGTGTCTCGCGGGTGACATTCTCTGCGTATGGCGAAGGGTGGCAGCCTCGCCACCCTCAGGAGGATCCGGGGCTACCGGTGGAGGCGGTGGTATCTTCGACCTGGGCATCGCACCCTCTCCGGCACCGCCGCCCCTCTCGCTCACCGCAGCCAAGGAACTTTGGATTTTCTGGTACGGCGAGGAACCTGATCTCTCCGGACTCGTCTCACCGGAACTTATCGCTTGCGGTAAGTCAGAACTCTTTTTTTTTTTGTTTATCTTCCAGTCCTTCTATCTACGTGACTCTATATATTTTTTAAACATAAATACAGCCAGTTTATACGCAAGAGTAAAGAAAATCAATAGAAGGGTCTCTTTGACTCGTTGATTTGACTCTGATTTTTCCGCAGTGGAAACGCAGAACACTGACCCGCGTCTTGGCTGTTATTCCGATGTCGATTGAGTAACGATCGGCCGATTACGCAAGAAACGGTTTCTCTGTTTGGGATTGCGAATCGGTCGTCGGCCGATATACGTCTAGTCGAGATCTCCCGCTGGATTTTCTAACTCGGGTAGAAGGACATTGGTAATCAGTCGATCGATTACCATCCAACCGATACTAATTACTGCCCCAAAGGGATAATAATGGGGATTGTCTTCGACTACCGATATCAAACCTGTCTCATCCTTCTTCCTTTTCTTTATTCCTAGCACTCTAAACGACCTGTACTGTAAGAGTGGACGAAGGCGTATCAGCGAACCGGTAACGTCGGCCGAACAGTATACACGGAGACCGTGTTCCAGCATGGGGTCGCTGAACTGTGCCGTTCCTCATGCTGCCTGACTCTACGTATAGACTAGCCGTTGTGTTCCGCGCGGACCGAACCAATTGCGGAACTAGAGAGTAACCGTTAAATCTAAAACGCTAACTGTCACTTCGTCGAGGATACCACCGTTTCTTTCAAAGAAAACGTGGAGGCTCGCTTTGGTATCACGTAATCACGATTTCGGTAGCTTTGGTATCCAGTATCCAGTTAGAAACGGATTGAAAGGGGATCTATGGGCGTTTAGCTTTAAAAGACTCGCGATAATCTGCGTTTGTGAAAGATACAGTAGGAGAGGCGATACGGTACTTACGGTAAAGGCCATGTAGTCATGAATATTAAGAAATCCTACAATCCCGTGTGTCTTGAGTTTCCTTCTTTTTTTTTTATAATTGTCAAGTTTTATTCCTTTGCCTTTTATTATACGTAATGAAAATTCCTCTTTTTAAATTTGAAAATCCATCGGCCTTTTTAATCGTAGAGTACTCCGTTGCTTGTGCCATTCAGCTGATTTGGATGAATGACCCAGTAATGGTGGGCGCGACTGCGTCGTCTCGACGTATCGGATCGTAGCGTCGAAAGCCAAGATTTTCGTTCGAGTATGGCTGCCGTAGCAGTATGAATAATATACACAGCGATTTTTTCCTCGTGAAGGCACTGAAGTTACGTCGTAGGAAGGGGACAACAAATTCAGTGATATGGTACGCGCTGCTGGGGTTCGGCCGGTTGCGTCGAGCCATCTAGATAACGCAATGTAAACAAAGTCACGGGTAATATTCGTGACGTTTTTTTCGTTTCTTCGCGCCAGCAAGCACGAAAAATGTCTATGATACAGAAGGAATATATACATATTACAGCAAGAGCTTACACTTAATTAAATATCATACACGCGTAGAAAGACAAAAGGAAGAAAGAATAAAACTCGACGTGAACGCAGAGATAATCGCAAAAATTGACTCACGCAGTTACGTCAAGATGGCGTCGCTGTCGACTGTTTACAGCGAGTCCCGTTCAACGGAACGTACCAGAAATTATTCGAGAAGTAGATTGACGCGCGTCAGCAGGCTTGCTCAATGTCATCGCGATTAACTCGAACCGATCTCGCAGATTTTGAATTTCGCAATCCGTCAACACTTTGGTAACGTTCAAAGACTCGGTTGTTTTTATTCGTACTTTCTTTCTCTCTCGTATGCGTACCATTGCATAAGTCACGAGTGAATTTTTCTTCTTCTACTCGTATACGAATACAAGTGGGAAGGATCTGAGAATTTTAAAAGTTTCTAAAGTCCTGTGCACTTTGAGGACTCCTTTCGTTTATCGATCGAGCAAAGACACGTGTGGCCACGCGAGGAGCCAACGGTTGCCAAGCGAACCACTTACATGAACTGCCCTTCCATTTCTCCCGACCTTAAATCCCTAACGTCCTTTATTCTCTGTGTCTCTGTCTCCCTTATTCCTTCGTTCCTCTATCACATCCCATAATTCGTGGCCACGTTCCAGCAGGGCCTACTACCCCAAAAACGCAGTGAAACGCCCAGCGATCCATAACGAGGGGTGTTTCACGTAACAGCCTACTGCTACTCCTACCTACTACCTGCCTGCTAGCCTTTCTGACCCCTTGCATTGATTTCCAAACTTGGCCATGCTCACGGAGCGGCCAACATCTCTCTCGCAAAAACACTCTATCCCGACTACGTCAGTCGGAGCAGAAATGATCATTACTTCTCGATAAATATATCACGCTGGTTCCTCATTGCGTAATATTTATCAAGGAACAAGAAAAAACTCAAGAGACTTTATCAGGCGTATTTATAAAAACATTCACCTTCCGACTTTCTTAAATACCCCGCAGGACCTGGATTACCGTTTTATTGTAATAATTTAAATGCGACGCGTCCCTGCGGACTGACTACGGATTCTACTAGTTCAGGTAGTAGTTTACGGCTGTAAGAGCAAACGACTAGAGAAACGGACATGGCGCGAAGAAAATCCGAGCGAAAGTCGTAAACGACACACATTACATACATATACGATGTTCGAGAAGTTTTCCGTTTTCTCGTTACAGTCTTTCACGGTTTAGTGCGCTCGGGATTTTGCGCTTTCCCACTGAATTTATACGGACAAATTTTTCCTTCAGGATTCTACCGTTGGATTAGCCAATCTTATACGTCTGTATACTTTCTATGCTTTTGGATGATACTATATCTTGCTCCTTTTGTCTGTTTACAGAGAGCGAACAAGGATCTTGGGAGAGCGGACTGTCTTACGAGTGCCGGTCACTTCTCTTCAAGGCGCTGCACAATCTCATCGAACGCTGTCTGCTGTCCCGTGATTTCGTACGGCTTGGCAAGTGGTTCGTGCAGCCTTACGATGGCTTTGAGAAACACCGTTGTAACAGGTATTTTACTTGATGATCTTTGTCTCACCGAGTCTGATCCTTTATCGGATAATACAATTGCGTAACAAGGACACGCACCTGCTGCTGTACCCATCGAAATTAATGTAAGGTTTTGTTTTGTTTCTTGCAGCAGTCACTTGTCGTTCTCCTTTGCGTTCTTCGTTCACGGCGAGAGTACAGTCTGCGCTAGTGTCGACGTCAGGCAACATCCTGCTGTTCGACATCTGACCAGGGCTTGCTTGCAGAAGACACAGACCTCCCAATCCGGGGTCAAGGGTAAGGACTACTTATTAATATTAACGTAGAAGATATTTAAATAAGAGGGTTCATTGGACTCTGGGACCTTTATATAAAAAGGTACTACGCTGTCTCTGTGTTGCTGATTGTGTCGTCTGATTTTACAGTGATCCTAGCGCCTTATGGGTTAGCTGGTACGTTGATTGGTCAGGTTGGAAGAGTCGACAGTCAGCTTCTTGAAGAGTGGAAGCATTTCTATCCGATCAATGGCACCAGTAGCGAATCAGGGCTACCGCCGTTGGTGGAGGTGCTCGTTGGTGGTGTTCGAATGCGTTATCCATCCTGCTACGTCCTCGTTACGGATATGGATGATACGCCGATCGAGACTCCCTTATCACCGCCTAACAGTCCTGCTAGCTACGAGCATCCACTTTCGACTCAACGCGACTTGAAGGCGGCCACTGAATTGCCGGAACGCGTGTGGGCCGAATGCACTCTCAGCTCACCGTTACCTGCTTCCAAGATGACGGAATCTTCCCCGGAACCTGGCACCTGGACCTTCGTCGAACCGACACAGAAGTCTTCCTGCAGTTGTACCAAGTGAGTTCACTGATGACCTCGTGAATGAGTACGATGGACTCATTCTTGTGCGACTAGAGAGTACAAAAAGCTTTACGATACAGGAGAAAAAACAAAAATTATTGTTTTATTGAACCGATAAAAACAGGATATTAGTTAAACGTATTATTCTTTACGTCGAGCTCTGCCAATTTTTTATGTATCCTTTATATTTTATTTTTTTTCCACCCTCTCTTTTATCTGTTTGGAACTATCTTCTTTGTCACGGCTAATACAAGAAAGGCCCCCTACTGTCGCTGTTTTTGTAGTTAGTCGAATTCGCTATAAGCATGAATCGATATGATACACAGTGTTTGTAATCGTTGAAGGCAAGTGTATCGCACGTGATAACCAATCGAATACTTGATCCAATTAAATAATGATCTACGTTAAAGCAATATAATTTTTAATATTTGATTTTTTTGTCACGCGTGATATGCCCACTTGTCGCATAAGCACTGCGGTGCGTATTAAATATCTTTTCTAGTAGGTTCTTGTAAATGTCTGCCGAATTTTTGCCAGCAACGGAACAACGATATTTCGACCCGTACAGATCCGTATTTAATGCATGTTAGGACGTAACTAGTAGTACGTCAATTATTATTGGGACAGTCAGTGACCGTGCAAACAGTAGCTCCTATTATTGGCTGTCGCAATGTGTGCATGTCAAAGAAATTCAGGTCTTTAAAGGTGTAGCGAATGCAGCAGTACCGTGAAAGCTCACAGTAACGTTACCTCTGCATTAATTTCACTCTTTTATTATATATTTTTCCAGCTGATTATTCTCACCGTACAGGACTATTCATCTGCGACGTCCCAGTTAGATTTGACAGTCTAATCAGTGATCACTGTGAAATCTGACTGGTACGTCTGAGCTGGATAACCTTGTACAGTCTGTCACAATAGCATTTTATCCATTGGATAAAGTCTATAACGGAGTCCTGAAGTGTTCAAGCCCAACAAAGGACCAAGAGGTTTAACGTGAAATGCAAATTTTTTATATACCAATTACTTGAGAACACTTCAGGACTCTGTACGCTGATGAGAGACTGAAGTCCTAGACTGAGACTCGAAGGAAAAGGAGATGTTAAATACATCGGTTACAGGTGTGCCACCCCCGGGGGTTGGAAGGGCCTGGTCTCCTCTCAGATTCAGAGGGAAAGAATAGATAGAGGTGGGCGGAGGGTTGTACCGTTCCATCGACGCTCTACCACCCAGCAGTGGGATGTTTATTCCTCTGTCCCTGCTAATGCCCCAAGGTGGGTAACCTCTGACCTCCCCTTGATATCAAAGATCATCTTTCACCTCACGTCTCAAAATTGCTACGATAACAGTAACGCACCACCCCGATCACTCATCATTCAATACATCATCGTCACGAAACGTGTCCCATTCCCAATGAACTGGGTTCAGATCATCGCTCTGGGATCATCCATCGCTTCTAATACGTTTGAAATCGCTCTACATCTTTTTCTATATCTGTCTTCGCGTCGACGAGAAAATCACGCTGTGGGAATTTGGCTTGCGAAAATAACCAGGAACAACGATAACAACAGATCCGGCTTGTCTGGGCAGGAAATCGTCGCTCGAAATTATTTTATATCCTTAATGTACGGAATTCACGTGGACAACGTTATTTTTAATTCACGTTACCCTTGAACTTTCTAGGATCTTGTAAGAATTGGTTATTATGTCTAAAATGTCTCTGTGGCCCAAGTAAACGACTCGTGAACGATACAAGAATCTATCTTGGAAGTAACGAATTACTTAAGTGATTATTCCCTTTTTTATTTTATGTAATCGAGAATCTTCGAATCTCGTAAGCATGCTCATTAGACTCATTATTAATTATGTGACGTAGCTATAGTTGCTTCTGGGTGCATGCTGCTGTTTTTTTTTTTTTTATCATTGACCAAACGCTTCTCGGTTATCGTTGGATCTACTTTTAGGATCTTTATACTCTCTGGACCGAAAGAGAGCAGCTTCTTCTCTGCTAGTACGTTGTTGAATATGTTAATATCTGATACGTGTCAGCGATTTATAGTCGTTCCACAAGTTCAACGTGTCTTTTTTTTTTTTTCTTTTTTGACAGATCTAAAACAACGAAGTTTCTATAGCCAGCCGCACGTGGCTTCTCTATTTTGAAATATATTTCTATGAGTTTATGGAAAACCGCATGTGATTTGCTAAGCATTGTATTGGTTTACAAATTGCGAAACACGTTAAACTCATGGACCGACTATACGTTCATACGATTCTCGTGTTCGCTCTATGTGCGAGTGCATGACTTCCTCTTCGCGATCCTCATATATTAAGTTTGTCTACTTGATTCTATCGCTCTGTATCATGGTTTATTGGCTGAGGCTGATGGGAATTCTAGCATTACTGCTTTGCTCGTACACGTTGATCATCATCGAAAGAGAAATCACTTAGCTTTTATAGAAAAAACAATGTATTCAGGTGTTAGCCTGATTTCCGGCTAAGAAATATTAAACTTTTTCACTGTAATAGGTCCGTACTGAACAGAACGGAAGCACCCAGTACACCACCTGGTGGGCCACCCTCGTACTCAAGAGGTCCTCCCACAGGAGGCGATTGTCTGCCAGTTCCATCAGTGGGTTCACCAGGATCACCGGCTCCGTCACCACTTCCTACGCCGCATTCGGAACCAGCTTCCGTTCCACCAGCTGATCCGACGATGCCGACGCTCAGTCCGCAACCGCCTCCGAGTCAGCCCAACACAGCACCACCTCTGACACCTCCTCAAGGACCGAAGTCGACGGCTTCGTCAGCTTGCAACAATCAAGTACTCAGTCCAGCACCGGGTCCTACCCTCAAGCGACCCGTACTGGCTTCGAGAGAGTACGAGGGTGCTCTCTTGGAAGACGAGCAACCGCTCTCATGGCTCTACGATTATTCTACCCAGGAAGCCTGGCTGAATCATCCCGTGAAACGTTTCAAGGGCTCGCCAACCGGACCCACGAATTTACGCAGTAACAATCTCTATCCGCCAACGAGTAACCAGGTGCATCAGGCACAGGCCCCAAAGTTGGAGGTGAAGCAGGAACCGAACGCCGCACCTGTAAGTTTTACATATACTTCAGCCTTTGCCCTTTTGCTCTAGTTCTCTTGTATGTATATGTTGTCGCGTGCTAGTGAATGTTTAGTGGTTTTTTTGTCAATGGTGCGTTTTCATGTCCTTCTTGTAGGGTGAGTGTATTGGGGGTAGAACAGATCCGTATGAGTTTGACGTAGCTGGTGAAGAGAATGGCACGGGAGTAGATGGACTCAGACGGCAGAGGGACGATCCTCCGAAGCCTGGTTCGTTATTTACCAGCGAGGGACTCCAGGCCTCGTATAAGGACCTCGATCAGATATTCGATAATTCCGATCCTGATACTTCCAGCGACGAAACCGTAAGTGTCGTTATTAGAGAACCAATATGACTCAATAACCCCTAAGCATGGCAGTACAACAATAATACATTAGTCAATAGCATATATCTCCCTCCGATCAATCTTCACGACTGTTAGCTCTATAAGTGTTATTTTCTTTTGTACAGAATTTAAACCAGCTTCAAGTACAAACACCACCAGGCTCGAATAAGTCCGGTGGGCTTCACGAGGAAACCAGACTGGACGGGACAAATAAGCATAACAACCGAGGGGTAGGCGTGCTTCGTCCTGAGGAACTCTCAAAGATGTTCCCCACTCCACCGTCCTTGGAGCACAACCCGGTAGCTTCTCCCTGCCAGCTTAGTGATCCTCCTATGGATCAGACCGAATTATCTGCTCCCCAGCGTCCTCTGCGACATCTACCGGACATTTATCCTAACATGGGGTCTCCAGCAGAGGAACCCATCGAGGACTGGTCATACGTGTTCAGGCCTGCGCCGATCTGCAAGCTCGTCGGTTCTTCCAAATATGCTCCGCTGACGAATCTGCCCAGCCAATCCCTGCCACCCGTGACACTGCCGTCGCACTGCGTGTACAGACCCTCCTGGCAGTGCAACCCCACTTCCAGCAATCCTGAGAAGACTCTTCCGCCTACCAGGCCAGGTTCGGTTCAACAGCCATGTTCTCCGAGTCCAGCACCTCTTGGTGCACCCTATCGTTCGACGACATTGTCTGGAAGACCACCACCGCCACCATATGACCAACCCAGTCCTGCTACGTCTACGACGTCGTCGTATCTCAATAAGAATCTGAATAGCATCGAAGCTGATACACCAGGACCAACGCGAGCGCCTGAATCGAATTCTCTGGTTGTCAACATTCTACTTGGTGACACGGCTCTCAATATCTTCCGTGATCACAATTTCGACAGCTGCAGCCTCTGCGTCTGTAATGCTGGACCAAAAGTTGTTGGGAATATTAAGGGTGCCGATGCTGGTGTTTATCTAGCTGGTTCCTGGGGTTCCGGTAGTCCTCTTTTTCAGGATGATGACCAGATTAGGTGCAACTGTGGGTTCAGCGCTGTGGTTAACAGACGACTGGCGCACAGAGCTGGACTCTTCTACGAGGACGAGATGGAAATAACTGGAATTGCGGAAGATCCTGCAGAAAAGAAAAAGGGCTCTTTGGTCGCTGTGGCGTGTGGAGGAGGAAAGTGTCCCGAGGGTCTGGACTCGATACCACCCAATGTCCTAGAACTCCTTAGGGAACAGTGTCTGATCGTTCAGAGTTCTGCTAGCAGTCTCTACAGAGCTGCTAGAATATACGCCAGCTCCAAGAGCTTCCCGCCACTCGCGCCCACATTGAATACTCTCGAGTTTAACGATGGAAACGAAGTATCCCTGGCCGCCCTTGACCAGGGCAAGGTAGACGGTTCGCAAAACGAAAGGACAAATCGAGTGAACGGAGTACATCGATGGGCTTTCATCAGAGCCAGCGGTCCTCAATGTAGCGGCGACATAGTCCGGATGATGAGATCTCTTCAGCCTCTTCTTCAAGAAGCAGTGCAGAAGAAATGTACGACCAGAATGTGGGAGGCGCCATACACTGTAGCTGGACCACTGACCTGGAGGCAATTTCATCGTCTAGCTGGACGTGGAACAGACGATCGCTGTGAACCGCAACCCATACCGGCGCTCGTTGTTGGCTACGACAGGGATTGGTTATCCCTATCACCCTACGCTCTAAGCTATTGGGAGAAGCTTCTTCTGGAACCTTACGCTGGACCTAGGGACGTCGCTTACATCGTCGTGGCACCAGACAGCGATCCCGTTATTAATAAAGTTCGTTCATTCTTCCGGGAACTCTCTACTACCTATGAGGTAAGAATCATCTTACGCATCATCTCATTATTGATTCCAATGTATTCTAGATTCTTATGCACGCTTGTCTCTTCAGATCTGTCGACTAGGTAGACACACTCCTATTTCGAAAGCTCTGCGCGACGGAATTCTTCGGGTAGGCAAATCAACTGCCCAAAAATTGACCAAGCAACCGATAGACGAATGGTTCAAGTTGCTCGGCGAGAACCAAATAGGCGAATTGTTAAGGTTATATGCCCAAGTTTGCAACCATCGGCTAGCACCGTACTTGACCCAGGTTATACAGGACCGTAGTCTATTGGACCCTGGTGAAGCGCAGCCTGCAAATAAGCAGCAACAACAGACTACCGCTTCTACTCCAGAGGCGCCACCAGCCACGCCGGATGGAGCAACGCCCAAACCAGAACCAGTTGGTACGTAGTTAATTTTCATAGGGTTCTATCGATTACATCAGAAATTACATTGCACGTCTTCTACTGGTACAGAGGGAGAAAATACTAGAAGCGAGGCGCCATCTTCGAATACGACACCAAATGCTAATTCAACTATGGGTAACACGACACCCACGCCGCAAACGACGAACACAACGACCACAACCACTACCACCGTCGGTCCCGACGAAGAGGAGGTAGAACCACCAGCCGTTGTTGTGTATCTCGTCGAACCATTCTCTCTGGGAGGAGCTGAGAATCCTGATCGTCGACGACTCGCCATTCTGGCTTTGCTACGTGCTTACTCCGCTGCTGTGAATAGCATGCCAGAAAATATTCGGTCCAATATTAACGTTCAGGTAGATCATCCCCCAGTTATAGGAGATATACTTTGAATCCTCAGGTGTTTCTTCCGTGAAGAAGATGATCACTAATAATTGTACGAAAAAAATTACAGCTGATATCCTTGGAAAGTATAATGGAGTTGGGACGTGCTCGCGAGAGACGAAAAATTCAAGACGAAATGAGAGCACTGGCGTTGAATGTCTTCCTTCAAGGACGACGACTCTTAAATCACAATTCGACGGTCAAAAGTCTCACTGGATTTGGAACTGCAGCAGCCGCTGACCTGTTCCTCAAGAGCAAAGATGTACGTCTACAAATTTATTTTAATTCATTCTTATCATCGGTCAGATCTTACTGACTCGTAAAATGTCCTGATTAGGATAGAAACAAGGCACCCTACAGGCTCTACGCGCCAGCATACGTGCTGGCTCCACTCAGAGCAAAAAGCGAAGCACCCGAATCCTTTGGAATGGCCGGTCCGGAGGAATGCGCGGTACTTTACTTGAGTTATTGTCTGAGCGAGGATCAATCATGGCTGCTGGCAGTCGCTACGGATGATCGAGGCGAGATATTTGAAACGGCAACCATCAACATTGACGTGCCGAATAGAAGACGACGGAAACGAGCTTCTGCTCGACGAGTCGGTCTTCAGAAACTTATGGACTTTATTCTCGGCGTTATGTCACAAGGGGTCAGTTCTCATTCCTCAGAGGTAACAAGAGTGTCAGTTCACAGTTGTTTCAATTAAGTTTTCATGTAACTACTAACAGGTACAACCGTGGAGACTGGTAGTAGGTCGAGTTGGACGCATCGGTCATGGTGAACTGAAGGGCTGGAGTTGGTTGTTATCACGCAAAGCCCTGCTGAAGGCGTCCAAGCATCTCAAGGAAATCTGTGGCCAATGCAATCTACTTTATCCTTCTGCCGCACCCTGTGTTCTCAGTGCTTGTTTGGTATCCCTTGAACCGGATTCTACACTTCGTTTAATGGCCGACCAATTTACTCCGGATGAGAGGTTCAGTCAAGCCTCGGTTAACTGTCAACTTTCGACCCCACAAGATGTTACCTGCACTCACATACTCGTGTTTCCTACATCCGCTACTACCCAAGTAAGTCTAATATCTTTTTTGTTGATATCTAGAGAAAGTCAAGGAAACTTCCCGCGTCGTCTTCCTTCCTGATCACTAATTCCTCTGTGTATTTCCTTTGTGCAAATTCAGTCGTCGCAAACCGCGTTCCAAGAGCAGCACATCAATGGACCAGAATTAGGAGACGAAGAACTGTTTTCTGCGCTGAATGACGATATGCCTGAAGGAATGGAGGGCATGGGAGATTTCAATGACATCTTCAGCGTATGGCCGGAACCCGGTGCGGGTGGAGGTCAGAGTCCTGGAGGAAGTCCTCATCGTCCAGAGGGCTCTCCTCTTGGTGGCGATGGCGGTGGATCTAGTCTAGGAAATCACGATGGTACCGGTAGTCCATTCCCACCGGTCAATACACCAAGGGTATGCCTGCTCCCGTATATTTTACATGGTAAATGAATGACCCGACAGGAACATGAATCCCATATGTTGAATCTCCTCCAGGTGGCTGTGACTGAACAAACGGAAGAGGTGGGTACGCTTTTACAACAACCGCTGGCTCTCGGTTACCTCGTGTCAACGGCGCCTACCGGAAGGATGCCACCCTGGTTCTGGGCAGCCTGTCCTCACCTCGAAGGCGTTTGTCCTGTCTTTTTAAAGAATGCCTTACACCTGCACAGTCCTGCCATCCAGCAGAATAGCGACGATTTGCTACAACAACAGAGCGCACTCACTGCTCATCCCTTAGATTCACAGTACACCACCGATGTGCTCAGGTACGTTCTGCACACTCCTCTACCTTGATTCTCCAGAAATAACATAACCTAGAAACACCATTAAAATCATAAAAAATCAATTACAGATACGTGCTAGAGGGTTACAACGCTCTATCCTGGCTGGCAGTGGATGCAAACACGAAGGATCGACTGTCCTGCCTCCCGGTGCACGTGCAGGCGCTCATGCAGCTCTACCACGCCGCGGCAGCCCTCGTCTGACCCACACCTTATCCTTTTGTAGCGCATCACGCGCTCCTCTCTCTCGTATTCGTTATCGTAACGTCGACCGGGGCTTTACGAGTGCGATCACCGCATCCCATGCGTTCTACCTTCCTCGGCGTTTTAAGGATCATTGCGTAGGAAGAGAATACGAGACTAAGAGAGAGACATACGGACAGACCGAGATGAAGGGGTAAGGATAAAATGTCGTGTACCTCGTCGCGCGTGATAGTCAAGAACGAGGAGGACGAGGTCAAGGATGACAAGTGGCTACTAGATAAGGAATAGATAGATAAACTGATCCGATAAAGGGCAATGATTGTCAGTCCAGTCACAGCCGTTCCATTCGTACCTTTTTCGAATCGCCGGAAATCCGCAAGATGGCGATGGCGTCGTAGACGCTTCTCTTCTCGACCATTCTTCTACTCTTTATGGGAAAATAACAAAAAAAAAAAAAGGAATTTTCTCACGAATGGACAGCACCTAGAGAAGAATATAGGCAAGAATTATTCTGTAGCAACGTAACGGCGGCCGGATCCAAGCGGAATGGAACTCACGCGACGTCGATAAAGATAGGATCAAATGAAACGAGAGAAAATGCAAAAACAGAGAACGCATAGGAGAAGTTAATAACACTAGGGATGACTCTAAGTTTAGGACTCTTAATGTAGTCTCTCAGTCGTGTCGCATAGATAGTCCAATTGAACGAGTCGGAGATTCGCTAGGGATCATTAAAAAAGTTAAACAAAAAAAAAAAAGAGAGAAAACATAAATTAAAAGTAAATGGTATTAAAAACGGTATTCGAATGTTTTTAATTGTAAATTGAATTTTGTACAGAGCTTTTATTATCGATAGCGACGAAGTAATATAATGATATTACGTTGTTTTTTAATTTTATATAGATAATGCGATGATGACGGGAACGGAGTTTGCCGTTTCCTGTCAAGAGACACTACTACCGACACTCCGACACTAATTATACACACACACACACAACAGCCACACACGTTAGCAACATTCGTATAACATACCTTTCCCAATTTTTATATATATATATATATAATATTAATTATATATAGATCAATATTATATATATACATACATATATATGCGTCTAACAAATTTTCTGTCTCTCTACACTAAGCGATATGCCTCTCGTACAAGCCCCGGCGATAATCGCAAACGGCAAAGAAAAGTTAAAGATAGTGAAGGAAGAAAGCTATACGTCATAAAAGCCAAATAAATCGCGTGAATGTAGGAAAAGAAGTTGCAAAAGAAATTCGAAGACGCAGCCCTGAGCGAGGTTATCCCTTGATTAACGTAACGCATTAAGACAAATGACAAACGATCCTGTCGCTCTATTCCCGTTGTTTATTGTTGTCACGTGCATAAAAAGTCCAAATTCGCAAGTGAAACGTTCGGGCTTCGAGCGACGATAACTTGAAATGCGATTGGCCGGTTACCCGGGTAGTCGAGACGATGTTGGTCGTGACAAGGCCTCGCGAGCCGCCAATTAATATGCCCTTTCCCCCCCCCCCGAATTAATATGCGTTAACGTTAATAGTGTAAAGTATATATTGTTTTTTAAAAATAATTTATCAAACGGAGATACACGAGAAGAGGAACGATCTTCCTCGTCTCGAGATTAGCTAATTTTACTAATGTATCGGAGAGAGGTTTTGTTACCGGCGACTGCGACGACCAAAAAAAAAGAAAGAAAGAAAGGAAAGAAAAAAGAAAAACACAAGAGACATCATCGTCATCCTTGATTCTGAACCAGCGTCCATTATCCAGACACCAAAAAAAATCCAGCAGCACCATCATCGTCGTTCAAACAACACCGCGATTTCTTCTGTTCTTCGGAGATCTTTGGCTCCAGGAAGAATCGAGAAAATTGTAGAGAAAAGAAAAACAAATTTATTTAACAGGTTCGAGTTTGTAAAGGGAATAATAATAATGTCAAACAATAAATATAATAGAGAGAGAGAGAGAGAGAACGAGGCGCGCGTATAAATGGAAAACCACGGTGGCGAAATTGCGTCAGTCGCATAGTACAAATATGACTTGTACATAGGTTATCTCCCTCTATCCCATCCTTCAAAAATCCCATATCCATCCTCTTCTCCCTTCAATGATACCTACCAAATATTCTCCCTAATCTCCTAGATCTCGAGAGACTATTTCTCCTTTCCTTCCCTTGATTAATTGGTTAATTAATTGACTCACACAACCACCCACACTCACTCTGTATCTATAGTATTTATTACTTGGGTAGTACGTCATTATTGGGATTATTATTATTATTATTACTATTATTATTATTATATTAATATTACGAAATACAGTTTTACGTGTATATATAATTATATACCCCATTCTGCATTCAAAAGCGGTGTCTGTGAAATTTCTCTTTTAATTACGGTTAACCGCAAACATGGCCGAG
>JARPRG010000642.1:646697-663500 GCA_031001745.1 Hartigia nigra | reverse complement strand
CTTTACTTTTTTGTTTTTTATTTCTTTTCATTTCTTTTCGCTCTTTAACGATAATTCCACAAAATATTAAAGCTTAACGATTAGAAGGTGAAAAACGCGAAAACGCGAGCTGTGTGGTTACAGTGAAATTTGACAATGTGATATTTTGATTTTTTAATTAAGAACTTATGTCATTGCTTTGCTGTTAATACGTTTGCAAGATCGCGTATTTACTTAATTATTTTAACAATAATTTATACTTTTCACGACGAACGGTACTAATTAATTTGAATTGAATTGAAGTATTGCGTTAACGGTGTGCCAAAAAAAAAACGAAAGAAAAATCTTTTCATTCCTCTTTACGCTTGAACATAATAGAAATATCGTTATGATATCATGATACATAGATGATCATCTAAAAGGAAACTACCTGAAAAATAATTCATAATTAATTTAAAAAAGAAAAAAACTCATTCGCTAGTCACCCGTTATGTATACATAGGCTCCTCCGAGCATATATATAGTATATACTAAAAATATATACGAAATATTTTGCAACATTTATAACGCGTACTCAAAATTTCCATGCGACGTTAACTAAACGAAAGGCACATTTATTTATTCAAAGATTCTTTATTACTCCTTGTTAGACGAGTCAAGAAGTAGCTCCGTATTGTGAGTTTGGTAATGGCGCAAGAAAAAGAAAAAAAGGAAAACCAAAAAAAAACATAAAAAGAACCTAATCCTTAAAATAGAAATAAATAAAAAAGACCCATAAACCCAAGTAATGAATTTCCGTACATAAGGAAGTTCGCACGAGTATTGAATCATTAGGTCCTAATGACAATTAGACCACAATAGGAGAAAGAAAAAGTTCATAGATCATTGAAGATAAGAATAACAAGTGCAATCATCGTCCCTTTCATAAGATAATATAGGATATTGAGAAATCTGTGCAATGAACCAAAATAAAGATGAACGTGACGAAGGAGTATATAACAGTATCACTGTAAACCCGAAGAGAATAAAATCCGCTATTCCTATAGTCCTCCAGTTAAAGGTCTAATGTTGACAAGTGAATTTGCTGTAATGAAAAAAATTGCTCAAAAAAAAAAAAAGAAAAAAGAAGATCGACCGTTCGAATTATTTGATTCGTAATGGCCGCGAGGGTTGCGATTTCCTAGGCAGGCAGGCAGGCCTTGCAGCAAGCAAGCCTGGCTTAATAATCGCGTGTCGGCGGGGCTCAGTCGGGTTTCGTGCGAGTTGCCGCGAGTGCGAGGTATCAATGTTTATAAAACAGGTTGTGATTGGTGAAGTGATGTGACGTCACATCAGACAAGTCCGTGACAGGAGTCAAGGAAGTTTCTCTGTGTGCATCACACTCGTAGGGATATGTGAAGTACGTTAATAATATTAAAACTGTGTCCGTATCCCCGTGGTTCGGTGTCTGTGATTTAAGAAACGGCAACGAGGAATTTTTCGAACGTCCTTCGACGTACGGAAGTGAAAAATTCACTCACTGATAACTCTTCGGTTTGTTAGGTTTCTTAGGTTACGTTGCTGTTGAAGTTTTGTCAGTGTCTCTCAATCAGGATTATTCCCGTATCGTAACACGACTGACACCACCTTTCACCTTTCACCCAATCCGTAATTTCACACTGTTTTACCGCAACTCCATTATTCCATAAGAAGGCAGCATCCTAACTCCTCATGTATAACACGGTATCCGGGGCCTGGTGACGGTGCGCATACGTTAAATACTCTGATTATCGAGTAATCATTTTGATAACTGATATACTGAATTTTCGATAAATCTCCTGCACGGTGAGGTTTGTAACAATTCATTTATATACAATGTAGAATTCAATTGAGACTTGTCGTTCCGTTCAACGTCACATTCCTCGCACGGACTCTTTCGTACTAAATATATTCGCGTTCCTTAACCTTAATAAGCATCGTGACGAATTCCAATTGAGACTTCTTAAATTATTCCTTCGGATTATTTAAATCTTACTCTCCGTCACTCTCTTTCTCTGGCACTATTGTCATTCGGATGAGAACCACTGCGTATGGGGTACTGTCGCAGTGACGTCATCGTCGTCATCCTCCCCAAGGTCATTCGGCAGCACACTGACGACGACGACGATGACGTCTAAAGTACTCTCGGACGGGCACGAGGTCCAAGTCCACCTGGAATTAGGTCTGCCGTAATGGTGGGACGAGTCGCGAGATGCTCCGCTTACGCGTATCAGGAAACGATTCGTTCTCCCGCCAATAATGGGGACATTCGAGCCATTGTAAAGGAAGGAAAGGGATTGCGCACGAGCTCATTTTTTTTTTTTTTTTTTCTTATTAGACGGGCGTAAACGTATCGCTTTGAAAGATGGCATCTCTACCAACCCTGAAAGCGAATAGGTCACATGGTTGCCAACGTGCGTGGTTTTAGGAACGCGTCAGGTGTCCCAGTGCGAGAAATACTTTCCAAACGCTTTTAGATCTTCGTCTTCGTGTTTATGCTCTTTACGGTTGGCCCCTCTGTCGGCCAACAACATAATCACAGTTAAAGGGCCACGGATACTCCGATTTCAATGGCTGCGTTGATATTTGCATTTTTTTTTTGTCAATTTAAACCGCTGACGATCTTGCCATTACACTTATGGTCGATCGGAGATCGGAGATCGTACTATGCTTTTTGCTTTACTCGAAAGTAATAGTTATTTGTAATTTACGACAAGCTTATCTTTCACGATCAAGCTCCGTTGCTATTGGTTGAGAATAACTGTGGACGCCGACGATGGCGTCGCCTTGCGAAATTTTGCCGTCGACATTCAAATAGTTTCGAGACGACTCTACTCTGAGCAATTGTTTACGTTTGGCTCGTTATTATTTTATCTGGTGTAATGCATAATTAATCAAAGGGTTTATACATCTTTCTTTAGCGCTTTTATAACTCTGATAAATAGGGCTATATATCTTGCGAGCCTTTTCATGCGGTTTCGGCTTGCGAAATCGAGGAATAGCGATAAAGATTAGCACGGAAATAGAATGTAAAATAATATTTCTCTTTGCACGAAAATATTTTTGTCACTATAAACAAGAGGTCATGCGGTATTAATTGATAATGAAACCGAGCAGATGTTACCAGCGAGTACTAGTACTGAGGTTTTACGTAAAATTCTACTTCCGCTGACTACTGATTATTCGAACTTCCGTAATGGTTAAGAACGTTGATACGCGATGACTGTAAATAACGTACGAAAGACTGGGAAAACTTTTTCCTCGCACCTTACGGCTCCACGTGTTAAACAAAAATATGACGTTTCTTCCCTCGTTCTTTATCTTTCACGACATTCTCACGGGTACAGGTGATGCAACGGTCTTACGAGACTTTTCAAATTTAAAATTACAACTTCGTCCGCCATATTTCTTTCTCGAATAGAGTACTCCGTTTCATATCCCCAAGGAGTAAGTTTTGACTAGTTTGCTTTTCCATCTTGCACATGCTCCTAGTAGTGGTAACACAAGAAAAGGCATTTTACGAAATGGCAAAGTTTCACTGTTTCGTCGACTCGGTCATCGTTCTCTGTTAAATTGACAAAAGCCGAGAAGAAGAGGGTGGCGGCTGGATGGCTCTCAGCCGCCCTTCCGGCATCGGGTTTAGTCGAACCATCCGTACTTTTCCGAAAGCAACGAAAAAGCGGCAGATGTCCCATTCACTAAATAGAACAGCTCCCATCGTCAATGCGAAAGACGAAGCTAGAAGCTGGGTGGGTAGAGCTTAGAGTTTGGATGGCTGGCTAGGTAGGATCCTCTGCAGGAAATAAATTCCTGTTTGTGCCGAGGGGGTAGTGCTGGTACACAGTAGGGTTTATTAGAAGGTATTCTTGGTGCGTGCTCTCGAGGCATAATCGATTTCGTTTCTCGCGTGGTTCGCTGCGAAGGCTCACTTTTTCACGAAGGGAAATAATATGAGTGAAGGAAAGCAGACTAGTAAAGTGAGAGCTTAGCCAGGGCATCTAAGGCGGATTAGAAAGATTCGAAGTAGAAGAATATTCGACGGAAACAAAGGACTGTGGAAACTGAGAGAGAAAGGAGAGAGAGAGACGCTCGAAAACGAAAGGAACCCAGGGATGATTCCACAGCATTGAGCTGTAACTGGCTGGCCGATGTACCGAATAAACATCGTAGTTTACCGATAATAGCCGAAGGAAGGTGGTAAGAGAGCGAGAGTCAGGACGGTGGTAGCATCGTGAAGCAGCGTGGCGAGGAGAGCGAAGAGAGGAAGGAGGAAAAGAGACGAGAAGTAGAAGAAGGAGGGAGTGAGAGAGTACGAGGAAGGTCGAGGGGAAGAGCGGCGAGAACGGAACGGAGAGTAGAAGCGAGGCGAGCGCTATGGTGAGCGCGGAGCGACGTCACTGTCGTCACCTATGCATGCAAAACAAAATTGGAGCAGTTTTCAGACGGTGCCAGTCGGACATGTGGTGATCCTCGATGGCGATAGTGCGTACTCAGTGTGTATCGTGAATAAAAAGGGACATACGTGCGTAGTTGGTGTCGGCTTGGAAGAGACGATACTATTCCGTCAAGTCTCAGGGGTAGTGTGCTGCTTAATATTGAAGATAGAAGAAGCAGCTCTGTGACCTGTTGTGTTCGTGTCGTAAGGCAGTGCAAGAGGCCGTGTTGAACGAGCGTAGTAGAGACACACACTCTCTCTCTCTCTCTCTCTCTCTCTCTCTCTCTCTCTCTCTCTCTCTCTCTCTCTGCGTTGCATTGTTTATAAGAGAGTAGTGGCCATGCACGAAAGGGACAAATCGGCAACTGGCGCCCGGCGGCCATCTTCCAGATGAGTTTTCCCCTTTCTTCCAATAAGAACGAAGGAGAGAGTGCGAGGGAACTGCCAAAAGGAGAGAAGAAGACGGACGGAGCGAGAGAGAGAGGCGAAGAGAGTGGCTCGGAGAGTGCAAGAGAGACGGCACGAGAAGACAGAAGAAGAGACGAATGAGCGAGAGCGAAATCAAGACGGAAGGATAGTAGATTCTCGCAGCCGGTACTACAGGATTATGCATCGTTCTCGGTGAACACGGTGGCCTCTCTGTCGCGTGGTCATCCCTCAGAAATTCTTGCGAGGGCCCGTGCCGTTTCGAGCGATAACCTCGTTATTTTTCACGGCACGGTGAGACACATCGATACGCAGACGGCCGAGACGGCGAACCGCTTCGCCTTCGTTCCGTCCTTCCGTACGCCGCCCATTTCTTCATTTGTATATTCAATCACTCGCTCCTCGCTCCTTCCTTCCTTCCTTCCTTCCTCTTTTCCTTCATTTCCTCTTTCTCTCATTCGTACATTCGACAGTCCCTTGATTCTCGTCACTACGCCCGTGCGTTCGTCTTTCGCTCTCTCGAGTCGTGAATCACGTACATTTCTCGTATACATATGTTCCACGACGATCGTCGTCATGTCAGCCGTCGTTTCTCTGTCGCTGCTCGAGCTCTGATTCTCGCGAATACACCGTGAGTGTCCGACGACGCGTTACGCCTCAAAACTTCCTATCGATTACGCGGTAACCTCAAACCTTCGAGTCAGCGGCCACCTTGCTGATGCGAAGATATATAACACAGAAATCACACGGATCCTCGAACACACAAATATTTCGACATTTTTATTGACGTTCCTTGTGCTATAATCGATTCAACGTACGACAGGTAGATCCTCGCCACTCATCTGAACACATCCTTTTTATTTTCTGATGCTGCCATCGTTACCTCTAGATCCTTGTGTCATTCTTTGTTTCTGCGAATACTCATTGTTGATTGTGTATTTTGTAACCTTTCCTTGGAACTCATTCTATCTTGCCTGGGCTGGGTTTAGTTGTTCGGTGTGTCAATGAGTTCCCTGTCAGACTTAACAGCTTGGAGCGCAGAGATTTCAGTGTTGTGCAGGACATTTTGGCATTATACGGGGGATGGTATCATACTATTAGTTATTTCTTCGAGGAATGACAGGTTTTGTGAAGTTTCGCTGTGAACAGATGTGTAAAATTTTGTGGTACACATGAACTTTTAATGTGCAAATGTATCAGCGGAATCTGAATGTAAGGAATATTGATATTGCCTAATTCTAGAAGCTTATCGAGGAAGCCAAGTAATAGTGAGGCAATTGTGCTTCCAGTTGTTATTAAACTAGCAATATCTAGTGGTAAGCTGGAGAGTTGCCAACTATATGGTAAAGTTCCTCCATTCACTATTGAATATATGTTTAAGCCCTAATTGGTATGGCCAACATTATTAATAGCTCGCAATGGTTTATCTCTATACTTTGTCACAACGATATCCCGTTGTATCTAAAAATAATGTCCATACATTCTTGTATCGTTCCAGGCTGTCGTTATCCTGAGAATATTGATTTTATACCAGGGTAACTAGTCTTGCAGTTGTTACTTTTATTGATGCACAAACACAGACTGCCATTTTCTTTTGTCAATGAGTCGAGAATGAGTTCCAAAACGATCCATATACGCATTATTCATCCTTGTGACTGACAAATCTGCATCTACTTTCCAATATGAGTTTCCTGCTCCGATGTAATAATCGAAACCCTGTTGTCTTTGGATTTTAGTGGAGTGTTGACGCATCGACGAAGTGGTGTGAAATTTGTAAAACCTGGTGCACCAAAAGTGTGACTTGATCGTCTGCACGATCAAAAATGTACCACGTGAATGGCGGCCTCATGAAAAGTGCATTGCTGATCTATTATTCTGGGAAGGAGAGCTGTGTTGTGATGTAATTAAATGCGTTCGGATATCGGTGTAATAACGCAGTGCCAACCTTTGCAGATGGATAAACAGGGATGACTGATAACTGCTGGAATTCTGGTGGTGGTGAGTATTGCTTCCATTTTGTTAAAGTTCATTTAAAGAGAACAGCTACTGCTATTTAAAGAGTTGCCACGCTGTAGAAATTCTCTGGGTACGATGAAAGTAAGTCTAGTATCAATGAAATAACCACCAACTCTCTTCTTCACTCAGCAGAAGTACAATCATTTGCTTTGGTAAAGTTAACAGAATTCTTTTATGCGCCGGTATAATTACTCAAACATATGACAGAGTTTGTCAATACAGCTGAAACAGTTTGTCGAATAATACAATATTGCTAATAACATTTATGGGAAGATATTCGTCTTGCACCCTTCCAAGCAAAAGCATTGCCAACTTTACACAACACCTTAGAATTTTGTCTCGTCATAGGATCAATATGATCCAAGAAGATCACTAGGCTAGTACTGGAATCTTCCAAGAGGCAAATATCAATGAAAATTCGCATATGGCAGTCGTGCGATTATGTCAAATGTTTCATGAGTTCAAAAAAAGTCTGTATTATCTTCTTTAGCAAAGTTATCTTCTACGAACTCTGATGTATTTTTGCTCGATTAATATCACTTATTTACTTAATTCCACCGCGCAAATAAGAATATCACACTTTTTCAATGAAAAAGGTCTCCCGCCGTCTCTTGAACGACATTCACTTACCTCAATATTAATTTTATCCTGGAAAGTTATTTTACAGATCCATATATTGTCGAACATTTTCAGAGTTCTTAAGCCTGAGCAATATTATTGAGAGAAATGATTTTTAATCTAAAACACTGTAAATATCCCTGATGAGAAATATTAATATCGCTCATTCAACTTCTGGTAAACAATGAATGACTTCTCTTCACCGGCTATTACATACCCTGACACATATTCGCCTTGTTTCACGACTAGACAAGATGGGTCAATTTTCTCAAATTAATATTCACGTTAAAATTGTGGATTTCCACGAAACAGCTGCGTACATATATTTATTCAATAACATCCTGTTACGTTTTTCTACGACAACCAAGCAAGACAGGCTCGTGCTTTTTTATTTCCTTTCTTTTTCTCCTCAAAACTCATAGAGTTTTTAAATGTCAATTATCATCATGTTTTCTGTCCTATCGCTACTAGGTGCTCGAGCAACACAAATTCCTAGTTAAATATTCATGCCTCTGGTACTGATACAGCAAATATCCTTAAATCGCCTAAATAATATCTCCATTTTATTAATATCGTTTATCCTCGGTAATAATGCTACAGGAAATTCGTACTGTCCCCCAGCATGCGATATTATCATAAGATCCAAGTCACATAAATGATAAGACATCTTAACCGAGGATACAAACAAGCTCGAGTTATCTCACTTGGAATGACTGCAATTAATTTATTACCTGTAATTATCAAAACGTCAATTCGATAGTCAATCTTGCGTACACGTGTAGTAATATCGTGACTCGTGCAAAGAACAAAAATAAAAACATTCGATAAACGTAAACGTCATTTACCGTAACTTCGTTACAAGGAATTGTATCCGATGGGATAGCGACGTTTTTAAAATTTCTCTTTTTCTTTTTTACCTCTGCATCATTACGCAATTCTCGGCTTTTGTTTACCTTCGAACAATCTGGAAATATAAAATCATGGTCCAGTTCCTGAAAATCATTCCACGATTCTTTTCAGCGATCGTATCGCGAGTAAATGACACGGGAGAAAAAAGGCGAATGAGACTAGGAATTAAAGAAAAAAAAAAATGTCGCCTACACAGTACACTTGACAAATATTAAGCAATGTCTTTCCTTCTCGAATTCGCGCAATGGTAGCCAACTTGACGCGCTAATTGCTAGCAGTGATCATGCAAGTCGATGACTGCGTGCAGCAATTCATTTTTGCCGTGTATCACACTGAATACTTGCTCGGCTGGTAAAGAAATTCTTATGTCACTAGATCGACGCCGTAGAATTCCCCAGACGAAATAAACATAGGTTTTAGAACTAGCGCGTGCGGCGGCCGCTAGCCGTCACTTTCACGAGCTTCGAATTCTAGGATTAACTAATAACCACCCACAAGCCAATACCCGGGTTTGGCTATAATTATTTGTCGAAGTGCTTGGAGATATTAAAGAAATAAATCTGTCGGCTGAAGTCGGTGGAGACGGTATATGTCAGTGACAGCCGGTGTCGTTCGTGCGTCATCGGCGAGGATCGTGCGAATTCGGGATTTACCGATGGGATCTGGATTTCATGAATGTCGGAAGAAAATTAATTGTCTCGGCTTCTACCTCCTTTGTCCCTTTACGTTAACTTCGATGACGTACGTATTTTTTTTTTGTTTTCTGTCAGCGATTAGATAGGATATTGAAGAATTTATCGAAGCCGCGTGACATTCGGACATTGCGTTTGGAAATGGGGCTTTGTGTCCGACGCATTCGGCTAAAGGATTTTTTATTTATAACGAGGGGTAACTGTCCTCTCGGTATGATAGCCTGTAGCACAATTGACTTTACAAAATGGCCTTACCCATCAGTGATGACCAACAGACATTTGGAAGCAGATCGGCTAATGGAAACGTAGATATGAAAAATCCGTTGTACCTTTTTTATGTTCATTTCGTTTCTTACTCAAAATTACTCTTGGCTCGATTTCCCTGGCCTATATGTAATCTGTCGCTTTTCTTTTATTAATTGACTATTTTTCAAGCGATCAAATTCCTCTTTGTTGTTCAATGGATCTTTATTTTTAATACCAGGTGATAAAGCATGAAGCTAATAGACATTTGACTTGCAACATGGGTAAGATCGTTAAACATCAATTCTCGGTGTCGCTTATCGGCCGAGTCATTAGATAACAGTCATTTGGACGACTGGTACAGTATTAGAAAAAAGTTATCCCCGATGATCATCGAACGACTTAAATAGTGTCGCGAAACGTTGACGGTTTCTTATCGGCACATGAAATCTTATCTACGTAATAGTCAAATGTATTTAACGAGTACAATGGTGCTCGATTTGCCTGAAATTAAAACAAACTTGAAGGAGACGCCGATCGATCTGTCCAAGTAGATTGAATTTAATGGATATAAATGTTTATGTATATATACAAATACAAATGAACGACGTGAACAAAACGGCATGACTCGAGCCCTCAAAAATTGTCCAAGCGCAATGGCAGAGAAGAAGCGAATCAGAAGTTGGCACGTGCAATCAAAATGGCGTCCTTGCCGCGACCTCAGGGGTTATTGAGAAAAATGGATTTCGTAGGGACTCATCGGGGTACATCTTCCATCGGTACCATGCTCCTTCAGGTTTCGTTTTGTACGCAGTTGCCACAGAGAAAAGCTGAAGAAGAATTTATTCTTACGTCTTAAAACTCTAACTGTTTATATACCCTCTTGGTTTTTTTGTCTCTGGTCTGAATAGAATTCTCCTTTTAGTAGTTTATAGTTTTTTCTATTGTGTTGTATAGGATGTGCTTGAAGTTTCTCTCTCTCTCTCTCTCTCTCTCTCTCTCTATCTAAGCAGAAAATGTCTGACGTCTTTGAGAAAGGACGTATAAGCCTTCTCGTCTACTCCGTATCGTACGCACTGTTGCTGTTGCTGTTGCTGCTTCGCTACTTAATCCCTTGGTAAATTCGCATATTCACTGGAAGCATTTACCTCGTGCGCACCAGTACCTAATACTGCCAGCCGGTAATAACGAGCAGCGTTGCAGGACTACGTGCAATTAGAGATGAATACCGAGAAATTAATGTTACAGTCTTCCGAGCTTTGACAGTCGCCATTAATGATTAATGTTAATGGAGCAATTTATTCAAACGATTGGTCGAGGCAATGTTTATTTACAAGCAATTCTTCAAGCATCCCATATTATCAGTCTGTGTTATTGTCTTTCGTGAAACAAAGTTGGGTTAGGTATCATGCGGAGTATACGACTAATATAAAGCCGTAACGTAACCTCAAAATTGCCATCTGATTACTGGATAAAGTCACGCCGCAGCTTTAAGGGGTCCTTCGGGCGCAGTGCCCGCTGGGTAATATTCGTGTTACCGGCCTTCTGCATGACTCCACTATTATATCGACCACGGTACGTTAGATTAGGTTAGGTTAGTTGTAACCACGCGCAGTGAACTGAGTACCGATGCCAAGGATACCAAGGATACCAAGGATATTGTATCTTCGCATATTCAACACGAGTCATTCATTACAAGGATGAAGAAGCAGAGTCTGCTGAGCATCTGCGTCGGTGAGACAATTGATTTTTTAAAAATAATTTTCATTCACTCGTCACGTGGTATAAAGTCTACTTGAAAATTCCTTAACCGCGTAAATATTCCCCAGATTGGGCCTTAGAGCTTTTGCTTTAGTAATTTTCATTCAGATTTCTTCTCTATCCTTGTCTCAGTATACATAACAGTCAGCCCTCGGCACAACTGTCTTCCCCAGCTGTGATCCTCGTGCAATTCTTCTTGCCTGTAAAATGCAACCAACTATCGATCCCTTGGCTTCACGGCTGCTTTTCAAGGTGGCCGACGACAGGTCGCGTGAATCTCTTTAGAATCTCTGTCGCGCCAGGACTCTCAGACAGGCTACGACTCGTTTACGTAGGACCTGTCGGTAGCGTTAGCCATAACCTACCAGAGTTCTCGAGAATTCCTCAGTACCCGAATGACTGTCCCTGCTGGAAACTAGTGGTAAGGTGGAATCTGCTTGTTGACCTTCGATCGGAAAAGAGTCCAACGGGGAGACAAAAAAAAAGGCATGACACCTCAAGAAGACAGGCGCTCCTGCTTAAGTCCTTAGCAATCCGACGACGTGAAAAAAAAAACAAACAGCCACACCCATTGGTTAGTTCTCAACTCGTTGAAAAAAAATATATATATATTAGTTATATAGTTCTTACTGGCTATGGCGGATACGTCATCATGCACCCTGTATATGCTACTACGTGACTTGAACTTACCCAGGGGTAGTAGAGAACGTGCTCATATAGAAGAGCGAAGCTACCCTTTAATTGAATCACGAAAATTAAATATTCAGGTATCTCCTTGATGAGCTATCGAAGATTTGTACCGGCTATCTTTTTTCGACCATATACCCTATACGTTTATACACGATATGCACGGAAGTCATACTCTTTGATTTATAAAGCTCAAAATGGCAGGTGAATCCTGGGCTCACGAAACGAGTTCTGATACCGTCGTTCGCGTTCACCGATTTGGCGACGCCTTGCGTCCCTAACGTACTGCGACGCATTCTCTCAGCTCCTATGGCGTCGGAGGGTCTCTCTTTCTCTGTCTGATTTTCATTTTGCACTTTTTTCTCTTTCGCGTCTCGTACTACGCGCCTCTCAATGGCCCTGTCCGTGATCGATTGATCAGCTTCGGTGCAGGTGCACCTGCAGATTACGTGGCCACGATTGTAGGAGATTCGATGCTGAAAATATTGCGAATTAATTTCACTGTGCGAATCGGATTTAAGGTCTGGAGGGGGATGGAGAGAGGGGGAGGGGGAGGGCGCGAAGGAGTAAACTGAAGGGTATTAAACGCGTGATGGCTCACAGAAGGAGTGCTCGATAGTCAGGGCGAGCACCGCCCGACGAAGCACACGTTCCACTCTGGAATACGCTTCAATTTGGCTCTGTATTGATTTCCCTGTGCTAAGCGCAAGATAGAGGTCAAAGGGCACCGTCGGTTCCTACGAGAAGTCCGCTTCACGGCGGTGACGACGACGATCAGCGCCCCGTGCCTGCAATATTTACCGGCTCGAACTCTCGTCGCCGTTGCACCCGAGGTCATCCCCTTGGCTATTGCGGATCGACATTTTAACCACGTCGCTTCGCCATTTTATATCTCATATATATATATATAAAGCGTCCAATTACATTGTATTATACGTTGACAATATTTTCGCGTATCGTATCGCCAGATTGTATCGATAACTCGAGATACTCGAGTGATCCCCTTCATCCGGGGACTCGATTTTCCTTCTCGCGTACGAAAATGAGAAAAATTCGGAAATTTTGCCAGACATCCTCTTCACGTTTGCCTAGTACCTCAACGTGTCTGGGATTTCGGCGATAGCTAAGTGGCGCGTAAGAGCCACGACATCCTGGAAGTCCCAGGAAGTCTGACGGTCAGTCAGGTAAGGTCTATAACGACCACGTGCAGACGTTATTCTCGTTGATCCATGAGACTCTGTGGCACGTTACTGCGGAGATCCAAAGGTGACCCTATAGACGTGACTTTTGTTGTTACAGGCGCTGGCGTCAAGATGGAGCACTTTCAGGCCGCCCTGGACCCCAGGAAGCAGGAGTTACTGGAGGCTCGCTTTCTCGGAGCTAAGGTAAGTTCCTCTACTTCTCGAATTATCCTACGAGGATTATCGAAATATCGTTCCCATATTGTTTCTCATGCTTTTACTCGTTTGGCTTGTTTTTACTTTTTTCGCTTCTTCGCTACTTATTCGCCTTCTTACTCACTGTTGTCGTTTCGTTAACTATAAAGACGAGCACCCATTGGCTCATTCGTGTACCAGGGGCCCCCCCGTCCCGTCCCGTCGTTCGCGCACGTGCGCACTCGCTTCGCTCAGAACTCGTTTAAGCCTGCGAATTACATCGTAGCGACCGCTAAAATGGCTGCAACGATACCTTCGCGCAATGCAAACCGTCAGAATAAATTATATCAACCGCTTAATATTGTATCTTACAATATCAATTAATCGCATCGTTTTTTTGACCTAGTAATGTTTTGTTTTTTTCTCTCTCCAATCAAGCACTCTACTTTTACTTCACGACATATAGTGAAACAGATGGTAATCCTGGTGACTACTTGTTCTTTTTTTTTTTTTTTATATTTTTTCTCTCTCTTATCATCTAGTCTTAATTCCTATCTATTGTACTGCTCGATGACAAGGCACAAGCTGCTTTCGATCAACGTGCACGATTCTTTATGGCCATAACGAAGTTAAAGGCTGATACGCAGTATCTAAAAATTTACGTATTTTATTCGCGTGTGTCGTACGTGAAAATATATGAAAGTCAATCTGCAAGCTCAGGCACTCCGTGGTCCGTTGATGCATTAACGATTTTCTCTATGTTGACGACACTGTATTACTTTGACGATAAACTATATTTAGATGACGCTTATTTAACGGGCGCTTACACGCACACGCAATCGAACGCACCTACGTGTATATGCACTGCGTGATTAAGGCAACGTGATATCGAACGATATACGTATAGATACGGGGATTACACGAAGAGCCAAACGGCGGTCACGAATGAATGCGCGATTCACGATCTTTCTACTCGTCATCGACTAGTCACAGGGCAGGCAGCGCCGACCGACCAATGGGTGATCACGTATTTTCTTCATGCGCTTCGCCATTTTCCATACGATCATATAGAACTACTTATTTACATCGATTATTTCGTACGTGGAACACGGAGCTTCTGCATGCACCTTGACCTCTGCAAATGACAACCCCTGGCTGATTCTCCGATGTTAGCTTACAGATAGATCCGTCATGGGGTCTCGGGTCGGGCAACGGAGATTTCTATCTCTTACTTGACTAGATCCCCTGAATATCCGCACGGGCCGCTTCGACAACCTGAACTTGTCAGTTCGGTATATAGTTGACGCGCGCGCTGTTCGATGTCGCTGCACGTTGTGTACAACGACCAGAGAGAGAGAGAGAGAGAGAGAGAGAGAGAGAGAGAGCACCGCCGTGAACGTAGTACCCACTCGAGGACACTCTTTAAAACCGCACGACCGTACCCGTGTAAATATAACTTATTATACACACACCGTAGAATCTTAATTCTTGCAGTATTAGGAAATTCATGAGAACACGCCAATCGGCTGCAGAGTATACGCGTTGACTTATCCTCGTCTAGACGTCTTGACTAATTGGTATGCGCTTTGGTAGCCATTTTTTTTTTTCTTTTGATATTTAAAAAATTGCATCAAGGCACGATGTCGAGATAGATCGTTCGAATGGTAATGATCCGAGTAGGAGGAGTTTTTCAGGGTTCTTTTTTTTTGCTTTTTATTCTGTCAATTTGGGTTTGACTCTGTTTGATTCTTATGTGATCTTTAGTCAGGTTAGGGTTTAGGGCTGGAACGAGCGTAGCGGGTGTTCCAAAAGACGCGATACGACTGTCTCTTCGTCGAAAGCTCTCGAGCTGTGTTTAGACTCGTACGGGGCGAGAGAAGGAGGTGATACCAATTTGAGGAACGCTAAAGAAAAAGCCAGCAACTACGGCCGCGTCCGGCACTACCCTAACTTCGTTATCGACCGGTGCCGATCGTGTGTTTCGAATAATCATGCATTCAATCGAGGCACTCTCTCGCCACTGGTCTCTCTCTACGCTCTCCCGTAGCGGAGCAGTAGTTCCGGTATGGCCGTCTCCGCGTCAGCCCACACAATCCGCGCTGCGTTCTTCTTCTCGGCTAAGTCTCCTTCCCTCGTTTCCCCTCCGTCCACGCTCTTCCTCGGCCGTCCGCTTCGTCACTGACAGTCCTACCAGACCTCCTTCCCTCCCATCTCGCTCTCTCATTCGCTCCCTCTGACTGACTCTTTTACACTGCACTGTAACCAACCACCTTCTTTCTCTCCCTCTCTCTTTATCTATACATCTATCTCTGTCGCTCACCACCACCCTCTCTCTCTCTCTCTCTCTTTCTCTCTCTTCTGTCCCTGGCGCGCGCAAGGACGACAAAGCGCGCGAGGGCGGCTTTTGGTGCCGCGTGGCCCAGTTCTTCGGCTTGAAGCCAAAAGAGCCGCTTGAAAGGTGTGGCCAATTGAGCCTGAAGTTGGTATCGGAAGCGCGGACTACAGGGGTATCGGTGTCACGTGACCTCTGGGTCTCTCCTTCTTTCTTATTCTGTTTATCCTTATTTTTTTCTTTCTCACTCTCTCTCTCTCTCTCTCTCTTTCTCGCCTATACCTACACATACCATCGACTCTTCGCATTGCTCGGGATGCTATACTACGGGGAGCCCGGTCCACGCGTGTACGTCACTGTCAAGTGCGTGGCCCCGTACTATGCGAGAGAGTGAACCGGACGATGAGTTCAGTGATGAGAAGCACTCGGGGTGTAGTCCGTTGATTGTTGGTTGCGTCGCTGTGTGTATGTGAGTGAGTGAACGTGCAAGAAGAACCAGTCTGCTGCCGCGCGACCTATACTTGCTGCTCGTACGGTACTGTCGCCGAGTGTACTTTTTGGCACGGTCTGTACCTCTGGGATCGTTGGAATCGGGAACGATCAACCGGGTGCTCGTCTATACTTTCTCAGGTAGGTTGGAAGTCCGGAGCAGTTGTGTCGAGTTAGGTACTCGTTCCGAGTTTACCGAGCAGATTATAAGCGACTCGGTCGAATCGGCACCGATTACACATCGTTGCGCTCGTTCATTTGGAATGGATTTAATCGCAGAATTAAATTTTTTTTTTTTTTTTTTCCTTCTTCTCTCTACCAGTGAAAGTAACTGGTTTGGGGTACTTCATAAATGATGCAACGACCCGACCACGTGGTCGGTGACTTGCCTGTCAAAATACTCTCGTGATACGTCACCCGGTATCCGACTATCGTCAGTTCAAACTGACGATCAGCTGATCATTTTATTTATTTTTTCTTTTACCCCCCTTATTTATCCATTATCTTTTCTTCCTATCTTTCACAAGAATTAACGCGATTTCCTTACCGACGTCCCTTATTATCCTCGCTATGCCGCATACACCCTTCCAGGAGTCACCCTCTGCTGCCTTTTCGTAGGATACTCCGTTCCCTTCCGCTTGCCCTTACCACCCCCACGACAGGGGGGAGGGTCTGTTCCAGTCGCGACGGATCGATCCCAACGAATCAGCTCCACTCGTCAGCTGATCTCGGACTCTCCACGTATAGTTACCATCTTAAACCCGGTTACCTCAGAATGCTGCGTCGCGCTTCTTCTGAACTCTTCTGACGTTTTGCCTCTCC
>JARPRG010000642.1:636084-646597 GCA_031001745.1 Hartigia nigra | reverse complement strand
ACCCCGGGGTGTCAGTCTCTGAGAATCCTTTCAGGGTGGCGCACGAGCAATCCTATATGTATATCATCCAGAAGAGTACTCACTTGACGCTCTTGGTACGTACCTCTCGGTATTGCTGGTTGTGTACCTAGTACGCAGTATGTAACCCCTTATCGATCGGCAACCCTCCGCACACCCGGAACCTCCTAATCGTATAGGTATAGTCAAGCGACGGAGTCAGGATAGCAGCTACTGCTTTTGTAAAATTGTCCAGATGTGTATGTGGAGGAGAGGGAATTCGTCGGAGGCTACGTTGCTGGACTATATTTTTCCTGTTTCTATATATAGATATATATGTATGCGTTTATTCACGGATCGTTAGAGGGTACCTTATCTACGGGACTCTTTTCTCTTGCGGTATCTATAGATAGTGTGGGTACCTATATATATATTCTACTCTGGGATGAATTCTACAGCATCCACCCTCTCCACCTTTTCTACTACCTTTTGAAGTTTTCATCACGGTTCCTCCCCACACTCCCCCTCACTTTTTTTGTTGGATCTTCTCTTAGTCCGTACCCTAGCTACATGGATTTTGATAAAAAAAAGTTTTTTTTCAAATTTTAAATTTTTACTCGTTCCTGAATGATGATTATCTTGCTTCTCCGTTCTCTGCTTGGTCTTCTTGGTCTCTGTCTTTCTTTATTCTCGTTAATCTGGGAAATGATAAGATATGCGAGAATCCACATTTCGACGTCACTTAACGCTCTTGGCGACCTCTGTCGAGGACGACGTCGTTCCCACCTGAATCTTCTTGCACATGCTTTTCTATCTTCAATCTGGGACACTGCGTGGTCTATGCTTACAGTCTATTGATTGTGAGTCATAGATCTGTAGATTTTAATGCTGTGTGGTTCTTTTGTTTTTTTTTTTGTTTGCTTCTTTCAAAGCATCAATCCTACGCGCCCGTACGCACCCAAGTTGGTCTCTTTGAACGAACGACCTCGAATTAGAAATTAGAAATTGACTACGAGCGCTGGAGTCTTGCGTAGCAAGATTTTACGCACTCGCGTGTACACGCATCTTTGACCTGACGCCATTTTGAGAATGGAGAAAGGATATTACTCTATGATTTTTTTGTTCGATGGTTATCGGTGAAAATCATTTTTCTCGCTTGCCTCGATCGTCACTGATTTGATCATCGAGGTTGAGAGAGAGAGAGAAAGTCGAGTACACTCG
The DNA here is from genome assembly GCA_031001745.1 of Hartigia nigra. Lineage (NCBI taxonomy): Eukaryota > Metazoa > Arthropoda > Insecta > Hymenoptera > Cephidae > Hartigia > Hartigia nigra. The sequence continues at coordinate 645,379 of JARPRG010000642.1, read as the reverse complement.
AGTGACTCGGTTGTGTCTCAATGGCCTCCAGGAGCACGTGCCATAGGCAGAGGCAGGTTGAGAGCATCAGACGGCCAATTAAGAATGGGCCGTGCGTCGTCGACGTCACTGTTTGGTTGGCACTATTGATATTTAATATTGTCGCTGATGGCGTTGTAGTCGTTTCCATTGTGTCGAGAACTTGTGGGAATCAGGCCATTCTGCATTACCGCGATGTCAGTGTATACGATCGATGACTCAGAGACTCTACGGTCGACGTGGCATTTCGATTTGGGTATTATCAGGATATCTCTCTCTCTCTCTCTCTCTCTCTCTCTCTCTCTCGTTCTCTGTATGCTTTATTCTTTTTTCTAGTCTCTCTTTTCCTTCCCACCTCCACCTTCCAGCAGTCCGTCTTACGCACACTCTCCGTCTCGTAGCATCGATACCATCGATACCATCGTTTAAACTGACCAAAGGTGCCAGACGAAGCTCCAAGGAGACCCTGCTTTGCGCTTTAACTATTTCTTCTATTTCGATACCTCGATTCACAACAAGGCGTTCGATATTTTCTTATCGCTCGCCCACGGTCGTTCGTCGAGTCATTGGCCCAATGTTTTTCCGGCTATCTCATCATTTTAACGAGTCGTTGACCATGCCTAATGGATACTTTGAGCAGAGAACGTCGAGAACGATATTCCCGTTTTCATTTATTCTTCATATTTTATTTCACGAGGTTCAGCTATTCGTGTTATCAAACACAAAAAAAAAAATGTTTAACAACGTAAGTGCGTCGGGGCCTCCTTGCGCCCGTGTACGCTCCTGACTATTTTCTTGTCGTGAGCCACGGATTACTTGCCAGCGTTTTGCAGTGAGGCCGTACAAAATTTAAATATCCTAAACTGTCCTTTGGCCATCCTTGCATACTTTTTGTCATTCGACTTGAAATATTTAAATGTCTGTATACATTTAGCCTATCGCCCGTTCAATTTACTGTATCGCCTTTAAAATTCCGCTAAACCTTATACGCCAGTCGGGACATTAATTCTCCAGCTAAATACGACTTTCCCAAGCACATATGGAGACCGCGAGTCTAGCCTCGCTCTATACCTATATCTCCATCTTGTATCGCACGGGATATCACGTGCCGCATGAAATTCGATATTTTTACGGGCATTTTCTAAGACGTCCTTATACATCGACCACAACAGAGAGACTCGCGAGCCACGTAACGCCTACGTTACAAGGAATATCTAATGGGAACAACGGATTGTTACACATGACACCGGACGCGTGACGTTAGTTTTCGTCAGTGACTCATCTTCAGGAGTAAAATGGCCACTTACGGGATCCATTGATTAGAAGAAGAAAAAACATTAAAAAACCAAGAGGACAACTGCTCGTTGAATTCGGTAGACAAATAAAAAGAAATTTTACATATAATCAATACGTCAAGTTGCACCGAATGACCCAGAAATAGTTTTCGTTCCGTTACATTTATGACAGGACTACGGGCGACGCTTCCGAAACCTCGACGACAGCCTCTCTCTTTGCGTAACGACCGAACGAAACGGTCTCGGCTCGTAGCTCCTGGAACACAAGCCGGCGAAAGCACGTTGCGCCAGCCTCCCCAGTGTTCCCGGGACGTCGTGCAGTACTGGTAAATCGTGCGTTCGGTTAATTCCTCCACGCCTACAGGAACACAAAGACCCGTCGGGTTTGCCACTGGCATCTCTCTAGTAGTCGCTGTTTCCTTACTCGAACCATCCAACCTAACCTGACGTCGAGAATTCTCTCCTTTACCTTCTGTTCCTGGCGGCTTCTCCACTTCTACGTGCCGTCGAGTCTGGACATATCCTAGTGATTGGGATCAATACGCTTAACCACACTACGCAATAACATCCTCCTGCCTCCGCGATCTCTCCTTCGCCATCAAACTGTCCTTCTTCTTCGTCCTCTTTCTCCTCCTATACACTTCTCCAGTCCTCTTCGCCATCTTATTTTCATCCTCGATCGTATCTACCTTCTCTACCGTACTAGCTTCCTCAGCTTCCATTTTGTATATTCTCGCTGTCACCGCACTGTATGCCTAGAACGGCATATCCCCTAGTAGGATTGTCAGTGTACGTCCGCCATTACTGAATATTTATAATGGCTACCGAGAATTCTAAGGCCACGTATTATACTATACGTATCATCGAAGCGTAGCTACGTCTTTTACGTACGACAAGGATCTAATGGCGTCTCGATGCACGTTCCAAGGCACATTCACACGATGAGCACGTCGCGCGAATATTAACAGTACGACATTCCATCGATTTGTCCTGTTCCTTGCGTACTTACGTACTTATTTACCTATGACAGTACGCTACGAGCTTCACACACTTTATTACTTCAATTCCTCGTGTCATGCTCGATGGACGACCGTTATTTTCCGCACGAGGTTGCCTCGTCTGATACGTTCTTCGCTAACGACTGCCACTACGACGCTCCTGCCAACCGTACGGTCTTGTTACGTCCGTTGCATTGAGATTCTCGTGTGGCTATACCGACTTGGCGTCTGTGAAAGATGAATCTGAAGAATTTCATGAGTTTTTTTTTGTTACGGGCACCGTCAGTAACTTTGGCTACCACGACCCAGGAACACGTGGTAGTCAGATCGGCCATTGGCCATAGCACAAGCCTTATTTTCTTTCTAGTACTTAGGAAAAGACACTAATGCGCTGCGATCTGGCTTCCGCGGTTACGTCACGCTGGGAATGACACGAGGAGACTCTCTTTCATTGTCTCGTCGAAGGGAGTCTGACTGAACGGAGAAATCGGCCGGGAGTATAGCTGTTCGCCTACTATGCGGTGATTTCCGGTATTGCTTGGGGTATTTCCGGCTTGACCGTCTCCATTCCTCCTGTAGCAGAGGCTCATGGGTATTATCGCATTAACGTTCTCGATGGACGCGCTTTTGTTAGCTCAAGGCTAACTGTTACTAACTTCAAGCAGCTTTACCACGTGCGACGCTTAGGTACACAGTGAAATAGTCCAGGCCCTTAAAGGAAGAGGAGTTACATACCTCGAGGAAGAATGGGCTTGATCGTACACCTGGTACGACCTGACGCCATGGCTTCCGTTATTTGGACAAAGCAACGGAGGATACCTGGGCGAAAGTATCATTCGGACAAAGAAATCCCACGGTACTCTCGAACCGAATGTAAACGACGACGATGCCGGCCAAGGCAGTAGCAACTCCTCTTTTGGGTGTTGGCGAATATCGATCCTGCCAGGGCATTATCAAAGTCTCTGGTGCGAAAGTCCACGAGAGTGAACGAGCCTGCGGACAGATAGAGGATAGTGGGTGGCTGGGGTGGCTGGCTGGTTCGACGTGAGCTGAAGGGCTAGGCGGACTGAATGAACGAGGGATTACCCAGGAGGTTTTGAATCGGTGAAAAGAGTCCACAGGTAGAGCAAGTAAGGTATTTTTACAGAAACAACGAATGATCAGGGATTGTCATGGCGCATCCTTATAGAACGGCTAACCTGAAATAAAGAATCGGTACGTAGTGTTGTATATCTGTCTGAACATAGGACATTTTTCCAAGCCCACCTTCCACGAGGTATTTAGACTCCATAGCTCCGTAGTACGGGAGGGTAACGAATCCGATAGAGGGAACTAAATTCACGTCGTTGTGACACCGGGTGGTATCCCTCTCTTTCCCCCTTACCCCTCCCTACGTGTTCCCCTGTGTATCCATGGACTTGGGCAGTATCTACCGACGAGATGCTGGAGCTCTCTCGCTCCCATTTAGCTATTCGCCGGAAAATATAATAGTTGCGAGTCTACGTTGCGATCGAGTGGTGTTACCTCTGCTGGTCTCTGGTGCCGTTTGCTCGTGCTGTCTGTACCTTCGTAACGAGGCGGTGAATTCTTTCGGCTCGACTCGGCTCGCTTCGTCTTTTGTCGGTAACGCGGCTAGGTAGGTACGTACGTACATACGAGTCCATTGAAATTGATCAAAGGGTGTGTAGCATAGGATAGAAGCAGCAGTGGATGTAAACCTATGGCGAAGCTATACGAGCATCAGGGACACACGTTGACGATCGTTGCTGTGCTGCTGCCATTGCTCTCTGTAGGTGAAGTGGGGGCGAGGGAGGGCGGCGAGGAGGAGGGAGAGAGAGGAGAAGAATCAAGGAGAAAGAAAACGTAGAGTAAGACTGGGAACAACTCATAGCATAACCATGCAGTAAAGACACTGGAGTTATATTCTGAAACGTCGACTATTCTATTTATATAGACGTTCAAGCTCAGCCTCCACGACTCGACTGATCGTCACGTCGCTACGATGCGAACCCAGCATTTTGTCATACTCTGCCTGGCTATGGATTTGGGAACGCGATCTGCTGGTATACGGCTCGGTTAATTAACGCTTCCACGCCACTGTGTAGTGCACTAACGAAACTCCTCTATGCTGCTTCCTGCTACTTCCTGCTCTCTCCCGTGGGATCTTCGGCTCGCAGCGAGACCAACCGAATCATCCCGAATGTTATTCAACGTTAAGCAGGCCTGACTACGATCCATATAGTCGACTAGCGTTAACCCTCTTGGCAGCTGGAGATGCGAATTTTCACAGGATACTCGAGGGATCCACGTTTTAAGCTTGTCTGTATAAACTTTTTTGTTTTCACGCTAAAATTATTTGGCAATTCATTCTGGTAGTAGCTTCTTTTTTTTTTTGGAGTTTCTGCAATATACGCATATTATTCAGGATGCATTTGCCGGTTCACGTTGGGCACCCTGTAAAATCCATTGGACGTTGCAGCTCATGGTAGGGGATCCAGAGGTGGGAGGTTGGAGGGGGGGTCTCCATTGATTTTTGTTTGAGTCCGAAAAGCAGAATTTTGTTCGCCTGGTATCGCCTTGTTCGGCACCCTCTGTTTGACTGGGGAAAAAAAAAAGGGAAACGTGTAAATTGCATGGATAATCTTTCGTCCCCCTCTTCCTTCCCCTATCGGTCCCACTTAGCTGATCATCTCACAACATTGACACACGCTTTCGGCAAAATTTAATTATCTACTAAAACTCATGGCTCGCGATACTCGTTCTGCTCGTGCCTACGACTTCTCTTGGCCAGGGGAGATTCATGAACACAAGCAGCCGCCTGGTGCCTGCCTGCCCCCGTATTGATCCTTTCGACAGTAAGTGGGTACCACGCGCATTCTATAGAAGGTTTATGCCTATGTCTGCCTTGCTGCCTGCCTCGTTCTCCTTCCTACCATCCGGAGGACCTCAAATACGCAGGAGTCAGTGTTAGGTGTCCCGGGTACAGTCCACCTCCGCCGTCTTCCTAGACACTCCGCAGCTCGACTTGTGATTTCTGCTTGGCACTTCTACCGGACCGATAGTAAAGGGTTTCAACGACTCGCTAATCTAACGGTACGGTTCAAAAGGTACTGTCTATAGTAACTGAGAGGTTGATTATACAGGGGTACTACCACCTCAAGGGGGTAATCATACTCAGATGTCACAAGCAACTGTGTATAGTGCTCTACGTCGGAATAGCAGTGTCTCTTGTATTTCTCTTTTTTCCAAATTACGATCAGTCTCGTTGTATCGATTCACCAGTATTCCGTATCGAAGATAGGAGTATGTAAAAAGAAAAAAAAATGATTCGTACGACTTCGATAGTCGTCATCCGCGCTGTAAACACAGGATATCTAGTACCGATACGGCAGCCGCCTGTAGAATAGGTAAAGATAAGAGTAACTTCTATCGTTAATAGAAATACTTTGTATCGAGTCGGTATCGACTCACGACCTTATTATCAATCCGCCCTCCTTCCTTCCCCTCTTTGTCTCAAACATCACCGATACAACAGCTTACAAGAAAGATGCATAGTCAAACAACAAATTCACTAATAAGATTTCAAATATGGCGCTGCGGTATCTGTCAAATTTGTATTAATCCTCCGTTCAACACGAACATTTCTCTCGCGAATACCTTGACGTTCCTTCGTCTCTGTTTTTCTTGTATGCCTAACTCACTACTGCGTCCCTCGTACGCGCAGTCACCAATTCGCAACAGCGAAAGGAGTACCAGTAGACGAAGGCGTCGTCCTCGAGACAGTTTTAACGGATCGACGACTTTCCTCGTTAGGTGGGACTAAGAGAAAGAAAAAAAAAAGATGTCCTCCCGAAGGGCGTTCACCCACGCGTATAAAAATCATGGCGTCGCTAGACTCGGCTCAGAATGCAATGGAGTCTGTGAGAAAAATGCCGGCTGGACAGGGAGCCTCTGCAAGCAGATAGAGAAACGTAGCAAGGAACGGCCCCGGCTGATGTAAAATATCTGAGGAAAGTTACCAGGCAGAGGCCCAACGACGAGACAGTGAGAGAGAGAGAGAGAGAGAGAGAGAGAGAGAGAGAGAGGAGCAGGAGACCTTCCTCGGGACGTGTGAATCCTTGCGCCCCGACCGTAATCCCCGTCCTGAGGGTAATCCAGGTCGTTATTACAAGACAGTCAAGAAGGAGAAGCGAGGGTCTAGGGCCCAGCGGCAGTAACCCATGCGACACAATGCATCCCGCTAACTGGAGATGTCTACCCAGGCGCAATCTGCATTACCATCAGTTTACAGCGACAATGCGTCCATTGCTTTTCTCACCCACTATCGTATCGACTCTGTACGGCCGACCACAACCTTCATCAGTATATTCGCGACCTTCTTTTCCTTTTATAATTCTTACCCGTATTGTCCGTGTGTGTGTATATATATATATACTTTTGGAACTCCCTGGTCGTTCGTTGTATACTGGCCAACAGGACTCGGCAGATAAAGCATTACCGTCCTGGATGAAAACCGCATTCTACTACGCTTTTTACCGACCGTTGCGACACTCCCGATATTTGCTCAGGACTCGTTTTACGTACAGTCAGAAATATATCGAGTATAGTAAGCAAGAATTGTACAGTGCAGGAACGCCAGCATCAGTTTCGTTAATGCTGATTTTCATGTGAGACTATGCACCTATGGCTCTTGCCAACCAATATAGTCTATGGTTAAGAAACGATGGATTTTGTGTGAAAATTTCTTAATGGATTCTACTCGATTGCTAACGGTCTTGTCTATTATACGTCTAGAACAATGATACGTACGTTAGATAATATGCTGGTCGATGGATGCATGGCAGTTTTGAAGTTCTATTTGATTCGTTAAGTTTACAATGTAAAGATGCATGGAGGTACTACTCGCTGTCAGTGATTTTCGTTGTATATCTAGAAATGCCAGTTTGCTGCTTCGTTAAGAGCAGCCTGTCCACGCGATAGACCGATGGGAAGACGCTATAAATACGACAGACGACTATTTATCGCTATCGTTCTTTGTATCGTGTACGAGGACGTGGAATCGATAGGAAGTCTCTTCTTAAATAGTATCAGTGTTGTGTTACTCGTATCTCCGATTGCGGCTTCATTGCAATCCACAAATATACACCGAGCTGCGGTGGACCTTCTTTGGTTTTGGCGATTATCGCACGTTGTGTATTCTTGGCTTAGCGATTGGAACGCCGTACGCGGCCATTTACGGAATCAGATTACACACGTTATTATGTAGCCCGAAGGAAAGGGTCGCCTGCTGTTGGTAACCATTTTTTCGAAGACTTTAATATGTACAAATATTAAACTAATCTCTAATTCTTTTCATCGATACCAATTTGATGTCCTAGTGTAAATTTTACGTGGTATCTTCAAAGGTATCTAACCTGAAAAGAAACGGCTGTCATTTTTTGTCCTTTCTTTCTTTCTTTGTATCTTAATTGCGCGCGTTTGGCCAATTAAATCCTTGTCGATCCCTCTGCTGCTAAGGTAAAATCCCGTAGGACGCATGTAGTCGGCTCAGTATGGTTTATTGTATATCGCACAACAGACTGTCGCTCTACAAAATGTGCGAATAACCTTTTTACAGGGTGGTCAGAACAACTCGTCGAGTAGAAATGCGGTTAACAACACCCAATCGTCATCGGTCCCAAATCCCGTCAGATGTGGGCAGCCGACTGCCCTGGGAATAGACTGGATACGACGCGACAATGCTCTACGCGAGCACCGGAACTCATCATCCTGCACGGCTGTGCACGTACAGGGCCAGCTCTCTCAGGTATACCATCCATGTCTTTCATTGAAATCTTTAGTACCCCTTAACGTTCCTTGTGGCTGTGCCCGTCTTAGCCTAACCTACTCATTTCATGTACAGTCCCATACATCATTTTCGTACATGAGTGACAAGCAGCTACACGTAGTGGACGGCCTCAACAATCCTCCACGTCTCTTCCACCTTCTCCTACTCTTCTTCGTCATCCGTACTTACGTTCTTCTCTCATGCTAAAATAAAGCGGAGGGTGGCATGGGTCAGTGCGTACGCAACGCCTTCCTTAGGACGTCCCGGGATTACGTACTATGGAAGATTGGCCACTCTACGTATCAATTCGCAGCTGCTGCGTCGAAGTCGTTCGCCGCGTATATATCGGGCGAGAAGAAGGCGGCAAACAGAAGGGCCACCTGCCAGGCTATCTCGAGTGTGGAAAGCCACGTCTAGGGAATTTCTCGTGAACGCAATACACGCCCCCTCTGGGAGTAGGTTAGGGTTTCGCGAAGGGTGCGTCTCTAGTGTTTTGACGAGGTTAGGAACTTCGGATGAGGTTAGCTCAGAGCTACTCGGATGGTATATTACTGTAGCTCTTGCTCGTTCAAATGTGTAATACAAAAGCCTTGCTGGTATATCTGTATATCTGTGTTATGTCTATCTCCTGTCGTTGGCAACCGTAACATTGGCTCCTAGAGGGACAGGATCGTGTCAGTCCCGTCATTTTCGGTTTAATGCCTACCCCTTGTCGCTCTTATGACTTCCCCCATGTCTTTCTCTTGCTATGCAGATATTTACAACCTTTTACAGGTTATCTTTCTCTCTGACCGCCTTGACAAGCTCTGTCGATCCTTTTTTCACCGTGTGGCCAAGTCGTTGGATAACGGCTTAACCATCTAGTGTCGTAGAGAGGAACTAGGGCTTCCGATCGTTACTAATCTACCTACCGTTAAGTGTTCTTTTGAGTCCTGGGAATCAGTGCGGACTCCGCCTCAATTCTCCGCTGCTTTCCCTTGATACGGTCTATGGATTTTTCATCTCTCCATCTTCGTCGTTATACTTGCGTCATAAACATGAATTTGTATTTTCTCTTAATTTTTTATCTGTGCGCATTGTTGTCCATTACTTCATTTCGAAAATGTCGTTCGGACGACTCGACTTTATTTACTCTTGATTGATTTGCTGTCCTTGCT
>JARPRG010000642.1:602474-630967 GCA_031001745.1 Hartigia nigra | reverse complement strand
CTCGCTCACTCGCTCTCTCGCTGTGTTGTGATCCGTGGGGCGGTAGCGCCTCGGAGAGGCGGAGGTTGCACCTTTTGCCGCATCTCGGAATCTCGCGTTGCTCATTTTCTGTAGATAGAAGAGTAGAAACTCCGGCTGCCGGTATAGTATTATGCGAGAGCGCTAGACAGCAGCGGGTGCACGTCGGGCAAAGTTTCAGTTCCGTTTCGTGCAGGCCGAGTTTCTCTGTGCGATTCTTATTTTTATTTACTCGATACGCTCATCGTGTCGTAATAATACTCACCGAGCAGTCATTCTAAAACCCACGTAATTCGGGGACAGAATCCGGGAACAATCTGCTCGAAAAAATCCATCTCGACGAGATACCATTCCCGTGACCATTGACAGGCACTTGCCTTGCTGTAAACCCTAGTTGCGTTAACCGTACGCTATTATTCCCTTTTACTTTATTATCTACTACGTCTGACGCCGTCGACGAGGTCGAGTGAACCGAACCGAGCAGAAATTGTCTTCTACACGGTGCGTTCTCATTGTCCTTCACTACCGCTGCTGCTTGGCCCAGGAAAAATCAGCAAATTCGTATGGCTCAAGAGAGAAGATACATGGGAAAGGGATACTGCTAGTACGAGATAAAAGTAGAAGACGACCTCAGCTGTGGCTGCGACCACGACTAGGTTTCCGGGGTCATCCTCCTCGCGCACGTCCCAATTTTAACGTTGCTTCTCTCTCGCTCCCGATGTAAAGTCATTCTTGGTCAGCAATTATCCACGTCACTCCATTAGAGGACCGTCGCCTCCTATGGTCGAAGGTGTACCGATACCCCGTAGCATCGATAAAGAAGTTTTCTCCATCATTCTACGTGCGGTCTAACTTGACTCTCCTGCTCTCTTCCACTGATAGAGAACCGTGAGTGAGGGAGACAGGAGGGACGCTCTCTTCGGGGCAATGCGAACCGACTTATTTATTATCGTACGACGCGACTTGCTTGGGTTCTTCTGCGCGGCATACAACACTGCTCTCTCTACCTACCAACCGGCATTCTAGTGCACCCTCGTGAGTCTCCTTGTGCGCGTCTTCTTCGCTCAGGAGTGTCGATCCCTTTTTCCGAGAGTCCTAAGGAGATTCACACGGTTCTCCTCGTGTCCACGTTTTTTAGTTGGCTCGGTAAGCGCGTCGATGGATACGTTAGTTTTTCATGGTTTACACCACGGACGCTTCTCGTTTGCCCGAGGCATGACGAGAACTCTGTTTCCGCCATTCAAGCCCATAAACGTCGTCACCGTCGCCGGCGCTCGAGGCGCCCGACACTACCTGCAAGGTCCTCCTACGTCAGACATTCCTGTCATGATGGCTTCTTGAGGATCGGTTGTCTGAGACTTTCGAGTCGTATTGGACAGAGGATTAGCATCCATTACCTCGTAAACGGCCAATCGCCATACTTCTGCATCCTTGGCTTTGTAACGAGACGGCTCGATCATGCACGGAGAAATCTTTAGGGATGCAGAAACTTCTTTATCGACCGTGTCAATCAATCGAAAGATATAACAGTATATGAATGAATCGTTGAATCATCGCTGACTCTAATGGGAAAAGTGATTTGTCAGAAGTATCACACGTAAAGACTGTTTACCTTGAAAACTCTAACCTCGAAAAATCGCATGCGATTACTGAATGACAGATGCGCAACAGCGAAGACATATTTAATACTGTATCGTGAATCCTAGGCTTTCACTGTCTCTTGAATTTACGTGGAAGATCTTACGAATGATCGTGCGGAAGTGCTCAGTGACTCTTTGACAGTATCCCATTATATTACCGCAATGTTTTCACCGGGAGTGTACAATCGTGCGGCGACGACGTACATGACGCCTCGACGCTCCTACGAATGTTTTCGAGACGCGAATAAACATGCTACGTCAGCGAGTGTCGCGAGCCAGTTTCCATCGGGCGAAATCCTTGGCGACTCTTCCATCGATGCAAGGAGGAGGATCCTACCGAGGAAGTGCACCACCTGCCCTTGCGTGGTGAGTCTACCAAGAGTGCGAAGTGAACTCGGACGGGATTGATTGGCGCCTTGAGCGCTCATGGGGAAGTCACATGACAACCACGCGCAATCAAATCAGCTGCCACGGTCGCTCAATTGTGAATTCGATTAGGATTGTGGAAACTGAACCATTAACCTACCCTTCATTGAGGATCATTGGGCTCTATTATAGTATGTAGTTCTACGAGTTTCCTCAATGCACAGGCGACAATGTAGTCAGTTCGTTATTTAATGCTAATAAGAGAAATTGCGTAGATTTAGCCAATACAGAATGATGCATTTGTACAATTGCAGGGAGCAGCAACTGACCCTATGACTATAGTACTCTCGGCTACTTCGAAAAGAAAACTCCGTATACCTACCTTTCGTCCATTTATAGGATATACGCTGCTTGTAAGAGTATCGTACGAATATCTAAAATAATAGAGGCATTCCAGTTCTCACATAGCGACCCACATCGATCTCACTCGGTGTGTAACGCTTTAATCGCGTCGGGCGTGCACGTCGCTGTCGACGTATACAGACAGCAGGCGGTGCCAGATACGATCCATTCCTTATGCCGGTGTGTGCACGGATTCTCATGCGAGGGCGCAAACGCGTGCCGCGTGACCGCGTCCATGAGGATTTACCGTGAAAACCGGGTTCATAACCGAGCACGCTTACCAGCGCGCCCGACGCGCTGCCCGATAGTAACTCGCGGGACTGAGGAAACAGAGAGAGAAATAAGCCGATTTTAAGAAAGATAAAAAGAGATGGACTATACAGTCTGCTTTATTGATATTGCCATGCACTACGTCACACTGAAAAATGACGTAGCCGCGGATAGACAGAGACTGCACCGTTGCCGGTTTATCGGCTGGTTAATCTGCAAAGCGAGTAAGCAGAGAGACCAATAGATCTCGAAGTCTGGAGACACAATGCATAGGCGAAAAAAGGAGCGCCGAATACGTAAATAGAGATAGATTTACAGACAAAATTGGCTCTAGTATTTGGTGCATGTACGAAATATGATAGAAGGCCACTTACGCCCGTTTTCTTCAACGCGGTTCAAGCTTTAAACTCGGTTTAACTATGTGATTAGCCAATCAGATACTTCCATTTTGCAGATGAACCGAGTTTAAAGCTAGGGTAAGTTCTAAAATCAACTGCCAGTACCAGTGAGTATGGTTGTAACTCACTCTACTGCATGCAGGTAAACAGGGACACAAAGATATTCGTAGTACTGGCAGTAAATTTCGGAACGTATTCGTAGTTATAGAGTGAATAAAGCTGCTACTCCCTCGCGGTGCGCGTCTGTCGTTCTACGAGCCAACCGTGCTGCTCCTTACGGTCTTACCAGTCAGCCAGCGAGCCAGCTCTCTCCTCTCTTTCTCTCTCCGTCCTTCCTTCCTTCCCTCTCTCTCTTTCTCTCCGTCTCGCTCTCCTCTCTTAGATTCACTGGTCTCCCTTCCCTCCCTTCGTCATCCCTCGCCCCTTACGAATCCCCCTTTGGCCTTCCCCGCCGACTAGCCTCTCCACCATTTTGTCGTGATTCCTCTAGCTCTAAACGTATATTGCATATTTTCTCCTCGGCGTACTATCGACTTTCACGTACGAATTGTTCGCTAACCTGTGCCAATGGTTGACACATCGCTGAACTGGCCTAACAGCAAGCACGACTATGGGGCTCTACCGTAGACCGACTTGGAAGGTGCCATCTTTCTCTGATTTACTCTTCTTCTCTCTTTAATTCCTTTTCTCCGTCGTAATTGCGCCTCTGCTTCTAGCTCAGCATCTACTTGGTCTTTCTTTCTATCAGCGACGTCCATTTTTTATTACTCTTGTCATACTCTGTAATCTCTTAGGATATTTCAATTTGGCTTCTTCTCTCCGTTTGTTGTCCTGGCCATGAGTCCTCTCTTCTTCGATTGCTATTCTATGTCGAGAAACAGCCGACGTCGTGTTCTCAACGAGTGGCCGTCTGCTAGCTGGCTTGGCCAGTGGATTTTCGACATGCGATTTACGTTTCTACGTGGTTGGGAATACGGTACGCGAGGTTACACCTTCATCAGGATTATCGAATCTTTGCATTTGATTTTGGTGTTATTCGGCTGACTTAGGGCGTCCCCTGTACAGCTGATTATTCGTATTTTTGGTTGACTGCAATTAGATTCGAATATCGAGTCTTGAGTGCTGATGGTGTCACCAGGTCAAAATAGTCAAGTATTTGGCCTTTGGGCTCAGAGTTTTATTTTCTAGTAAATTGTTACATATTTGTTCTGGTGTTTCTTATCACTTATTTCTGTATTTCTGTTTGTCTGTTTGCGTGATTGTAGATATTATTAATGTAGAAATGTTTCTACTTTTGTTCATCTCAATTCCTTTCTCTTTTACCCTCACTCTCACTGAGTCTCTTTCACATGTGCTTCATGGACTTTCCATTACTTTTGAACAGTCTTTCAATATGGATTCTCTTTTTGATATACACTTTATTTCAGGCATCGCTACATGTCATTGTACTGTTACAATAAATTTCTAAAGTCATTGACGATATCACTTTGTAACATATTAAGAAAAATTCACATGCTTTAGTAACATTTAATTCTTGTTTCAGATGTCTGCTGGGTCACAAATTCAGATGGCACCCCAATCAACTGTAAACTCTGGTCAGTCGGTTCATAGTCAAGACTCGAACATGAGCACTGGTAAGTAACAGCGTTATAAGCTATTTGTATAAAAATTACACCAACCAGTTTGCCAGTAAGCAGGAATCTTACTTAATCTGTTTGCTTTTTCTATCACTGAGAGAAAATGAATACATCAAGCTATCTTTAGTAATTCATGGTGTATCAAGTCATTGGCTATCTGAAACTACGGTGCAACCAAGATTTAAGCTATCCATTATGAATGTTCCGCTGGTTAAGAAATGATTTCTTTGCAGGCTCATCACATAGTGACAAGGAGGTGGATCCAAACACTCCGGAAAAGGTGCCGCGAACCCCTTCGGAGAGAAAAAGAAAACGTAAGGTGGACGACAGCGGCGGGGGCGTTCCTGGGGGACCCGTTGGTGGTAAGGGGGCTCGCTCTGTCGCCACCCTGGACAGCAAGAAAATCAACGAGTACTTTCCCAAACATCATGTCGGCAACAGTCCCATCCGACATGGTGGAGCTAAGAGCCCCTCGCCCCAGCAAGGATACCCTATGGTAAGTACACGTTCAGCACACACATGATCCTCAGGGGTTAATCCTGCTAATAAACCAGGTTCTACTTTACATAATGTATTATTTTTATACTACTAGTATCCACCGTCGCCGCAAGTAACGACGCCCAACTCGTCGGTGGAGTTCTCTTCGATGATGCAGCCACCGCGACCTCATCCTCAGCCACCACCTCCTCCGCCATCAGCCTCGACACAACCTGCTGGCTCGATGGTCAGCAAGCAGGTGCAGGTAAGGCCTACCAACCTACCTAGGACAAGCCAGGTCAGGCAAGCGAAGACTAACACCCCAAATGTAAGCACTATTCGGTCGGTTTCTGCAAGCATTTGATAAGATACATCCCGTCCAAGTCCGGAATGAAGCGCGAGCTGTCGATTAAATCCAGTTTCAATCAAACGTCTCTCGTTAACTTCTCACTCCTGCATCCTCATATCCATTCATTCACACTCCTGCTCTCTTTTTGCCACAACAATTATAAAGATTCTCTTAACAGCCATCTGCTGGACACGAAGCTGATCGAGTAATCGTCATTGTCCTTAACCCTGGTGTGTCACTATAAACAAATCTCGTCGAGTCTTCTTTTCATGTCTGTTTCTCAGCTTCAACATTGTGTCTTTTTATCTATACGCTTTACGTGCTATCTCCTTCTCCCGTCCTAATCAATCTATTATAACTGATCCTTCCTGTAGAGATATTTGCCGTTGTCACTTGAAAACATTTGATTCGTAGCAACGCGATTCGGGATATCTTCTCAAGTGTTTGCAGCAACCTGAGCTAAACTCTCATTTGCTGGCCGTAAACGTAGCACTGTATCCATTTGTTATCATACAAATGCAGGCTACCTTGCAATGGCACTCCGCACGGGGTTCGTTCGATTTCTTTCCTCTTTTGTTTTGTCGTCCATACATTCTGTTAACACTATTAAGCTACTTGTACTGCCTAAAGATACGAGAAAAGGGGGTGTGTGCATGCTCATCGTTGCAAAAGCATCAAGCACCTCGGTTCTCGTAGCATCTGTCTTTAGGAATTATAAAACAGTTTAATAGAGAACGCAAGGAATGTTTTTTTTTCTTCTCTTCTCTTGAGTAAATATTTATTGTTATCAATTAGTCTCTCCTTCTCATGTACAAAAAACACGGGCTCCAGTAGTCTCTGACATTTCATTCTGTCTTGTTTCCAATTCTAAATTGCGTTGACATGCAAGCATCCGCGACATGCGTACATTTTCGGTGTTTTTCTTGCCGCCTGCGTGACGTTACCCTTCGTCGAGATCTCCTGGTTCCACACAATCGGTAGAATTTTCGAAGAGACACATTAAAACTATTATCCACAGTGTCCTTGGACATTTTCTAAGAAACATATAACATTCTGGATTGTTTCTGTGAAAATTTGTAAACGTTTAAACCAGTTCGTCCGTACCGTCCATCTGATTCAAACTAGTAGGACAATCTTTATTTTTTTTC
This sequence comes from Hartigia nigra, assembly GCA_031001745.1. Classification (NCBI taxonomy): domain Eukaryota; kingdom Metazoa; phylum Arthropoda; class Insecta; order Hymenoptera; family Cephidae; genus Hartigia; species Hartigia nigra. The sequence continues at coordinate 624,262 of JARPRG010000642.1, read as the reverse complement.
TTCTTTTTCTTTTTTGTACTGTGAACGTCTATGCCGAATGCTCGTGATGGAAAAATTCTGTAGACCGTGGAATCTGGAACCGATTAAGACGTTTTGTCATATTTATTATTATTGTTATTATTATTATCATCATCATATTGTGTGTACCATGTTATATTTGGGGGTGCGTCAAGGTATCTGGTATTTGCAAGCTATGCTGACAAATGTATCTGATGTGTTACGAGAAGACGAGAGAGCCGTCATGTTTAAGAATCGCTTAATTGGAATTTTCAGACAGAACTTACTTGCCAGAGGATACAGGAGTTCGAGACACAAGCGTCGTCAGACTTGGAGCTACGTAACAACAAAATTGATGAATTAAATAGAGTAAGTAACCGTATGGGAATTGTTTATTCCATGGGAGTCTCCATTGAGATCACGTAACGAGCAATGTGCTCACTAATAATGCGCCACGGCTAGAAAGAAATCGGCGACGACACGTACTGCTTTTGTATTCTTTATTCGTAGATCTCACTCTCTTTCTTATTCCGTTTGTCGACTGAGAATTTAATAATGATAATGAGAGGGAGAGAGAGAGAGAGAGAGGGTGCAAAAAATGATGAGATGCGACATTGATAATTTCTCTTGGTTTCAGACGACGGACGAACTTAAGCATCAAATGGCTAATCAGCAAAAGGTGATTGAGCAGCACAAATCGCATATAAATAAGTGTATAGACGTTGTAAAGAAGTTATTAAAAGAAAAATCAAACATAGAAAAAAAGGAGGCTAGGCAGAAGTGTATGCAAAATAGACTGAGGCTGGGTCAGTTTGTGACACAGAGGGTAGGCGCGACATTTCAAGAGAATTGGACAGACGGTTACGCGTTTCAAGAGTTGGCGCGACGGCAGGAGGAAATTACGACTGAGAGGGAAGAGATTGATAGGCAAAAGAAAATGCTACTCAAGAAGAGGCCGTCGAATAGCGAGACTGGTAGGAAGAGAAGCCAGCCGCAACCTTCCTTGCATAATGGTACCGAAGCTACGTTTTTGAAGCCAGACGCAGTACCTGGATCCTATACTTGGCAGGAGTATTACGAAGCCGACGAAATACTCAAGGTACGTGTTGTGCATCCTGGTGTCAACGTTTCTCGTCTTTTATTTTCACTGCGTCGATTATCTGACATCATCCTTTTTCATCTAACAGCTGAGGCAAAGTGCGTTGAAGAAAGAAGACGCAGATCTGCAACTGGAAATGGAGAAACTCGAAAGGGAACGGAACCTACACATCAGAGAATTGAAACGTATACACAACGAGGACCAATCGCGATTCAATTCTCATCCTGTACTGAACGAACGTTATCTCCTACTTATGTTGTTAGGGAAAGGCGGTTTCAGTGAGGTGCATAAGGTACGGCGTTTATAATTCATTATTGTATTTATTATAATCAAGAAATATTTTTATTCCTTGCCATTGCGTCTCACGAATCCTTCTTTTTTTTTTTTTTTGGTCTCTTCAGGCGTTCGACTTGAAGGAACAACGCTACGTGGCCTGTAAAGTACATCAACTGAATAAAGACTGGAAAGAAGACAAAAAAGCTAATTATATTAAGTGAGCATCGAGGATCTAATTATTTTTTTATCCTCTTTGAAATTATTCGAGGGGAATCCAATTAAAGACTTATGATATTTCTTCATTTTCTCAGACATGCGCTGCGGGAGTACAATATACACAAAGCCCTCGACCATCCACGAGTCGTTAAACTCTACGACGTCTTTGAGATCGATGCTAATTCATTTTGTACTGTCCTCGAGTATTGCGACGGTCACGATTTAGATTTCTATCTCAAACAGGTAAGCATACCTCGTTTATAAAGTTCACGTTCACCCGTGGCTACCGAGCAATATGCTCGAGCCGATTCTGATATTTAAACTGAATGAAAACTTATCATGGCTTTTCTTTTAGCATAAGACTATACCGGAGAGAGAAGCGAGGTCTATCGTGATGCAAGTCGTGTCCGCTCTGAAGTACCTCAATGAAATAAAACCCCCAGTCATACACTACGATCTGAAGCCAGGTAAGAATTCATGAATTTTTGTAACACTTGGATATTGCTTTTTAGGACGTATCCTTGAATTATTTGTATATGTCGAAATCTCAATGCTTACTTGCAGGTAATATTTTATTGACCGAGGGCAACGTGTGCGGTGAAATAAAAATTACGGACTTCGGATTGAGTAAAGTTATGGACGAGGAGAATTATAATCCAGATCACGGAATGGATCTGACCTCCCAAGGGGCTGGCACTTACTGGTACGTTCTCGTTTCTCGACAAGTCAATTGAATCGTAACAAATTTGCATATCAGCTAGGATAAATATATGCATGCCCTCAACGTCATAAGTTTGTTTCTATTAGCCTGTAGTAATTCTCATTGCATCTTTCAGGTATCTCCCACCCGAGTGTTTTGTAGTCGGGAAAAATCCTCCAAAAATATCTTCAAAAGTGGACGTTTGGAGCGTGGGAGTTATATTTTACCAGTGTCTCTATGGCAAAAAAGTAAGTTTACAGATTTACTCGATGGAAAGAAATTTCCTTGAATTCCCAACCTGGTTATTCCTCTTTAATTCGCATTCGTATTGTTTCTTATAGCCATTTGGACACAATCAGTCGCAAGCGACAATTCTGGAGGAGAATACGATTTTAAAAGCAACGGAGGTACAGTTTGCCAATAAACCGACAGTCAGCAACGAAGCAAAGGTATGGAAGAGGAATCGATCTTATTATGGTTTAACCAGTGTTCTGCTTCTCGGTAGAGAAGCTCGTTCCTTTACTCATTGTTCGTTGTTCTTTTCTGTCGATAGAGTTTCATAAGGAGTTGCCTAGCGTATAGGAAAGAGGAGCGTATAGACGTATTGACGCTAGCTCGACACGAGTACCTACAACCTCCAGTGCCAAAGCACGGCCGTCAAGCGAACAGTCAGCAGCAGCAGCAGCAGCAAATACAGCAGCAGCAACAGCAGCAGACTTCGTTTACCACGGGCATGTTCAGTGGCATGAATGCGTCGAGCAGTTCGTAGTGGAAAGAGACTAAAGATAAAACCTTCGATATACTAATACATGCCAAATCTTGAACACTTGAACTGCGCACCGTCTCATCTTAAGAGAATGAAAAGTAACGATTGCTATAACCAACTGTAAATACTAAACTGAATACTATCACCACCACCACCACCACCACCACCACCACCTACAACCAACCACCGTCACCAATCACAAGTACCACCGCCACCAATCACCACAAGAATCACCGCCACCATACTTATGGATCAATCCGCGTAGGACGTCGCAAGAAAGATGCGAGAGCGATCGTTCTTGACTCTAGAAGCTTGCGTCTTTCTACAACCAAGCCACGCTAAACATTATTCAAGCATGACAAAAAAAAGAAGAATGTTGTGTTCGTAAAATATTCAATTGTATTATCGTTCCTTGTATCGAACAGTGGGCTGACTGATAATAGTGTTATTAAACGAAACATGAATATAAATGAAAAGAAGTTGAGGCACGATGTTAAACGAAGATGAAGAGGGTGTGTGACGTGGGGCGAAGATAACGCGAAGAAGGAGATGGACGATGCGAAGAAGATGCGTAAACGCGTGAAAAAAGATAAACATGTGATATGTCATTGTGAATTAAAGTGGAGTACGTAGATACTAAGGGATTTAAAAAAAAACAAGAATTATTGTCGAGAGGCAAGACGAACAAGAACTAGGACGATGGAATCCAGTGGAAAAGTGAAATTACTCGGTGAAATAAGGGGAAAATCGAGAGAGGGACACGGTGTACTAGCCTGAAAACAAGAAAGAATGTATAAGAGCGAGGGAGAGAATGAAAGGTAGTGTGGGAGGATGAGAGAGAGAGCGGCAAAGTGGCTGAAAAACCCGAGGTAAAGGATAAACACAGAAAATAGAAGAGAGGCAGAAGGGAAACGTACTAGTGAGTTTACCTCGAAGTGAAGACGTTCTTCTCTTATGACTCTAGTGTATGCATGAATGTGTGTGACGAAAGATTGTTAAAACTAGCGTGCGTGTAAATATTTATACTATATATATATACTAATAAATCCGATATAATATATATATATGGTGTAAAGAAAATAAAAAAAAAGGAACAGCATTGACAGTGGGAAGACAATGTGGTGGCTCTATCCTCGCATAACCGCCGTGCAGTCAAGTATTCCATGAATATTTGACCGCACATCATGTTACTTTATTCAAATATTAATATTATTACTTATATCATGAATAATAACGATTAACACACACAGAAAGAGAGAGCAAGAGTGAGTGTATGTATCTGAGAGAGAGAGAGAGAGAAGTGATGAAAAAAAATGAGAAGATTTAGTTGGTTGTTCCTATTGTGAAAGCGAGAGTGGATCGTGTAAAAAAAACCTGGATATTTAAAAAAAAAACGTGACAAATTTTAGCTCCCATCATCCCCACTCTTTACTTGCCAATAAAGATGAGAAATTGAGATTATAAACGGATCTAACAAACAAAATCCTCCCAAAGTTAAAGAATAACTAGGATCACGTTCCACCATTAAATTCTTCCTCTTCTTCCTTCTCTTCCATCGTCATCAGCATCGAAGCATCGAGATTGTTTACGATTTCTCAATAAATCTTGCAAATCCCTATTATCCTTATTCAGCCCTTCTCGACCCGTCCTAAACTAAGCGTGGACTTGATACCCACTATCATTCAATATCGTCAAGCATCATCGTCATCATCGTCATAAATCACAGCAAAGATCACCAACCAGCGTCACCACCACTTGATTATAGTCATTTTCGTGCTAAACCGATTTCATGTAATCAGGCGTTTAAATTTTAAAGTAAGCATCATAATATTGTACCGACCCGATCATTATAGTTTCTTAACTCATAATTTGTTTTATATATGTACGTTATATATAGATAATTATGAAATAGAAGACTAAGTTATTTTATCAAGTGCCCTTGCTTTGTATTATAGTCGCGTCTGCCGACGAATCGCAGCTTTTGGAAGTACTAGAGAGAATGAGAGAGAGAGAGAGAGAGAGAGAGCGTACGAAAGTGAGCAAGAGAAAGAGAGAGAAAGAGTGTGAGAGAGAGAGAAGAGAAGTTGTTAAAATGTTGTAAAACCTTTGTTGGTACGATGTAGGCACGACGTTGATATCTCAAATACCAACATATTATTGGCAAAGTGTGGTCAGAGGAGAATACATTACAAGTCTGAACAGTGTCTACTACCTACATCCGTCGCTTATACTCGAAAAGAAAGAAAGAAAAAAAAAACAAACAAAAGCAACCGTTACATCTATCCAAACGCCATTTTTTTTCCAGCCTACTTCCCCTCCTCGTATTCCTTCTGTTTCTAAAAACACGTCATTAATCTCGCGAACGATGGAAGGGAAATTTGAAGCGAAGAGGAAAGAAAGAGAAAGAAAAAAGGGTCTCTGATATCTCGAGGAACGAATGCGTCGTCTCTGTCATCATCAGCAATAATCATGTATTTATTGTAAAAGCCGACTCATCGGCAAAAGTCCTGGCGAAGAGACGCGCACGGAATATAGTAATAAATAGATGAAAATAAGAAAGAGAGAGAGAGAGAATGATAATCCACAGCAAAGAAATCTGGCTCGGATCTTCTCTCTTGACAATGTAAATATACTATATATTATTGTATTAGGAATTTAATGGTTGTATCAATTTTGACCTGCGTTCTCCTTGCGAGTATGGCCACCAGCCTGCGATCCGGGTTGAATTGTCAAACTGATAAATTAATAAAGTGGAGGGCGAGACCGACCTGGATTTCTCGTGATTTTCTTTCGTGCGATGATGGACGCGTCTTTTATTCCGTGCGTGTCTTTTCGTGACGAGTTTATAGAGATAGGAATGTGAGAGAGTGAGAGAGAGTGTATGTGAGAAAGAGAGAGAGAGAGAGAGAGAAAGACGTAAAACCGTGAATGAAAGATGAATACGATCATCAAGGGAGCACTGGAATTTCTAATGAAGCTGAAAAATTGATCATGGCAATTTATACGCGCCTGGAGTAACAAATAAATCTGGATTACCAATTTACGGCTTCAGTGAACTTTAGAATCCGTGTACGTTTAAAAACCATGAGTTACAACAGTGAGATGAATTTTTCGACAGAGTCAATTTAACTCTAGAGAACAAAAAATAAAAAATAAAAACGTCTCTGTACCCCATTACGGCTCAAGGTGTACCGTGTCGTGTTAACTTTCGATTTTTGTCCGACAGACAGGAAGTACGACTTTTTTGCATTTGTACATACTCGAGGCATCCTTGAGGAAGAATGTTATGGATAATAAAGCGCAGAATGTACGCAGATGACACCATGAGAATTCTCATTAATGGCCATCTTTGTGGAAATATCCTGCAGGTACAGTGCTCGTTATTATAGAACGCCAAATAGCCATTATTACAGCGAAGTCGCCCTTCGAGGACAATCTTTGTCAATTGCCCTGCCTTTTTTTTTCATTGACCTAACCTCAATGATGATATTTTCTAAAAAAAAAAATTATATTTATCGTTCGCCAACTTCTCTTTCTTTCCTTTTTTTTTTTAAATTATTCTTTCCATCGTACGTCCATGTAAAAATTCAAAAGGACGTCACTCTTCGTCGAAGCATTGAGATATGTATTTGTCTCCCTTTTCTTCTTGTTTTTGCTTTCACTGTTTTATCCGATTCTTATCCTTATCGTACGATCTCAATCGATCATAGATCTTCACTCGAATTGACAGAATAATAAGGTAAGTGATGGATGATCGAATGAAGCGATACTTGTCTCTTCTTAGTGTATCTTTTTTTTTTTTTCCTGGAACAACGTGTACGCAAGTAATCGAGTTAACTTGTCGACTGATTAGATGTTACGTGTAAGTAAATGATAACGACAGTATGACGGTACGGCGAGTGAGGAAATTAATATATTTATCTTTTGTTTACTAGCCATAAGAATTATCATGTACAAATGATATCTCTGATACGCGAATTAATCTTACGTATCTTATATCTTCATTTTTTTCTCTTATTACTTAAATGTATCGTATCTAGTCGCTTCATCGGATTTTGAATAACGAGCCTTAATTATATCTTAATCTTATATTTTCTTTCTACTATTATATCTTGACGTAACGTCCGACATATTATTATTCGAAATCCACACTGTTAGCGACTTTTTAAAAAAAAAACAAGTAATTCTATCCATACAGACGATGAGTAATGGGCCACTCGGTACGAGACCAAGTTACATTCCCACAGTCTCGCAAATAAAAGTTTTCTTGGATACGTTAATAAAGATAAAACGCAAGAGTGACGAAGAAATATCAAAGAAAAAGAAAAAAGTAATGCTCAGATATGCAGGGTAGTTAAGGTAGAAGGGACTTTGGGCCCGTAAATGAGTAAAAGGTCCCTCTGGAATTTGACGCGTTTTCAATGTGTCAAAGAAATAGAAATACTAGAGGCGACTTTTTTGTGTTTGTGAAATTCGTGAACGCTTGTAAAAATATATATGTTGTCGTGAACACTTTGAATTTCCGTAAATTTTGACGAGCATCAAAGATACTGGGACTTTTAAGAATTGAAAATATCGAGGAGCCTCACAGAAAAGACTGAACATGGGATAAAATAATGGAATTGCTCGTTTCACGAGCTCGAAATCGATGTTTTACAATTGTTAAAATCGCAATGGCGGATTCACGTCCGTGACCTTTGTGCGATTAGAATGAATATCAATGGAATTAATCCTAGACGACAATGAGAAGGGTCCCCCCCCCCTTCTACTATTCATATAAAACACGATTCTAATGAAATTTACAAATCCGTCAGATTACGACTCCTTTAAAAAGACTATGAATCACGGCGTTGATTCAATCGGATTCGTCGTCAGAATTAAGCGCATAGGACACTGGTTTGCGGGCGCGACTCGCCGGTTTCCTTATTGGCGGGGATTCTTCTATTATATCTTCGTCCGTCTTGGACTCCTTTTTCTTTCTCTTCTTCGCTTGGTGCGACGACTGGAAAATTTGATTGGAATAAAGTCACGTTGCTTCGTAATAATTATAGATAAGATTTATAGTATTACACGACTTACGGAGGCTACTTTAGTGGAGAACATATCCTCGGAATCGGAATCTGATGACTTTGACTTCTTTTTCAGTCTCCTCTTTACGCCTTTGCTGCCACCATTTTCTGCCTTCTTTTTTGGGCTGGGTGCTGTTGTCACATGAAAGTTGTTTTCTCTTATATAATTATTCTGCCTTGTCGCTCTTTGAGTTTTATAGGGGGGAGATTGTAACGTTGACTTTACCTTTTTTCGGTGGTGTTGACTTTACCGATGATTCTTCGTCGGAAGAAATAATTGTGACTTTACTGGGACTCGGTTTGGAATTGTTGATCAAAGAATCGAAGAGTTCTTCCGAACTTGCTGTTATCAGTATAATCATATAAATATATATCGTACAAGCGGGCATAACTTTCAAATAGAACAATTGGGTCTTACGTTTTGGTGGTGGCGCCTTTTTGTCAATCTTAAAACCATCGTCGGAATCGCTATTTATTACCGCGGAAGGAGCTGCTGCTTTCTTTTTCGGTCTATAAATAATATCGAAGTAATAAGCAACCTTTGATCTATAAATAATATTTTTAGAAAAATGAAAAATATCCATTACCGTCTCTCTTGATCGGAATCTGAAGAAAACTCAATGTGTTTTTCACTATCCTCTTCTTCGCTGCTCAATGTGTAATTTATTTTGGCAGCTGTTAAAAGAACCATGAATAAAGGACAATGCTTTTGTAAATGAGGTAACAGTTTAAAATTAAAAAAAAAAAAATTAGAGAAAATCATACCAGCGGCTTTTCTGCGTGCAGGACGCGCGGGTGGTGGTGAAATACTATCGAAATTAATATCATCGTTTTCGTCACTGTCATCCTTATCTTTGTCCTTCTTCTTATCAGCAGGCTTTTTCGCAGGCTTGAACGGTAGTGTGGCTTGCTTCAAATCTAAGAAAGAGATAAATATATACGTGAAGTCAAGATTCAAGAACCTGTAAGAAAAAGTATTTGCTAAAATATTTTCAATTACTCTTTTTGCCAGTGATTTTCTTTTCAATCTTCTCCGGTGAACTTCCAAGTCTGTCGTCAAGTGATTTCGTGCTACCCTCGACCAGAGCATCGAATTCATCTTTCTCCTCTACGACTTCCTTCTTCATCTAAAATTTTGAATGAACGTTATAAAATATTTATAAGTCCTATAGACGCCATTACATTCTTTTCGAACAATTAAAAACACTTACTCTGGGAGCTTTTTTCACTCCATCCTTCTTATCCTTGACGACGATATCTGCTTTCTCAATTTTCTTCTTCAATTCAGAATCAATGGTCGGTTCGATTCTTCTGGTGGAATCATTCTTGTAAAACTTCGTTGGCGGTTTCTTAGTGTTCTTCTTGAACTTCTCTTCCTCCTTTCTTTCCTTCTCTTCAATCTAAAAGAATGATCAACAATACAATTAATCACGTAACCAAAAAGAAACTCTTGTAGATAATACCTTGTTCAATTCATCAAGGAAATTCTTCAAGTCCTCCTTCCAAAGTGATACAGGCGTCCGCAGCTGCAGCCTTTTCAGTTCAGAAATCTTTTCATCGCGCTGACGCAGCAGCTCGTCCTTTCGTTCCTTAGTCAAACTCCACATAGTCATACCAAGTAGATAATCATAGTTTTCCTTTTCTATACTCGGTGCTTCTACTTCGCCATCAGCATTTTCAGCGACCTCTTCCTGTTAAAGGAAAAACTCATAGATTAATTATATAAATCATTTGACTTATAAGAATGATTTTTTTTTTGCGCAAAGCTCCTACAGTCCCCTTTACTTACTTGCCACTCCTTGCATTGTAAAATGGTATCAATTACTTGTTAAAATATCTGCTCGACTGCTTGGTAAAATATTATCGAAAACTTACCAAGACCTCTTCGCGATTCTGACTCAATTTCCAAGCCACCACAGGATCCGAGTCGTAATTTCGTCTAACGAGTTCAGCTATCATATCGGCCTTCTTCTTGTTCTCAATCACCAGGTCGCCATCGCACTTCTCCAGGATGAATCTAGCTTGATTCGATAGTTTCGATGCTTCTGCCTGCAGTATCCCCTCTAGATAATCCTTTCGCTTGTGATAGCCCTCGAGTCGCACTTTGTAGAAGCTGGTCAATATTTGTAAAACATTGTCAAACTTCTTCAGGCACAGATTTTCATCGAATGCGCACTGTAATCAATGTGACGTGTCATAAATTGAGGTCATTTTTTTTGTTTACTTTCCCTTAAAACCCAAAACAGTCCAAAATTACCATAGACGTTATAGACGTGGTTGTCTGTAATTTAAAAGCCTTATGGAGACCATCTCTTTCAAGATCCAGTAGTTTATCTTGATTCATCATTACTACGAAGTGGACTGAAGTGTCCGTATTGTACTCCTTGTAATCACTAGAAAATAATCGACCCAAGAGACATCCGTCAATTGCTAATTGTCCAAGTAAATTTTAATAATAATTAATTAATAAGTAATTACGTGATTATAGCAGGAATTTTGTCGGAACCATGTAACATGGGCTCCAGAACGGATTCCTTGTACGTTTGAGTCCAAGTGCCAACGGGAAGTTCAGTAATCTCAATTTTGTCAGGTCCTATAACTGATACCTCTCCACTGATTACATATCGATAATCACCACAGCTTTCTATGCATCCTTTAAAATTTTTGTAAAACGGAATCTGTAAAGGACATCAACGATTCATTATAAACGTTAACTATGAAAGACATGCAATCAAGGAATCCACCAAGATCTTTATTACCATTGGTTTAGGATCAGCACCGTCCATCATTCTAAATAAATTATCGACAATCTCTCTGGGATTATAATTTGGAATCTTTGTCATCCATCCAGTACCAATTCCGTCAGCTCCATTGACAAGTACCATCGGTATAATCGGCAAATAATGTACAGGCTCGATTTTCTGATTATCGTCGTACTCGTGTTTCAAAAGAGCGTCGTCGTGCTTGTGAAAAATGAGACGCGCCAGGGGACTGTAATTACAATGAATAATGATCCTCGAGTGAATACAATATAAAAGAATCTAAATCTTTATAAGTTAAGTACAGACCTAAGCATTGTGAAAATGTATCGAGGACTCGCAGAATCCTTGCCACCGGTCAATCTGGTACCGAACTGACCGATTGGCTGAAGCAAATTGATATTATTACTGCCGACGAAATTTTGCGCCAGATTAATTATCGTAGCCATAAGAGATATTTCGCCGTGATGATACGCCGAGTGTTCAGCGACTGATCCTGCCAGCTGTGCTACCTTCACTTCCCGTTTGTCGTTACGCTTTAAACATGTGTACAAGACTTTTCTTTGACCCGGCTTGAAGCCGTCTATCATATTTGGAATTGAGCGCACGTTATCGTAATTACTGAAGAGAACCAGTTCCACGTTTATGAAATCCGAGAAAGACACTGTACGGGTATTCTTTTCATAAAGATACTTCTCGCCAAGACCAATCTCCTTTCGTCTCTTTGTCTCGTCCATGTGATTGGTCAACCAATCTTTACGCTGATCGACGCACTTCTTACTGAAAGCCATGATGATGTTCTGATCGTCTTGGTCTCCTTTGTATGTAAACCGGATCCTGTGTCTAGTCATATTTTCAAAGTACTCCTTTGCCTCTTTGGCAGTGGACGTACCCAAACCTGGTTTATCACAATGATATTTGTATTGTTGTTAAACTGAACTGGGAGACGATATGTTTTTTTTTTTATATATAACTTTATATAAAAACCTTTGTAGTATTTGATCTTGTACGTGTGATAGTTTTCCGTTTCTTTTTTCCACGCTTCGAATTCCGGTAGAGAGAAAAATGACAGTTGATGACTTCCTTTTGTTGCTTTCACAATGGGAGTGATGAACTCTTCGATGAAATCCAGCTTCAACAGTGACGGCCAGTTGTGATGAATGAAATTGATCAAAAGACCTTTGATGTGCGAACCGTCCTATATATGATTAAATGATATATATATATTAATTTCTTTTTATTCATTACTTACTGGATATTATTGATATTGAGAAACATATTTATTAACCTGATCCTGATCTGTCATTATCATCATTTTGCCGTAACGAAGTGTTTTCAGGTCTTCCCTGGTCTCGTATTTTTTCTTGTATTGAAGCCCAAGGATTTTTATCAGGTTGTTGATCTCGGCGTTCTCTAGGATCTGCTTGTGAGTAGCTTCGCGTACGTTTAAAATTTTACCCCTGAGTGGAAAGATGCCGTACTTATCACGACCTATGGAGGAGAGGCCAGATACGGCCATTGTTTTCGCCGAATCTCCCTCGGTAAGGATCAACGTACAATCCAATGATTTATTTGTACCAGCATCATTGGCATCCTCCAGCTTCGGTATACCTTATGAAAAGAAATTTTTAGTTTTAATAAATCATTCTTATAGTTTATAGAAAGTTTTTTAATTCATGCTCTATACCTTGGAGCTTCCTTTGCTTAGACTTGGGTCCTAATTTTTGGAGTTGACTGTCTGCCTTGAACTTGGCCCACGAAAGTACAGCTTCGACGATACCAATTTTTGTAATCTAAAAAATTATACGAATTATTATATGTTGCATCGTAGAATATATTTATGAGAATTAGGTAAAAGTCACGTACGTTCGTAATGAATTTCTCGGAAAGAACACATTTGGATCCAAAACTCTTTGCCTGAAGAGTCATGTGCTCCTTGGTCTGGGAGTCAAACGTTGGATTATTAATGAGACAATTAACAAAAACCCATAAATGATTTTTTATTTGGAATGGCTTGATGGCGACTCCTCCTTTGTTCTTTTTCTTTAAAGTTTCTATCAGCTGTTTTACTATTATGTCTGTAACGTGATCCACGTGTCTACCACCCTGTAAACAACTTGACGTTAATTTCTTTCTTGTAATATGCGAACGCGCCTTTAACACTTGTAATCTAGGATACCTTCGTTGTAGCGATACTGTTGACAAAGGACATTTGCTGGAAACCTTTGTCTGATAGCGTTACGGCTACTTCCCATCGCTGACCGCCAGAATCATAAACGACTTTAAGTGGGTTTCCAATGTCGTCCTCTTTGCCCTTGATGTAAAGGTCGACGTAATCCTTGAAATTCTTGACAGGAACCCTTGTGCCATTTAGGAAAACCTTAACACCTCTCGAAGAGGCAGCTACGTCAAACGCTCGCCTCGACATTAGTGACACTATGTCATTGTCGAGGGATTGCATTTTGAATTTTGTCAGGTCTGGCGAGAATGTCACTTTCGTAAAATCCTCGCCAAAGAATTCTTTAATTCTAGGCTCGCTTGCTTTTCCCATATTGTTTCCCCAGGTCTGGAAAGTAGAGAAGAATAATTGTAGCTACGTTCTTCCAAGTAATAATTTCATTGACATGGCACTCTTACTTGTTTCAAACATTTCTTGTACTCTTTAGAAGCCGTTTCGACTGTAAAACGGTGACTGAAAATATTGCACAGTTTTGCTCCGTAGCCATTTCTGCCACCAGTTACTTTCTCCTCCTCGTCATCGTAATTCGATGAAGTTAGTAGATGCCCGAATATCATTGTAGGTACATACATATTTTCTTCCTTGTGTATAACAACAGGAATACCTTTACCGTTATTCCATACAGATATTGTATTGTTCTCTCTGTAAATCCATATGTTATAAATAAATAGTTTATCAATTTAAAGAATTCTATAATTGAACAAACATACGAATCTATATCAATCTTTATCATATCCATGCGTGAATCACGTTGTTTGTTGTCAGCTGCATTCACAAGAATCTCATCAAATATTTTATAGAGTCCAGGAACATAGCTGATCTCACGCTGAATCATCATTTCCTTCTCTTTGTCATATATCCACATCAATTCGGTGACTGGTTCAACGGAACCAATATAAGTGTCAGGCCGAAGCAAAATGTGCTCCAATTGAGATTTCTTTTGATAGATGCCTTCGATGGTTTTCTTTTTAGAACCTCCATCCCCACTGCCATTTTGAACAGCAGAACTCATTTTCTTAAATTGTGGTTTCGCACGTCTGAAATAAATTAAAAGCAATAATACGATTTTACTATGACAATACTACCACGAGATATGAAATAAATTTATACAATAAAGTTGGCATACGGATGTACCGTTCAAAGACTTTTTATATATTCTTATTCGTATGTACTGCATACAAAATTTTTAATTTAAAATTACAAAAAACAATCTGTCAGTCAATTGTCATCTAAAAATTCGTGACTTTAAATATTTTTCTGTTATACTGCAGACATGTGTCGCACGCGCACAATGGAGTGACAAACAATATATTGAATATTTATTAAAGAACATGTTACGCTTGATATTATGAAGGTTAATAAAAGAATTAACGGAATGAAGCAACAAAAAAAAAAATTCAATTCAAGTAATTTCGTACCCTAATAATTTTGTCAATATATGGCGGGAAAATGCCGCCATCTAATTGGCCGAAGGAGCAAGGGGACGCCAGTTTATGCGAGCACCTGCCTTTCGAAAATTCACACTATATGCGCTTGTTATCGTCGAATTACTGATACAAAAAACATCATTTTTTCAAGATTCAACGAAGAAGGCAGATCTTCTCACAACTCACCTTCAGAGAGTTAGGGATAAAAATACAAATCCTCTTGTAGCGTCGTAAGGAATATCACAAAATCTTATGAAAACAGAACGTCCATCAGCGTTGGGAACGCCGAACGGCACATCACAGATACGAGTGATACTTTTTCGTGGCTCCTGCAATGTCTTCCGATACTCGATTACTTATTTCGAGCGAATCATTCTCCTCAGTACTGTAGGAGACCGTTAAAATAATGGCGTTTTCTTGCGATCACAACGGAACGCTGAACACACGGTAAACGAACACTTTTTTAACGAGCGGCAGCTGAAGAGCTAAAGTCACTTTGCCGCCGGTCGATGCGTGTTCCGAAAAGCATCTTAATATTCTGCATTCTTATCTATATTTGAAAATAATTCAAGAAGGCTGCCGTTGTGATTTTAATTATTCTTATAATTTGCGACAATCTGAATTTGGATTTAGCATTATTTCCTATCAATTAATAACTATATTTACTTAGAAAATTGCACAAGAGATATATATTCTAATAATCAGGGATGAGTATCGATGGACAGGAAGTCGTCACTAGGCGTACGATTAATGACACATCTTTGAAGTTCCCTTCCGGACGTTATTACATTGAGCTCACCATCTATACTGTTCGAAAGATAATTTCTCTTTATTATTATATATTTTTAATTTGCCTCTGTATAAAGTATAACGGCAACTTTTGAACAGTATCAGCTTCTTGTTTAGATAACACGATAAAGTTTGCATGTATGATGTTATTTCAGTTCTGAATGTTCTCTGCGAATATTCCTATGGAAAAGCAAGCTATTTTTAACAGAACAAGGTTTTCCTGAAATTTATAGAAGTATGACACATTAAACGTCAAGGCGTTCAGGCGTCTATTAATAAATCTACGTTACAACAACGATCTAGCGAAAAATCAACAGCCTCGATGCTAAGTAACAACTGTACAAAGCACAATCGTGGATGTATATATCTCAGGAGATGAGGATAAGATATAAATAGTCAAATTATATCTTTATAATGCAACAGGAAGATTTCTTTATTATTGATCTATCCAGAGAAGATTTTTCCATAAAAAATATAAAAATTAAAGAGAACGTCCGTACTTTATCAACGAAATACAATTCAAGTGTGACAAATGGCAGCGCGTCGCCGTGCTTGAATTTTACTTCGGTATCGTCGTAGCTCAAATCGAAGGTCTCTCTCGTTCAGTGTAGTAACAGAACATAACGAAACTTTGAATGATCCTGGCAATAATAAAGAGTGTCACGATTGCGGTGGTTCCACGTGGTGTTGGTTGTCTCTCAATTTTTGTTTCGTAAGTCCAATCCAACACCACACCTATGACTTGCAGGAGCAACGCTACAGAGGCTCCTACTTAGGGAGCAGAGTGCTTCAGGTTGACGTGGAGCTGAAAGCTGCTCACTGCTGTCGGCCTCATAGCCGTTTCTCTCTGTCTCCGTGCAGGCATGGAGAGAGGAGAGAGAGTAGGTGGGTAATAAGGGATGATCCCTGACTGGCGCGCTACCTGCGGACGTTGAACCCTTTGCTTCCATCAGGTCCAATAGGCATTCGGACGACATTGCTTGGAACGTTGCTACTTCCTGCATTGGAAAGCTTCGGTTGGATCTTGTTCACTTCTGGCAGTAGTTTTTCCTCTGGATTTCTTTCCTCCCCAAGAATCCGTTTGCGAGCTTCAGCGTACTCTTGCTCTCTCTGAAAGTTCAATTTAGTAAGGAAAGTGTTTGTTTGTTGATCCAAAGATGTAACAATTAAAGAAATTTTGTACCTGTTTTAAAGACTTTATAGGCTGCTTTGGTTTATTGTCTCCATTCATCAATGGTCCATCTCCGCTTCCTTGCGAGTCCCTTGTTGGCCTCTTTAATATTTTCACTGTGGGCTTTGGAGGTATATATTGTGATCTCACTGCGTCATCTCCCAGAACTACCATCCTGGGACTAGAATTGTGGTTTGTTGTAAGGCTGGAATGTATTAAAGCATTGGATTTTCGGAGCACCAAGAAACTTTTCTGTTCAATGTACATTAGATTGAATGCTGCTAATGAGAAACATACAGAAAGAGATAAGAAGGATGAAATTATTTTACGAATATAAGGTATCAGCATTCTGAAGTAAACTGATATATTATACCTAGGGCTTTCGACTTCTTCCAGTCCTTCCAGGGTATTTGTCTGAAGTGCACTCAATGCTTTATCCAGGGCCTAGAATGAAATAAAAATATTACAATACAAACATTAATTAATTATATTTATATAATTTCTCATCATATCGAGACACAGTATCTTTCGAATTAGATATAAAATCTAACATTGCTTCTAATCTCATAATATAATCCCTTTGAAGAATTTGATAAATTATATCAAAATAAATGTTTTCTTTCCTTCATATAAAATCACGTTTCTATCCAAAAATTGTCAGAAAGTACCATGAGATTTTTTAGCAAGGACAAATTTAAACTGCTTCTTTCATTAGCTACGCTTGAACGATTTCACAGCTGAATATTACTTAAAGGAACTTCTTCCATTATGCATTTGACACCAATTGGGTTATAATAACTCCTCGAGGAATTTACACGCCCAGTCCTTACCCCAGACTCAATCATCTCCTCCCAGGTCTCGAAGGCCTCGTCTATCGTTGACATGCCGCGGTCAATGGACTTCGGCCACGAAAAGCAATTCTCAAAGGATGGAGTGTACGGGCCAGCTTTGCTTGCGTGAACTTCCCAGAGAATTGGAACGTATGAAAGACCTTTCAGATCTTTTTGCAACGTGAACTTACCACGATAAAGCTTGACAGATTGGCCAACGTAGAAAAGTGTACATGTACCTGACACAACCGAGCAATACTTCCATGTACCTGTGTGAAGTTAGCCGCCCAACTTTTATTTTTTTAACTTTTTCTTATTCCACTCGTGTAGATAGTCGTTCGATAGTGTTTAATAGTTTGATAAAAACCTTGGATAGCCAATAATTTTTTTAAAATAAATTAAAATCAAAATCTACTGTGAAGTTGGCCGGCACGTTTTTCTTTCTAACCGGATTTAGCTTTTCCGGGGCTCAAAAATAAAGGTTTTGCGGCTAACTTCACACAGATCACATATTATGTTTAGTACACAGTCTAAAACCTTGAATTCTATTGTCTGTACTTGATACCAAAAAATGTCTTCAAGCACTTTCGTATGAATTACAATTCGTAGTCTAATCATTAGTTATTTGCATCAGTTTACAGTAAGAAAGTTCTATTAGAATTTATAAAATGTCAAATAGATTGTGTATTAAGCATTAACAATATTGACAATCATAGGAAACGAATAAGTTTCAAAATATGAATAATCTGTAAATGTGAATGCGCAAACGTCAGTGCCATCTGGCGGCGTGGCCACCAAACCCACAATCAAATAATTTCTATAGACCTTTAGTATGGTCGTTCAGTTTTATCCCCGCAAACGAAATGTTATGCACGAGTCGCGATTAGTCGCTAATTGTACATAGTCTAGTTTTAAATTGATACTTTGTAAATATATTATTTAACAGCACTCGAGAAAAATGGCAATCATGAAAATACTATTACGGCCTGACATCAAGAAATTCTCCGGAGTCAGAGTGAGTTGGAACCTTGTGAATCTTGTTATTTAACATGATCAGAGTTTCGAAATGCGCAGGAGATATATACTTTCTCTTTTTACATTCCTCAATGATAATGAACACACATGATTTTTTATATATTTAGAAACGAAATCTTTTGTTCTACGATATTTACCTTTTTTTTTTTGTAATATACAGTTTCGTTACTCGTGTTTCACGATCTGTTTTACCGTGTATATGTTTAAATTTTCTGATCCTATTTGTAAACCACGTGTATTTACCTATTTGGAGTAATACAGTCAATTACTCCGTTTACAGTATAATTTATTACGTTCGTATTATAAAGGTCTTTGTTGCTTGGTGATAATTTGGCTTCTTTTCTGAGCGTTATTCAGCAGAAATTCTGATGTTTTAAACATCGTATAATGTCCCTTTATCTGTATACGATTTTTATTGAATATACAACTTAAATAAATTGAAAACAAATGAAATACTGTACATTTATTTTTGTTTAGTTTTAAGTGATAAATCATTATTTATGGTATAACTAGAGTGGTATAATCAAATATTGTGGAAAAGATGTTAGTATAATTTTGAATCCATAGAGTTTATGATGGCATTTGCAATTAATTTTGATTAACATTATAATTGATGATATTTTTTGTTTATGTAATAAATGTTTCAATGTTTGAAACGTATTTTTGTTTCTTAGTTTCTTTACGACACATAATTATATAGACTGTTGACTAAATTAATGCTGTACGATTTATGAACATTATCTTGGGTTATAACAAGACGTATATCGAGATAATCATATTTTGATAGCAAATTATTTGGATGCATACAGCATGTAGTGTTATTATTATTCAAACTATGTACTAAAATGTACAAGCCTTATATTTAAAAATCATTATGACAAGTAATTAAACATTTTAATTAACGCTCAATTCTTTCGTTTTTGTTATAGCATTTAAGTTCTAAACCAAAGTTTGGATTACTATTTGATATTGATGGGGTGATAGTGCGCGGGAAGAATGTGCTACCACCAGTCCCAGAAGCTTTTAAAAGATTACAGGGTGACAATGGAAAATTTAGAGTACCAACTGTATTTGTAACTAACAGTGGTAGTGCACTTCGTAGTCAAAAGGCTGAGGATCTATCGAACTGGATAGGATTCGAAGTATCCGAAGATCAAGTGATAATGGCTCATTCTCCGTTGCAGATGTTTAAACAGTTCCATAATAGACAATTTCTTATATCTGGGCAAGGTCCAGTAAGAGAAATAGTGAAAGAGCTTGGTTTTAAAAGAACTACAACAATCGAAGAACTCGTGCAAAATTATCCTTCCCTGGATTACATAAATGTAAAAAAAAGAAACCCTAGGTGTGGTCCAGTAGATCCAAACTTTCCTCAGATAGAAGGTATCGTACTACTCAGTGAGCCAATAAATTGGGAAACGTCATTGCAGTTGATGGTTGATTTACTAATGACAAATGGAATGCCATCTGCATTACCAAGCTTGATACCTCAACCTCACATTCCTGTCATCGCTTGCAACATGGATTTACTGTGGGTATCTGAAGCTCCTATTCCTAGATATGGCCATGGCGCTTATTTATTCTGCCTAGAAAATCTATACAAGAAAGTTACCAGCAACAAAATGATATACACTGCCCTTGTTGGCAAACCCAGTGAAATAACATATCACCATGCCAATCGAATGCTACTTCAACATGCTAAATCGATCGGGATCAATGAAAATATTGACACTATCTATGCAGTCGGGTAAGTTGCCTATTAGTCGTTACGCCAATCCATGACCTATTCTCTCTGAGAGCCTCTAATCCGAATGAAAGTCTGACTGATAACAGTTCTAGCACTAACAGTAACAAACAAGAGAAAGCGTAGCAATTCTATACTTAAGGAATTATCTTTATCGTTTCTCTAATGAAAAATGATGATATCCTCTATACAATCTTAATCTGAACAGTATGTGATATCGCTTTTCTCAAGGAGTTGCATAAACCATCTGGCTCTGGTTGTCCTTTTCAACCCTGAAAATACATCCAAAAATAGATCCTGCAATAGGCAGCACAATATATATTATTTGACTGCAAGTATGAACAATCATTGAAACTGTTACATGACGGAACGAAATGTCTCGAGTTTATAAATATATATCTCTAAATATATATCATATTAGCGTAATCCTTGTTTTCAAATTATAAATACTTTCAATGTCGATAAGATTCTAGATTCTATAATCAAATTATAAATCTCTTTCAAAGCAACTTTTCTGTTAAATAACATAAGTCTTATCAGTTCCCAAACATTATTCTGCAAGTAAATATACTTACACATTGTTTACTCTCATTATTTCAAGAGAGAAATACCCAATCAATTTTGTTGAACCATCTCATAATTAGACTCTACAAATCGCGCGATTATCCGTTAACGATTATTGAATCAAGTCCACGCCTCTTTTCGATATAATTATTCAGCCTCTGACTCAGATAAGTCTTTTGTTTTCAGTGACAACATCAATACTGACGTGTTTGGAGCAAACTTATATGATAAATATCTATCCAGACACCATTCTGCAAAAGATAGTCAACCAAGACGTCCTGTTCCTTTCGTGGATACGCAAACTGATGCTCTCAGAGCAAAAGCTTGCATAAGTATTTTAGTAGAAACTGGTGTACATAAACGAGATTCAGAATTCAATCCAGATCACAGTGCACGAGATTTCTTACCAATTGATGAAGCATTATGTAAACCAGCTTGTATTGTAAAGGACGTTGGCTATGCGATTGATCTTGCTTTCAAGGAAGAAGCTTATGATTGACTTGCCTAATATAAAATATCTTATCTCACGATCATACCAATCGATACTGAGTTATACAGATACTAGACAAGGAGTATTACATTACGTAGAAATATTCCTTTGTTTTTCCCGCCGAGGTTAATTGTTCACACACTATCAGCTCCAAGCCAATCACTTACAGTACACATGTGCTTCTTAAGATTATTTGCATAATTGAACGTTATGTCAAGTTTGTATCCCATCGTGTAGAAACATATGTTTTTTTTTACGATGTACATCACGATAATCGATTAAATTAACGCTGAATTGTGCACAACAACCTTTCACCTGACCGCCACACGTAGAGAGAGATTTAAAAAGTCAACGAATTAGTAATTAGATGTGTCTAAATTTGCAAAGCAAGACAATTTTTCTTTAGACAGATCTAGTGCAGAGGAACCTACGAACTCTCCAGTTTTTAAGGGATCAAAAATATAAAAAAAAAGATTTATCTAAATGATCGTATCGTTAATGATTCGATCGTTTAAAAATGTATTTCTTATATTTACAGTATATTATAAAAGTGGAATTGTAAAATTTTATAAGAATTTCAAATGCGATTCGATTTATGAGGAAAACAAAGAAATTTT
>JARPRG010000642.1:570275-597524 GCA_031001745.1 Hartigia nigra | reverse complement strand
AAATCATTGTCGTTAAAAACATGACACGAGTCTTCATACTTAATTAACATTATTGTATAAAATATGAAAACCAATAATAAATAACAATTCGCGTGAATATTCCAGCGACCCAGTTGCGAACTAGAGATACATACGTAAGATCGTAGTGCGTTCTTATTGCGTGTTCGTAAAACGAGGGAATTTCCGTGCGTAAACGAGAACAAGTTACTGCGTTAAGAAAACAAAAAAGATTAAATAGAAAAGGTAAAATTAAGTAAACTTAGAAGACTGAGATCGTCTAATCCTCAGGCGATAGAAGCAGAATACATTTGTGGACGACAAGCAATAAATATTCAGTATTTATTGAATATATTGCCTGCCGAAAGTTTGCATTTTGTAGAGGAAAATAAAAAACCTCAAAACATCGAAATGGAATTAAGTAAAATAAAATCTGGTACGGTCGTTGTCCGTGATGGAGTGACGATTATGTTTGAGTCAAGTTTTACGAACACGGTTCAAGCTGGCGTGACACTTTCTTCGGTCAAGGTGAATGAACGTGCATACAAATATATACAATTCCTATAGTGTACAATGATAATAAGAAGTAAGTACAAAGCCTTTAAACGTTTTAATATATCCGATGTATGATATAATGTTATTATATATTTATACACAGTATAATTAGCACAGAGTGGGATCAATAGGATTGTGGGGCCATTGAAGAATTTTTATAAAGAACAACAAAATTTGTCCGTTGAAATAAATACGAAATAGGTAAAGAGAGAAGGTACGTGTAGGTAAAGAGATAATGATTTACGTAAGATTTTCGTAAAGGATGACGAATTTCAAAAAGAATTTTACAACTCGGTCGTCGTATATTTTCATCCGCGTCCTCAATTTGGCAAATAAATAAAATAGCGTATACGAATTTTTACTTGCGTAAATTGTATTACGTATATACGATTTCAAAATGACTCCTACGAATACTATGAAGAATCGTGTCATTAATTTGGCAATATCATCATTTGTAGGTGTGATACTTTTCAACTGGGTCATTGATTTTTGTCGAAAATCCGCAAACTTAGATACACGAAGTCGAGGAACGATTTGATTCGGTGCAAGATGAAGATAGAAAAGGAAAGCAGAGTTGAAAGAAAAGGCAGAAAAAGTACAAGAACAGAGAGAGAATAGAAAAGGACGGAACGATCGAAGAGAGATATAAATAATTTAGGATAGTAAAAGAGAGGTTAAAATAAATGCCCCATGATCGAACCTGAGCAATACTTGATGACCCCTCATCATTTACATAGTCAATGACTTTCTAAAACCGTTAATTCCCATTACGAATTCTGTGTTTGGTTTGAGCATGCGATTCCCCAATTTGTAATAAAACTTTTACGCTATCCCGAAATGATTCTATAAACTTTAATTACCATAAATCATCTCCCAGTCACCGTTTCGCCTAACCTCATTCATAAAGATATATAACGAATATTATACATAACAGTATACGTTTAAAGATAGTCAGTCATTAAACTTCCAAAACGTGTTACGAGTGAATGTTTAAAAAAAAAATACAGCTGAATATAATTATTGAAAAAAAAAAAGAAGAAATACGATAAAGCTAGATAACAACGGGTACAGTAATTACAGATTATTTTATTATCGAAAATTATTTCAAACTCTCGTTTGATTTACAGATAAGTACCGGTACTGACAATAATATTACAAATGGTATTACTTACAGTATTTCTTTGTTTTTGCCGTACATGAATACAACAATGGAAAACTATTGAAAAATCCGTGACTAGACGATGGATGACGAATGACCGTAACTTCGCGGTGTTTGGAGATTTGGAAAAGCCGCGTCCCTGAATGCTCTCCCAAAGTAAATAGGAGTACGTCCATCGGACAGAGAGGAAGCGAACACACTGAGGGATCTGTGGATTGTGAGAAAGGCATTCACTCGATAAATTCCCTACCTTGAGGCCAGCATCGTCAAACCCACGCTGACTCCATACATTGAATCTTCCTTCCATCCGTCTGGATGATGTTCAATAGTTGAAAGTCGAACCAAACTCGCAGGTAATCTGCTTTCGCCAGTTATGGATACTCTGAATCAGCAAAGCGAGAGAGTGGACGAGGAGTACCAAAAAGTTTAAGCTATCGAACGATCCTTGTTTTAAAAAACGTGAATAAAAGAAAAGGCATTACTAACCTATGTACAATATGATAACAAAAAAAAAGAGACCATATACAAACGATTCTATAAAGTCGTCAGTTAATTTATCTTTTCAAATAAATTTCGAGGTGTAAGAAGGAAATTTCAATTTCTCTTCGTCATCATTCGTATTATCAAGGTTAAAGTCACGAACTCCGTAAGAGCGATGGGATATGGAAATCGCGCCAAATTTAAAAAAGTATCATCGCGCACGATTTGACTATTTAAAATTCACTTTCTCGAATTATCATCAAGCGTTGCACGGATAAGATTGTAATTTTCTTTTTACCATATAAGCTAACATCAATCAATATCATCGCTGTATCCTGATCTCGCAGTATATTTATCGCGTGATCAAGGAGCGCAATAAATACTAAAATTAATTTCTTCTCGTTAAACGTCACGTTCCAACTGTCATACACGAACATATCAATTACTTCATATTTTATCAAACGATTGTCTCCTGCACGTATCGTTAGATCGAAAACACATAAAATATAATATAATTTTAAAGTAGACTTTGCAAAGTTAAACGTATAGGATGCAGTGTTTTGTGACGTATTCAACGTTCTTTGAGAAAAGCATTTAAAAAAAACCTTTCGGAATGTCAGACACTGAAGATCCAACCGGTTTAATTAGCAATAATCCTAGATAAGCATGTGTCTGCTGACCTATATAACCCTAAAAGAACAACACAAATAAAACAGAAATAACCAATAGCAATAATAAAAAAAAACGCCAATTACCGTTGCGTCTTCATAGTGCAGACACCGAATAGGTTACCTACTTACAATTAGTATCTGCAGCACGCACATGATTGACAGGATGACGTAGAGCGCAAAACTGTTTAGGAAATTTTTTTATGTACAATGCGGACATAGAATTGTATTTTTTTTCTCATTTAACTGACCTTGCACAGAAAATTATATTTATTCAATGAACAAACGTAATTTTAATATTAACAATGCATCGTTGTTTTACATAACAAATATAAGGTTTTGTATATTTTATGCAATACCAGCCAGTAGACAAGTTTAACGACTAATACAACAGACATCTATCCACTTGACCGAAACCGTTGACAGAAATATATGTCAAAAAGGCTAAAAGTCTAGTTGACCGTATTTCAAACGAATACTCAAACTTTTCAGTAAGCCGGTAACGTATTTAAACAGCTGAATGACTTGCATAGCGTTGCCGTACATGGGCACATGTCTAGTCATCCTCATGTTGTACCGCTATGCAATGTCTCGTAGCTTTTTTTCTCTACAAAAGAGTAAATAACCGTTTTTACACTGAACCAAGAGAAAGCTCTTATAGTCAAGGGTAGGACGTGAGAACGCGAAGGAAGATTAAAATTTGACTTGCTAACATTTCGATTGAATTCTCAAAATGTTTACTAACACTTTAACCTGATCATAATCAGTTCTGTTAAATACAAATAAAATATGTACATTATAACAATAAATTTTTCTATCCCGACTTATGACCCAAAAACTTGTATAAAATGTATAATAAAGATAAATTTAAAATACCCGTATCGATGACTATTATTGTCAGTTTAAAATTTAACGTAACGCGATATCCTTCGTATTACCTTAAATATTAGTCTTTATGGTATTTTTTCGTAGCTATGGGTACTTGATTTGATTTGACATCAGGCACGTCCCTATGCAGAGGCGAAACGAAGCTCCAGCGCGTTATATAATTATGGTAGATTACTTCCATCATCCACCGTATGTACCACGTTCGTGCAGCACATGCTGCCGTTAGGGTCGTCTCTGGTGCTCAGTCAACATTTGGATACGGAGCACTGACAACTTGCCATGGAACCTGGACAAGAAGCTGCGAAGAGCGCTTTGTGGAAACGCTGCAAGGATCTGCTGATGAGCGTGCATCTGAATTTTGATCGTTTATTCTACCGGTAAGTAAAAGTGCGAATAGATCTTCGTATAATGGAATTAAAAAAAGAAAAAATCCTATAAGAAAAAAGTGGTCGTTCGTACAGTCAACTAAATAAACGCAAAATATACGAAACGCATAAAAAAAGTTATTATTCGATAGTTCGCAAGCGTTATTTGTTTCATAATATTTCAATATTGAAAATTCATTTCTGTAAATTAGTCATTGATCTTGACACGTTCTAGATTGGTAAAAGAATTTTTTAATTTACATAAAAACTGGTTCATTATATTTTTATATATCGATGTCTAGACGTACAGCTAGTTACATTTTGCAATGACGTTTTCATCCGCGTGCGAAACGTTGGAAGACTCTACTTAGTAAGTAGAGCCGACAAGTCCCGGCATATGCCCGCCTTTAATACAGCAACAATTACGTATTTAAGTAGAGAAGACGTGGTCAGCCTTGCAATAAGAACGGACTGTCGCTTTTTCTTCTCTCTCTTTTTTTTCTGATACAGCACGAGACTCACTGAGATTTATAACTATTATTATTGTCTAATAATCATTCATGTATGATTGACCCTTAATTTTCTAATTATAATCATCTACATCACGTACGATTAATTAAACTTAAAATTTGTTAGCGTTTCTTGGAAGTAAGAGGGTAATAAAGACAGAGTATGAGTTCATTAGACTTCTTAGTATCTTCTGTGTCTTTTTACTGCTTTTAAAAATTAATCATTGATTAGTCTTTCTTAATTATGTTACTCGTCGTCAACGTATAACACGTGCGAAATATGCAGTTTTATAGATACAGATAATCTTTGACAAAATAACATGTATAATGGTCGTATATGAATATATATAGGGTTTAATCGAATAAGATTAATCTTCAAGTAGAACGGTATGAGGTCAGAGAACCCCCTAAGACCATTTAAATTCGACATGAGCGTTTAAAAGGTTTAATTATAAGCAATCTGAATGAAATAATTTTAGATCGAATTTGATATATATTAAAAATAAATGTACGTTTGCTTTGATATTTTTATAAATTTGATATAATGCAATCAAATTTGCATTGCTTACTCATATATCAATACAGTATTGCTAAGACGTTATTTTTATCTCTAATTATAATTCGTATGGAAGAATGAAGTATTAACGGTTTAGCATAAAAAATAATAACAAAAATAAATTACATTTTCAGAATAGGACTGAGCATAGGTACGAGACCTTGGCTATGGTTAATAGCATCACTGTGCGTGAGTGGAGTCTGTGGTCCAGGTATATTATTATGGAAGGAAGAGATCGACGATGTCGAGCTTTTCATCCCGTTGGACTCAATCGTCCGTGCAGATGCAGACTGGGTCAAGGAAAATTTCCACCATGATCTCAGATACGAAAGTATTATTGTCATTGCTCCAAATGTATTGGATTCAGAAGTTCTGAAGGCGGTGAGAAAGATCTTTAAATAATAAATATAATAATTGAATAATTTATTAAATCTATATAGAGAAATATCATTGTTTCTTTATATACATATTATAATTGTCAAATCTGTATTCTTTTGTTTTCTCTGAACGCAGATCAGTGACATGGAAGATGCTATCAAAGATATAGTAGTGAATAACCAAACGTGGGGTGACGTGTGCGCAGGGTGAGTGCTGTGAATACAAGTCTTAAAGAATTTTCAAGCACCTTTTCTTTCTGCCGGCTCTCTAAAGGTTCTCTAAAACGTTTCAGGTATTTTACATGGTTTCAATCTGATGGCGCCGAAGAGCATTTGAACGAACAAGAATTCGTTGGTGGACTCTATCATAAGTTGAATATAAGTGCCTTGAAGAATAAATGTATATATCAGTCAATTCTAGAGATATGGTCGAACGATAATCTTAAAGACGTTCATAATTTGACACAGGAGGAAATATTAAACGACGTAACAAAAGCGTTCGGAAACAAGTAATAAATAATTTAATTTTAAATGTCCACGGTATCGTAGACTTTCATTAAAAACAATGTCTTCGTGTTTCAGAGCAAATAAAAATATGCTTTTGGATATCGCTGCGCTGCTTTCCGATATAAAGTTTGACGAATCTGGAAGAGTAATCGGTGCGACAGCCACAATACTCAATTGGATATTAAAGAAATCAAATCCACATTCTGCAGAATGGGAATTGGAGTTCATTGAGAAAGTTTTGTATTCGAATCGCAGTTTACCGGAAGGAATGCACGTGTATGCTGTCGCCTCCAGAAGCTTTACTGACTTCCTTCATCAAGTGCTCAATAACAATATGACAATTTTATTTTGTGGATTGTCATTAATATCCATTTACGTAATAATCATGATAGGTCGGTGCAACATAGTGCAGCAGAGAATCTATTTATCGATAATGGGAGTGTCCGTGGTCGGTCAGGCCATTTTATCTGCCTATGGACTTTGTTATTATATGGGATATTTCTATGGTCCCATTCATCCAATATTGCCATTCCTCTTATTGGGTATTGGTGTAGATGACATGTTCGTTATAATGCAGAGTTTAGAGAATCTGTCAGACAGTGATAAATCACAGAAGATTCCATTGAGAATAGCAAAGGCATTACAACATTCAGGAATGTCAATAACAGTAACATCTATAACAAACGTAGCAGCCTTTGCTATTGGTATTACAACTGTGATGCCATTCCTTGAGTCATTCTGTACTTTTGCTACGATGGGAATCCTCTTCTTGTACATCTTTGAAATTACATTCTTTGTAAGCTGTCTGGTCTTCGATGAGAGACGACTGGAGTTGAGTAAAGAAGGTTGTTGCTGTCAACGAAAACAAGAATGGAAACCAAACGAATGCAGTCAACGTAACACACAGCAAGAAATATTTAAGAGATACATCGGACCATTTGTCATCAAGCCAACAGTTAAAATGATTGTGATATTTATGACTGGTTGTCTCTTAAGTATAAATATCTATGGAATATTTCAGCTTGAACAGAACTTCGATCCCCTGTGGTACTTAAGTCAAGACTCTTACCCTATACAATTTCACAATAAACTTAAGGAATATTTTCCACAATATGGCAAGAGGGCTGGCATTTATATGGCAGGTGTCGACTACTATGAAGATGAAGCAGAATTAGCTTTACTGATGAATGCTCTGCGAAATAATCCTTATGTTAATAATCGTACAGTCGACTCCTGGTTCGAAGGATATCAGAAGTGGCTAATTAAGACAAATGCAGGTATTTAAAGTTATCCCGTTTTAAGAGATGCATGAACCAATCAGACAATTAAGAGCACGCTAGTGTTATGTTATATTAATTTCATTCAGTGTTCAATCATTGTTTTATTTAATTATAGAGATTGTCGATAGAGATGAGTATTTTGGGTATCTCTCAGAATACTTGCTACTCACCCTCGAAGGCCAAGCTTATATCAAGGATATCAAATTTGATCGATTACCAATTTCTGATTACAACATTACCGTGAGTAGGAAAACCAGTTAGAAAGACAGTATTTGATGCTGCAAAAATGTTTATGATATTTTTTGTCATGTATCCCAGAATAAAGTAAATTATATTCCAGACATCACAAATTCAAATACAACATATACTGCTTAATACAACGTCTGATCAAGTACGAGCTATGGAATCAATCAGGGAAACAATAAAAGCTGTAAACTTCACTCAAGATCATACTCATGTTGCCATATTTTCACCGGATTACGTATCCTGGACAGCAAATAAGGTAATAAGAAAAGTTGTATTAAACACGCGTTACTATTTAAATTGATTTTAGTATCTCTGTTGTCAGTGGAATAATATTATAAAAATCAATAAATTTGCTTCAAGATTATTGGGGAGGAGCTAATAAGAAATTTAGGTCTGGAAGTATTAGCAGTGGCTTTAGTGACAATATTGTTAATACGAAATTTACAAGCGTCATTTTGGGTGATTTCTTGCGTTTTATTTACGCTTATTGATCTTTTGGGCTCCATGTACTATCTTGGATTGACTATTGAAATTTCATCAAGTATCATGGTTCTGCTTTGTGCTGGACTGGCCGTTGATTATGCAGCTCATGTTGGATTGGAATTTACACGAGCAAAGGGCACCAGAAATGGTTAGATATTAAACAGTCAATATAATTAATTATACAAATCAAAATTTATTATAAGAATTATTTTATTTTAGAAAGAACAATTACCACGCTTGCTGTTATTGGACCTGCTGTGTTTAATGGAGGTTTAAGTACGTTCCTAGCATTTGTATTATTAGGAGCGAGCGAGGCCTATCTATTTAGTACATTTTTCAAGGTATGAACTTTTTTATTTCTTTTTTTAAATGTGGAAATTGTTTATTCAATAATTCATGGCTATTATTCATTTTGTTTCACAGTTATTTACATCCGTCGTAGTGTTTGGTCTTTATCACGGACTACTCTTCCTACCAGTAATTCTTAGTTTAGTAGGACCAAAGGAAAGGCAGAAGGTGACTGATAAGAAAGATTCTATTTCGCAGAGTCAAAATGGATGCTGCAATGTTAATACTTCTAATGGAGAAGGTTAGTAGAAAAATATACTATATTAGTACGTATCATATGACATTTAAATGATTAATTTCATAATTTCAGATCTATCAATTAAGAATAAGCTGCAAAACAACACAAAGACTGTTTAGATACCATAATTTTTGTACATACAAGACTTATAATATATAAGTTTTGGTATTGATCATAAATAATTAACTTCATGTCAATTACTGACTGAATTCGTGTCATATTTTTTCGTATACAATGATAACAGTAAAGATATAATTTACAGAAACTGGCTTACTTCATTTTCTCCTCCTAGTTTTCACTTCTGTCCATCCTGGCTCTGAAATCTCCATATCTTCATCTTCATCCTCTTCTGCACTGCTGTCAGAGCTGTCACCATTGTTTTCAGACACTGATTGATTTCCTACTTGCTTCACTGTTTGCCTTGCTGTGATCCACATTTGTAAAGGAGGTAATTTTTCAAATTCTGACATTGCAGTTGATTCGTCTCCTTCTTTACAGTAATTATAAAACCGAAGTAATTCTTCTGCTATTTGTACAGAGCTCTCGTCCTGCAGCTCTGTATTGAATTCAGTATCCATGTAATCTTCTATTTCACCAGCAATTTCATTGGCATTTAAACCCTCTAAATAATTGATATAAAATATTTAAGAATTGCAATTCCACATTGTTAATAAAATAGTAATTCAATAAATTTACCATTCATGAATATAACTTCAGTAATATATGGACAGAAATCTTCAGCACGTTCCTTAGAACCCATCCCATGTTCTACTGCCATCTAAATAACATTAAAAATATAGTATATACGGGGTTGACACAAATTTATTTAAATAAAAGTATTTCAGAGCAAAATTTTAGGTTAGAACGTTGAAAAGAATGACGGTAACGTTTTGCAATTGTACAAATAAAACATTAATATTAATAAAACAAGGACAAAAATAATATATTCTTTTATTTCGAACCTTCAATGCTGTCCAATTACTTAAAACACGTTGAGTTACAGATAAGAAAAAGTCTTTGGAGTTGGCCATTTTAGGGGTTTGTCGTCCATAAGCTTAACACTTAAACTAGCCCAACCATGTAACCAATTCCTTTATTTACTAATCAACGTAATCGTGATAGTAAATATATACAGTACATTTATAAAAATCCAATAAACGTGCTCAATTATTATAAAAATATATACTACATAATATCTACAATATCCTAATACGTCGATAATGTAAACTAAAGCAAATCATGCGCGAAGTAATTTTAAAATTAATCGGCAGAAACCGAGTAACATCGTGAGTTTCCGACAATTTCCGACGGTCTCTCGGGCGTATTCGGATGTTTCCGAAAGCACTCCATTTCTCACTTTCTTCTTTTATACGTCTCCTATACTTACTCTTGAGTAGATCAGCAGATAAAAAAATCTAGATATTTATCTCATCGAATGTTGATCTACATTGACATTTTACACGATCAGCGTAATCAATTTTATATAATTAAAATAATTCGTATTACATTAATATCTGAATTCGTTATTCTCCATCCTGGCCTATCATTTAATAAAGAAAAATTTTTGACTGATAACTCCAAGCTGTACATTCTATTGCGGCCAAGGTTGTCCTTCTGGACTCAATTATACTTTCCATAAGTTAGTTTTCTCGGGAAAGTACGAGGTGATTGGTTTTATTGCATTGATACGCATCAATCAAGACTATCGTTATCTATTTCCAGATAGAAATTAAATCATCTATTACGACACTGCACACATGCACTGACATCCCAATTCGTACGACAGTATATGCGTAGTGTGGTTACACGAGGTGGTGTTTCTAAAGCCTCTTAATAACTGTTTTGCTTACGAGATTGAACATAGATGCATTTCTCCTGATATTTAAAGTATCAAAGGTACGTTGGTGACGTGATTATACCTCTAACATGATTCCAAGTTTATCGGGTGATTTATTAAGGTTTCTTGTGTTTCTATACGAAACGTCATTTGGTGCTGCAGATACAATTCTATGGGATCATTTAAAAATAATAATCCTTGATTCTTCCACTTAATGTATTCGAATATAAATATATATATTTATTGATAAGGAATTGAGCAATAGGAAGCTGCAATTCCTGATTTTATTATAATTACATATATTCAATTAATAACTGCATGTAAATTTTGGATACTCATATTTTTGCATGGACTTAGTATATTGTGTATGCAGAAAAAGTTTGATTATATAATTTGTGATTTAATGATTTATCGATGTTGTTAAAAGATTGATGCAGTTTTCTTTTTTGTTTCTTTTATTGTGTCTTTGATGTTGACAAAAGGTTATGATTGTTTAATTAAAATACCTGTGTGTAATACAGATGTCGGGGGAAGAATATGATAGTGAAATGGATTATTCCGATTCAGACTGTGGTGATACTGGTTATGAGGATTATTATAATACTCAACAATGGGGGAGTGAGGCAGATAATGATGTAGATCCTGATGCTACTCGAAGAGATCCAGAATATGCAATACACGACTGTCTTCGGGTAGAAGAAGTTGAAAGACTTTTAAATGAGAATGTCGAAGTGCTAAGTAATAGTCTTCACATTACACCATCACTGGCCAAAGTTCTCCTACATGCACATAATTGGGCACTGCAGGATATTGTCACAAAGTACCGAAACAATGCCTCCAGCCTTTTGGTTAATTCCAAAATTAAACCGTTGCATCCACCTGATCCTAATCTTAGCACAAAGGGTGCAAGAAGTGGACTTTGTTCAGTTTGTGTTACAATTTTACCTGCCGAACGTTTCTCTACATTGACCTGTGGTCATTCATTTTGCAAAGACTGTTGGTGCATGCACTTTGAAGTTCAAATCACGCAGGGGATCTCTACAGGTAAGAATAATTACCATAAGACAAGTGCTTAAAGGTATTAATTATAATCGTGTCATTCACCATGTATTTTCTATTTGTAGGCATTAGTTGCATGGCACAGGAGTGCGAAGTTTCAGCTCCAGAAGATTTTGTTCTCTCTCTTCTTACTAAACCAAGTATGAGAGAACGATACCAGGAATTCGCCTTTCGGGATTATGTTAAATCCCATCCACAGCTAAGATTCTGCCCAGGCCCTAATTGTCAAATAGTCATGCGGTCTAAAGAACATCGCGCCAAAAGAATTATTTGTTCCTCGTGCAAAACAATATTTTGGTACGTGAAATAACTTAAAATTTGTTTTCCATAATTAATTGAGTATTAAAAAATATTATTTGTATCAATGTCTATAGCTTCCGTTGCGGCATGGATTACCATGCACCTACCGATTGCAGTACTATTAAAAAATGGTTAACTAAATGTGCCGATGATTCGGAAACCGCCAATTATATTAGTGCTCATACCAAAGATGTCAGTATTGTCTCCTATCTATATTAAATAATGTATCTTTCCACTACACGGTTATCTAGTAGCGAAAAATCTGTTTTTCAGTGTCCAAAATGCCACATTTGTATAGAGAAAAATGGTGGCTGCAATCATATGCAGTGTTACAATTGCAAATATGATTTCTGCTGGATGTGTTTAGGCGATTGGAAAGCTCACGGTAGTGAATATTACGAGTGTTCACGATACAAGGAAAATCCTAATATCGCTCACGAGAGTGTTCACGCACAAGCACGCGAGGCTCTCAAGAAGTATCTTCACTATTACGAAAGGGTAAGTTAAAATTATATATAAAGGCAAAAGCTCACAATAAAGTGATAGATAGTGTCCATAAACATATCTGTAATAAATTGTCTTATGCAATTCAGTGGGAAAATCACAGTAAGTCTTTGAAACTAGAGCAACAGACACTAGAAGGAATAAAGCTTCGCATCAATAAAAAGGTTATGAATGCCAGTGGAACTTGGATCGACTGGCAACATCTCTATGAAGCTGCTTCTTT
Organism: Hartigia nigra; assembly: GCA_031001745.1. Taxonomy (NCBI): domain Eukaryota; kingdom Metazoa; phylum Arthropoda; class Insecta; order Hymenoptera; family Cephidae; genus Hartigia; species Hartigia nigra. The sequence continues at coordinate 584,945 of JARPRG010000642.1, read as the reverse complement.
ACTGGCTCGTTGTCGTTATACCTTACAGTATACGTATCCATATGCATATTATATGGAGCCTGGACCACGAAAAGAATTGGTATGTTAGGAATCACTGAAGCAATGCAGTACGCATCGCATAAGAGTAATACTAAATGAATCTGCATTGTTTTTAGTTCGAGTACCAGCAGGCACAATTGGAAGCCGAAATTGAAAATCTCTCGTGGAAGATAGAACGTGCTGAGACAACAGATCGTGGAGATCTTGAAAATCAAATGGATATAGCTGAGAAGCGACGTGTTACATTGCTCAAGGATTTCTTGGAGGTATAAAGGATAAACCAGATTCAAAAACCTTTTCTTTTTCAGGCTTTACAAAAAGTATCTATTGTCAGTAATATTTTCGTCATGAACGTAACCACGTGTAGCAATGATCTCCCAGAAAGATCAAGGGATACAAAGCATTGACGACAAAATATGAGGAATATTTTACTGCCGCTTGAACCCTTAGGAGTTTATATATTTTTTCTTCCGCGACAAATAAGGATATCATTAATGCATGTAGATTCGTTTAAATCATTTTTTTAACTTCATCTGAAAAAGACTACAGATTTAACGTTGCGATTTATAATCGAGATTAAAGTTGCTAATGTTACTAGATCCTAATCTTTTCACTATTTTTCTTAGTATTCAATTCGAATTTAAACTTCTCACGAAGACGTTCAATTGGAATAGAAAAACATGATTGAAAACGGTCACCTTCCTCTACCTGTTGTTGTTTGAAAAGGTTTAAGTATAAAGGTCCACGAGGAGGGAAAAACCGTGCAATTTTTTTTATCTGCAGGACGCGATGTTAAACCACGGAATTTTGCTTTTGTGAAGCAAACATTGCAAAACGGATAGTCGAAGCTCGCATGGAGCTTTCGACAGCGGATATCGAGTAATGAATGACAAGAATGAATGAACAACCTCCTGTGCTAGAAGAAACAACGACTTCATGATAAAGCTAACAACAAAAAAAAAAAGCAATTATAAAAAGTGATCAGTGACATTAGCTAAATGTTGCGAATGTCCGATATCTCAGTCCATCGAGTCTATTCGAGAATATGGGGCAAAGAAAAACATTTTCCTAGTCTAACGAAATTTTTAATGTTTCAATTTAGTATAATTACGTTATTATAATGGTTTTAAATCCTCAAACAGTCATATGTCTAAATTATATCGCGATGAGTGTACTTTATGACATTTGTTCAGGTTTTTCCTTGAAGCATTGGTCCTTGAACGAGCCTCTTCCGCCCTTCTCAATTCAAACTCCTGAGTATTGTTAATATTAAGAATTGTTAAATACAATTAGTAACGGGAGCTCGATAATAATCTTATAAGTAATCCGATGTCGACGTACGGTAACAATCAACGTGTAAATAATTCTGTAAAACTATATAAGGGTTGTGTGACATTTTCTATGGTAGTTTTAAAGTTTGTGCAACGATCAAATTCACGCGCAGGATTTAAAGGCGTAATTTAGTATCTGATCTGATTTTATTTTCCCTGATACTTTTTCTCTCTACTTCCTTTCCTTTTTTTTTTAATATTTAAATATTATACTGTAGACTAGCAATTTTAAATATTACGCGATAGACTGGACCTGCGAGAAAAGTGTAACGAACAATGTATCTCTGAAATAAACTCCGTACTGTATAAAATATAAAGCACTAGTCTATATTACTTTATTGTTACTTTTAACTCTGTACAGGCTATTGCCTGCGGCATAAATATCTAATTCGCCTGCAATTAGGCAACCAATCTAACAGCAGTGTATTACTGGTTTTTTTCTATAGTATCTTATATGAATGATATATCTTTATTATCATGAGAAAAATACAAAAATGCCATTTACGCAAATACGATCAAATACAATGACAGACAACTATAATACAATAATAATTTTAGAACGTAACATCATATTTTAAACTTCTTATTCTGCATAGTAGTCATTGAGTTTGTCAAGTTTTCTGTAGAGTTTACATTATGTGTAAAGTATTATAACATTTCTTTATTACAGTCAATATTGCATGGATTCCCTGCGTTATTACATATATTGGCAAATTCGTTCATTGACGCGATCAATAATACCAAATGATCGATTTGGACACAGCGAGAGATAACGCCTGATAGGAAGTCAAGCTTTATGCCTGTTTTTCTTAACTGGATTGCGCATATGCGTATACGTATACACAAAATGTATACGTGAATAAATGCTGCATTGACAAGTATATAAATAAAATTATACACTTTTATATATAATATGTTTACTGTATAGTTAATCTCTATCACTATATGTAGTGATTTCAAATAAAAAAAATAGAAATCTTCTTAAACGAAAAAAGCATCTGGGCATCCTGCTTGTCATTATACTTGCGTCGTTTGTGGGAATTGCAACATATGGCTAATATTATATTTATTTATATTTTTCAATACAATGTGAACTTTATAGTGTTCAGGCAGTGAGTATAATGCAATCTGGTTACAACCATGATTATAGCGTGTATAATTGCATCGCAAAATATGCCGTTGTTAAAGGAGATAAGCTTTCTAGCATAACGGTATCAGTAAGTCTACAAATGAGAAAACTATATAGAGAGTTTTCAAAGAATAACTAATAAAATAAAGTTACGTGATTCTATCCAGGTAGATGCCAAAGCCTACGTGCCAAATTCAGAATAAAAACGGTAGATTTGGATGAAACATGTAAGATATCAGGAATGCATTCTAACTGTCCTTCTAGCAGAGTAAAACCACGAGTCCGTTTAGGATTGGTCAGAAATATTTTAAGTGGGCGTTTATTCCCCACGGCCTATTCTTTAATTTCGGCCAGTGCGCGTTATTCGTTAACTTTCATTATTAAATAACAATCTGTAAATAATATATAAATGCTCCATTTTCCATACACTTCTTGGTTGCCATGTATAAAAATAATATATAACATTTCAATACAGTATAATCATCTTCACAATAACCACAAGTCGAAGAACTCGAAAATATTTTATCCGCCAATATTATATAATTATCTGGCACCTATAATTAAGTTACGTTTACGAAGAAACTATTTCGCTATATTATTTTTTATCGTCCAAAAGAAATCATATTCGATGACCACATTCATTCCTCGAAAATTGATGGTTCGGAGTGGGAGTAATCGATTGATTTAAATTCTCTCAAATTCGAACCTACTTTATTAGTCGTGGACGAAATTGAGAATTTGCTAGTTGACTTTGTATTAATAATAATTGTTTGGCTGTTCCGTTAGGATTTTGTGTCACTAATTTGTAGATGAGTATTCGAGAAACTGTAGCGGCTGTAGGATACGGATTATTTAACGGTCTATAAGAAAAAGGTCGTATGACTTTCAGTATATGTCAGTACGTCAGCGTGGAAGGAGCATTGTTCAGTGTAGTGCAGTACAGTGCCTGTCAATGTAACACGTAGCTTTTCTTTCTACAATTGACAATTGACAGCGACGGGCTGATTGTATTATTGAAAGCATTTTATTTGGTACGCATTTTTAACGCAAGAAAAATACTGGTGTCAGCATTTACGATAATTTACGATGAGACATAAGTCTCGTGCAACGATGTCAGTGTCGAGCGGGATCGTCCTGATACTCCTGCTCGGCCTGTCAGTAGTCAATGGGAATTATTTTGGGACCAACGCTAAAAAGGATGATCAATGCTTCTGCAAGGTAGATAATCGAACTTTTTTTACGGTGATTTATTGTTTGGAATTGACTCTTGCACATAACCTTTATAAAGCAGATGTAAAATGAAAATAAATTGCGATTAACATCTCGACGACGTGCTCCTTAAGTGATTGTCATTTTTGTATATCTTAGCTTTGTTGTCAGTATGTTTTTAATACTTGGAATGTATGTTTCAGCTCAAGGGGTCGATAGATGACTGTAGCTGCAGTGTTGATACCGTGGATTATTTTAATAATATGAAAGTGTATCCAAGGCTTCAGAGTCTCCTCGTTAAAGATTATTTCAGATTTTATAAAGTTAATCTAAAGCAAGAGTGTCCTTTCTGGGCTGATGACGGTAAATGTGCTATACGATACTGTCATGTTCAGCATTGTCAAGAGGTAAGAATTTTTATCGGTTTATAATTTTAATTACAAGGCTGTATATATTAACTTATATTTATTATTTATCAATAATTATCATTATTGTGACAAAATTATTACCTTTAGGAAGATATTCCTGCCGGTTTGAAGGGAGAGATACCAAGGCATAATCATTTTAACGAGAGTCCTGCTGATAAATATAATGCTGATGCGCAAGTAACTAATTGTAAGCAAAATGCATATGATCATAATGTTGAGCTAAGTTATATCAATACAACTATCAGGTAATAATTCATATCTTTTATTGTTTAATACGTTGTCATACTAGAATTGATTGCTCGTAATCTTTTCATAGCTCAGAAAGTTATAAGGAATTTCAACGTTGGCAACAGCACGATGACGCACAGGATAATTTCTGTGTTAAAGAATCAAGTCCTGGAGAATATGTAGACTTATTACTTAATCCTGAAAGATATACGGGATATAAAGGACCCAGTGCTCATAGAATATGGCGTAGCATTTACATGGAAAATTGTTTCAGGTATAAAAATTCTTAAATAACATTTAATTTATTCATTAAACAATTGTTAAGCATATAAAGAACGTTGAAAAGATATCAATACTCTATTTTATTTTAGGCCAGAAAATTCACCACATAATTTTATTCAATCGTCCAAAATGAACAGTATGTATATGATCCAGTCAAATCTTTTTTGCTAACGTAATCATAAGATATACATTTGATCTTTAGCATTAATCAATTATCATGATTGATTAATCCTGATTAGATATCTATTTCTATTATATTATCAATTGATCATACTTATTCGTTGTGATTTATAATTAACAATACATGTTTAATTTCTTTTTCAGAAATGTGTCTAGAAAAACGTGTTTTCTACAGGGCCATATCAGGCTTACATGCTAGTATTAATATCCATTTATGTGCAAAATATTTACTGTCAGCCAAAGACAGTTTGGATGTAGTATCGGGTGGTCAGTGGGGACCTAATCTTGAAGAACTGCGAAGAAGGTTCTCGCCAGAAACGACCGGTGGAGAAGGTCCTAACTGGTTAAAAAATTTATACTTTATATATTTAGTTGAATTAAGAGCCTTGGCCAAAGCAGCTCCTTATTTAGAAAGAGAAGAATATTACACTGGCAACGATAACGATGATAAAGATACAAGACTAGCAGTGAATGATTTCCTGAATGTCGTCAAGTAAGTAACTACTATAATTTTAACACTGGAACAAGTAAATTCTACAAGATGAATTCCGTTATTTTGACAGGGTTGGGGTCTAGTATTAAAAGTAAATTTCTGAATTGAATTAATTTGAGTAAATAAATTGTTGATAACCTTAACTAAAGATTTTTATGGTGAAATTTCGATGCTTACAGATCATTCCCAGAACATTTTAACGAAAGCGTTATGTTCAATGGTGGAGCAGATGCTCAATTGTTGAAGGAAGAATTTAGACAGCACTTTAGAAATATATCTCGCATCATGGATTGCGTGGGATGTGACAAGTGCAAATTATGGGGAAAACTTCAAATCCAGGGTCTCGGTACAGCATTAAAAATCTTATTCTCAGGAAAATTTGACAAATGGGAATCGACGTTAGTTACTTTTAATAAGAAACAATTTTATCTGGAAAGAACGGAAATCGTTGCTCTCTACAATGCTTTTGGAAGGTAAACTTTGCAATATTATAAGCGCGATCTCATTCTTATGTTTTCGATTAATTTCAGAAAAATTTCTTTTATAGATTATCGGAAAGCATCTTCGAATTGGATAAGTTTCGTCATATGATGAGATAGCGCAAACGTTACTTAGGTACTCCATACTTTTTCCAAGTACCACTATTAGACATACATCACATAGAATAATTAGCTTTCGATAAATTTAAGTAGCAATTATAATTTATCAGGTGTTGGATATGTGTTTCTTTTTCGCGCTTAGCATTCCTCGTTATTCTCATAAAAAAAATTGCAATTAGGAACACAACGTGCACTTTTCTAATGATGCAATTTTAGAAGACCCTTGCGCAAAAGCTTCTAAACGATTGCGTATTCTTCCTGAAATACTTGTCTGATACCGATTTGAGTAAAACCTGAATATTGGGTAATGTGAAATACAAGTTACGTATTAGTCAGTACAGTAATTGGTTTTTACCAGATAATCTTATATCTACGGTAGCCAAAGATGTTCTAACATTAATCCTCATCACGATTTCACCATAAACTCCATAGAATCTGACTCTGTCTGTGATAAATATTTTTACCTAAGACGGATCTTCGCGTAACTGCTATGTTATGGCTCTACAGATTCAAACGTAATACGGTCAGGTATAAATTTACGTTTCTATATACGAAGAACGACGATGTTGGCACACGTTGGAATATTTATATTTTCCTGTGAAATTTTTAAAGATATATACATATTTGAAGAAACATGACCATATTGTTTTAAACGACATGTTTAGATTGTCGAATTTTCGAAAAATTTAATACGATTGTGTTGTCCTGTCTTGTAATGGTCTTGTCTTTCACAATGCGAATCTTTCGATTTTTTCTATTGCGATTTTTCACATTGAGTTGTGCAATGGCATACAAAAATTGCTCTCTATTACTTTATAATAGCTTGCCAATTATTAAACGAGCTATAACACAATTATTAAAAGAGAACTCTGTGTGTTAACGTCACAGAATCATTAAGAACAATGGTAACAAAAAAGTCTGTTGTTTGCTCCGTGTATTTGGAATTGACGTAACGAATAATTATGTACATAAATTTTTCCTTGTTCGGCCTAAGAGCACTTTCTTATAAATAAGTACGTTGTGAGACAAACTGTGCGAGAATTACATTTAATTTAATTATACAGTAAATGTTATTAATGTGCAATTCAAATAAATCTATTTATTTTATATATTATATATCCATTATAAAAGCGTCAAACTCCCGAGTATATAGCGACTTGTGATTACGAGGGCTTGAGAAGTCCTGAATGTGTTTTCGAAAATAAAATCACATCTCGTGAAATATAGACTGGCAAGAAATATATTTAATATTTTTTCTAATGATACTACATATAATTTTTTTTCGATATTAGATATACATAAACAATGGCATAAATATCTTTGAAGCATATGACGATGTAACGTGAGTAATTTATTGTATACTATTAGACAAAAAATATTTACAAAGTACTTACGACGATCATTATTATATGAAATCATTGTTTTCAAATATAACAATCTTCCAATGTATTGTTGTGCAACTGTTTTGTCGACTAATGGTAATTGGTTAAAGATGCGAATGCTCTGATCTTCAGTTGCCATTTTGGACGCAACCCGCAGGCAGTGTTACAGCTTGTTTTAATTAGGATAACCTACAATTTGTGTGTCTGCATTTGACAATCGTTACGTTGTAAATATTAAAAGATTGTGATAATTGAGTGAAGAATGCCGATCCTAGATAAAAGAAAGGGCGATGATATATTGGCCTTAGTGCCTGCATCAAAAAGAACGAAGAATGAAGTTGTTTTTAGCAGTAGAGAAAAAGCGGTGGTGCAGAGTGTATGCTTGATCTTTATATTTTTCGATTAAAAATGAGACGTATTTCTATTTGTTATAACTTCTTTTTTAAATAACAGGGCCCAACACGAACATCAGGACTAATGGCACCAATAATGCTATTAGAGGGTCATCAAGGGGATATATTTACTCTTGAATTTCATCCCGAGGGTCAATATCTTGCTTCGTCAGGATTCGATCGTCAAATATGTAAGTCAGATGTTATAATAATAATGCATACTGTTCTTGAAGATGTTTCTCATAACATTAATTTATAAAATATTGTTTTATCAGATGTATACTTTTATATTCTTATTTGTTTTCAGTTATTTGGAACGTTTACGGGGAATGTGAAAATGTGTCTGTAATGTCTGGACATAGCGGTGCTGTCATGGAACTGCATTTCAGTCCTGACGGTGGTCATTTATATACTGCTAGTACCGATTCTACTTTGGGCCTTTGGGACGTTGTTGTGGGAACTCGAATAAAAAAGCTCAAGGGTCATACGTCATTTGTCAATTCTGTTTCTGGTGCTCGTCGTGGTCCAACGCAACTTTGTTCAGCGAGTGACGACAGCACCATTCGTATTTGGGATCCTAGAAAACGCGGCCAGTGTTATACACTTAATAATACGTATCAGGTAAATTTCACCTTAGATAATAAGGCATTTATTAATTTGAAACATTCATATTATTTAATCGAAACAGGTGACAGCGGTGACTTTCAATGATACTGCTGAACAAGTTATAAGCGGTGGAATTGATAATGACATTAAAGTCTGGGATCTAAGAAAAAATGCTGTACTTTATAAACTAAAAGGACACTCCGACACTGTTACCGGATTAAGTTTAAGTCCGGACGGTTCCTATGTTTTATCTAATGCAATGGATAATACTTTAAGGATTTGGGATGTACGACCATTTGCACCATATGAACGTTGCGTGAAAATACTCTTGGGTCATCAACACAATTTTGAAAAGGTTAAAAAGCCATACTCGAATCAATTTTGTTATATATAATACAGGTAATATAGACCAGAATTTAAAGCACCTTGTTTAATTCACAGAATCTTTTGAGATGCGCGTGGTCAACAGATGGTAGTAAAGTTTCAGCTGGTTCGTCAGATCGATTCCATTATGTTTGGGACACAACCAGTCGTCGGATACTGTACAAATTGCCAGGACACAATGGCTCAGTAAACGACGTTGATTTTCATCCAAAAGAACCAATTGGTAATAATAAATTGTGCTTTATGACACTTCTATTATATCATGTTTAATTATCTTTCTCTTTTCAGTTTGTTCTGGTTCCAGTGACAAGCAAATATATATGGGAGAAATTGAAAAATAAACTGGGATATAGCCTATACCTTTTTGTATTTAATGAACTATATTGTATAACACCTACTGTATTAAACTATTATACTACAATATGTGTTATATCTTATGCAATAAATGTATTTCATTTATATTGTATAAAAGTCATGCGACATTTGTGGTTTTTTTTTCACGATCGTGTAGTTTCATTCTTTATGCTTAAATATGCATTTTATTTGATAATTGAATCGTACTGTTTAATGTAGCTGATTAATTCAAACACCGCCAGTACTCTTAACGATCATATGATTGTTGCGCAACAGTATGTAACTGTGAACGTCAAACTTCGAATTACGTCGCTGTGGCCGCTGTGTCGACAATCTTCAGGTATTTTGTACGTACAGTAGTTTTGATGTCTTAATTTAAGGTAATGCTTGGAGATATTTTATGGAATATTAATAAAATTATAATATAGATTTATTATAATTCTATTTATAAGCTGACGCGGTTCTATTCTTGTATTTCAGTTTATGAAACTGAATATCATTAGCTTTCTAACCTTCCAATAACGAATATACGTGTTGTTATTATGTACGAGCTGAATTTGAATGACAAACGAAACACATTTTCATTTGTATAAATTCCTATTAATCTTTCAGTGTTGATACTTTGAGACACAAGAAAATGTCTTCTCCTTGGGGACCAGTTCAACCTGTATCAGGACCAACGAGTTTAATCGAGATAGAATCTGAACAATTGGCTCAAGAACTGCAAGAACGGTACGAATGATTTTACTACTCTCTTTTGTACAAAAATATTGCACATTATTTATCGCTTAAGAAGCATAGTTATGAAATATTATGTCCTTTTGTAGTGAAATTCAAAGACACACAGATCTTGTACTTCCCGAAGCAAGTCCGACGGACTGTGGACTCTATGAGTTGGATGGTTCGGATAGCGATGAAGTTATTGCACATATGCTTCAGGCACAGTTCAATCAAGAACATGATCTTGAACTGAAGCGAATAGAAGAGAAATTTAACGGAGAGTCAAAAGGTGTGCTAGTACATATTTTACGCAGTGGCATTACAAATAGTAATATATTATATCATTCGATCTCAATATTTATTGCTGGAAGAAATCACAATATTAAATAATATACTATCTGCCTCTATTTCTAGTGAATGTTTCATATTTAAAATTTCGAGCTTGTCCCAATATCCAATTGGAGGATAAAAAGCCAGATGTAGACGAGGCAACTAGAGATTTCGATCGATTTGTGGTAAAAATACATTTTAAGAACAAAATAAATAACAATATATGTATAATATATTAATACGAAATCTAATATGAATTATATTATTATTTAGAGCGTTGAAAAGGAATATGCTTCAATGCCAAGGTGTGGCTACAAGAAGGTTGGCAAGGATTCGAAAATTGTGACTAAACATGACATGTTAATGTCTTCAAGAATAAATGCTTGCCGTGTCCTGGAATTTCCACCAGGTATTCGTACAGGCGATACAGGAGGTTTTGATGTCAAATTAAACAACAAAGTTTTCAATTCTCTCCGAGCTCATAGTCAAGCCCATTGGTCTCGTGAGAAAGCCAAAGCTAGGCCAGCTAATAACAAATAAATAACTTAATCTCTACAATTTCTTTGTTGTTCCTAATGATAAACATCAACACACTGTCACATTAAGAGAATTTTGTGAATAATATTGCTATAGGTTTACATATTAAAATTTGGCATGAAATTCAATAGCCTTTAACCTTATCTTTTATAATGCTGTTACAAATAAATTACATTAGAAATAGAATATGTTTAATTTTCAATTAATTACAATTTTTACCATAAAACATAGTCAATTGGAAGTGAGTTGTGTTGATTATAATCTTTTAGGGCTAATAACTTGTACCAGTTTGAATCAACACGATGAAAAATGTTAAATTATATTCATAAACGACAAATTTTGAATGTTGAAACATTACAATGCGTATTGTAAACAGTCCATGTTAACTCGTATGACACTATAAAGATTTCAGAATAAAAAATCTTTTCATTTTACATTTCCCTATTCATAATGATTTACACTTGTCTTAATAGACGACTAATCTTATCGTCAACGTAATATCAGTGTTTCGTTAGGAAAACAGTTCTGAACCGATTTGTCTGATCTATCAGGTTAACGATTTAAACCTTGGATAAGCTAAACGATAGAGTTAAAAAGTTCTAGACGAAGATTATTACAACGTACATTAATAATCTTATTTCATAATTTAGATACCTGGCGAAACTTTCTACGAGTTCTTGTGCTATTTTCTTCTAGGGACGTAAATATAGACATAAAATTTGAATATAACAAAAAAATGGAGATAGAAACTTGTTGGACTTGTAAACATTTCTCACGGGAATTTTAATAGAATAGTGGAATGGTGTCAAAGAGAAACGATCAATATGCAATTTATTAAAATGATTTATTATAAAAATAAATATTCTCGATGAATCTGTGAATCGATGTACATTGATATCCAAAAAAAATATTTTTCGAATCTTCAACCGCGATGGTTAGAATAACGTGCAACAATCTGGCGCCATTCGTATGGATAGTTGCGCATCATGAATTCTATGAGCTTCCGAGCATTAGCAGCTTGCTGACGAGTGCACCGACGGCAGTTATTGTTCAGAGCTTCCGGAAGTAAAGCTATAAAATGGAAAATAATAGTTCTATTATAACAACAAGTTTTTCTTCTATGAAAAAGCTACAGTTAAAGTAAACATTACAGAATCATTTAAAGTATGTATTATCCAGCAAAGACAAAATGACGAATGTAACTGCAAATATAAAAATCTACTCAGTAATGTATAGTTATTAGCATTGCCAATTTGTAATGGTTATTTTGTGTTTGCTGAGTTATAAATCTATAGAAAAAACAATACTCGCTGTATGCTTATCAAATTTCGTATTCTATTGTATCTTACCAATAATTTGTCTTCCAATAAGGTCGCAATTTCCACGTCCCAAAATACACCTGATTTCTCTTTCGACATAAGCTCTGTCGTTTAAAAACGGTGTAATGTCCTGTGCCTGGCAGAAACCAAGAAATCCGATGAATAAAATGCAGAATAAAATTTGGGTCTTCATGATGATCAAGTTGCTGTCCTCTAAGAAAATATCACCAAGTGCTGTCAAAGGACTTTGCTTGTTATTGTGCGAACGACTGAATGCGTCCTTCCAAATATTCGCGTCCTTTTATATTGTCAAAAATGTGGTGGGAGTAACGTGTCTCGTTTAAATATTCTATTACAGGGCTAACTCAGTAACGTTATTGTCAGAGCCTAACATTATTTTTGAATATTTCTATGGTTTATGGGCCCATTCAGTAATTATGCTTAACGGCATGAGAGTCTAATTCCTTGTAAGGATTAATATTTTAGACTTATTAGTATAGAAAGTGTTTATTAAATTAAATTATTAGAAACTTATTAGTATACAAACTAAATGTCATTGATTGTAACTGATATTAACGTTAAGTATTACTGATTACCTTTGATTACGTTTACCTGAGAAACGGTTGCACTTTTATAAAGTATAGTTGCCCATATTTACAGCTATTGATTCTTTATTCGCGACTAAATATTCCACGCGGAAGCATCTTTTTTAAATGATAATACAACCATAATATTTATTAGGACGTTGAACTGATAAAACAAATTTAATTGTGGGCCATAGACTCCAATCCGCCTTATATGTTTCCACAAATAGAATATTCTATGCGTAATATCCTCTTTATGTACGTTTAGAAGATAGTTGAGAAAAAAAATGGATAATTTCATCGCATCATGAGATAAAGAAGTTAATATAGTTCAGTTGGCATTTAAATTATCTCTATCTGCTGATATTATTGTGAATTGGAATTTTACATGAAAAAAATGCCACACTCGTTCTATTTATTTCGTGATATCGTTTATTCGGCGATATCGCGCGTTGCACAAACTAATGTTCAAAATAAAACTTTTTATTTACTTCTCATGTACTTTAGTCAAGTATTAGAAATTTGCTTGGCTCGATTATTTTGAATTTCCAGCGCAAGACTTGTTATTCATTTTATTAACAAGCTAGATACAGTTTCTGTATTCCGTTAAAACTATTGGATGCTGTGGAGTTTATGGATTGACAAAATAAAAACAATATCAACTACAACGTCGAGCTATAAACGTGCATGTTAGATGTCGGCACACGGCACCAATATACCCTAGAAGGAGGAGAGTTGCTCTTATAAGACCTACAAAGATGAGAATGCGCGTTACAGTGTCAGTTGAAATCGCAAGTGCATTTGTCATTCCCGCCATTCATAATGATGGAATATTTGAGCTTCGATCCACGTGACAAGTCGCTTTTACTGAAGAAATCACCGGTTCCAAAACCAACTGGCTCTGAAGTCCTTATCAATGTTGGATATGCAGGAATATGCGGCACGGATCTTCATATTTTGGAAGTATGACTATATTTGAATTTTTTTTAATTTATTTTTTTAATTAACGTGTCTTATGGCAATAAAAAGAACTACGTACATGACAGAAATACAAAAGATTAATATGATGCACGCAGCACTCATAATAAGTTTTCGAATAGACTCTTGGTGCTTGCTGGATGGGTTAAAAGTTTTTGATTTTCGTTTTTTGGTGAAAGATATTTTTATTAAGAAATTTTGGTTCAATGACACCTAGACTGGGTGACATAAAATATTAGACTGCATGACTCTAGGATTTTCGGAACACAGGATACATTTCATAATTTTATGTATTCTGTTTTACTGTTCTTATTATCGTTGTATTATTTGACAGAGTGTATTCGATATTTATCTTACGTAATGTTATTTTTTAGTTTCGACGTATCATTCGATGTTTCATAATATTACTTGCGCTTTAATTACTCATATCGCTTTTTGCATATGGTAATTGAATCAGAATCAAATGAATACATTGAACCATAGATTTCATACAAAGTGAAAATCACATTAAATACTAATATATTTTCTATATAAATATATTAATGTGGAAGTTATGAAATGTATAATAATTTTTGTATATATCATTAGGGTTCGTTTCCTTGCAAATCGGATGGTCCATTTACACTTGGACACGAATTCGCAGGCACTGTAGAAGCCATCGGACCGGAAGTGACTGTCTTCAAAGTTGGCCAAAGAGTAGTCGTCGATCCTAACAGTGGTTGTAATACGTGTAATTTCTGTCACAATGGAAATTACCATTTTTGTCAAGCAGGCGGTATCCACAACACGATAGGAATATTCAGAAATGGCGGATGGTCCACGCACGCTATAGTTCCCGAATCTCAGGTATAAAAATCCTTGAACGTGGTAAATTTTAATTTCATTCGAAATACTTTCATCGTGTTTTTCAAATAGGCAAATTACTTTGTATTTCCTCCGCCGTGGAAATTGTTTTTTTTTTCTCTCACTATTTTAATACTTTCGTTTAAGGTTTTCTTGGTGCCGGATGGTGTGGAATTATCTCAAGCTGTGCTCACCGAGCCATTATCCTGTCTAGCACATGGATGGGATAAAATAAATCCTGTGCACATAGGTTCACGAGTTCTCGTGCTAGGTGCTGGAATCATTGGATTGTTATGGGCGTCAATTCTTCATTTGCACGGTTT
>JARPRG010000642.1:552158-570175 GCA_031001745.1 Hartigia nigra | reverse complement strand
TTGGCGATAGATTGCAGTGGTTCTGGCCCTGCTATGGAATCGGCAATGCCGTTACTTGGTCGAGGGGGACGTCTTTGTGTTTTTGGTGTGTCTAGCCCACAGGCAAAATTAACGCTCGAACCATTTCAGGTAAAGCAATTAAAAATGAAAAATATTCGAACTACCTTCTCAGTGTAGTAATTTTTGTTGTTCTTGTAAATTAAGCACAATTTCTAAGTACTATATGCCTTATGGAGTATTCTTCGAAAGTTCTTAAACTTGATTTTCTTCTTATTTCAGATTTACATGAAGGAGTTAAACATTGTTGGAGTTAATATAAATCCTTATACGTTCCCCAAAGGTATATCGCTTATTGAGGCAATGTCGGATTCTTATATTCAGTATGAAAAATTAGGAATTAAGGTTTTTAAGTTGTCACAATTTCAATCGGCTTTAGAGGCACTTAAAAAAGGCGATATTAGCAAAGCTGTTTTTAAGCTATAGTTTTGTTTCGACTTTGTTTCCATAAATTAGGTTAATTCGTATATTTTTTTTTTCTATATCTAATAAATAGACTGTTTTGGCACTACTGATAATGAATGGGTAAGAGAGATAAATTACGTCATGTTACGTTTGTATCACAAATGCAGATGTAATAAAAAATAGTGTTCTAATCTTATTCCAGTAGAAATATCAGTGAATTGCTTTTAATTTCGTAACCTTAATATTGATTAAGTAAAATTTCCTTTTAAAGAAGATTTAATTATCAGAAACGCTGATTACATAACTATTATACAAATAGACTTTAATGCTTCGCAAGAAGAAAATACTGTAATACTTAATTCTCTAACGTCTCCATGATAGAATAGTCCCTAAAATAAAAACTGTAAATAGAATACTCTGTATATATTAAAACAATAAAAAAATCCACAATCACTGAAAAATATTTAACAGCCTGTACAAAAGCATACAAATTTTGTTTCCATATGAATCTTCAATGATTTCACATTCGTATCTGTCAAATTTGAATAAAAATATCGACGATAATCTAATCAATGTTTGATAAGAAATTATAAATTCGTGTTTTGCATTCAAAATTGGACCCAAGCGTTACAACGTTCTTATTCGTCGCTCGAATCTTCCCGAAACAAAATACCAATGTAGTATATAATCGCACGGAAATGTTTCAAGTTTTAGAAAGGAAGAAGAACGAGGAACGTGTCCCGATAAAAAATACAACTAGGTAGACAGATAAGTGTTGTATCTTTGGTGCCGTGAATGAGTCGAGCGTAGCACAATGTCGATTCACAGTATTAAGGTTTTTGTTAGTGCAGCGGTAATGGCAACGTAGCCAAGCCAAACTTTGGTCGACTAGCCATCGGGTCCCCGTCCTTTTTCTTCTCTTGTGTATTTATAAATCCGAGATGGCACGAACGCTCGTCTGCCTGCGTTATTTCCTCCTGAGCTGTGTCATCGTTCTCGCCGTAAGTTTACTACAGTCTGTAATAATTGTATCTATAGTTGGCAGACATTTTACTGACTACAATGAATTTTTAACATTGAGTATCGCGCCGTGCTATGTACTCTATACTTCTTTGTTCGATAAAATCAAGAATGACCAGTGGTGCTTGTGTTGTGCTTTCTGTGCGGAGAACCTCTGTTAACTTAGAAAAAAAGAATTGTGTTAATCGACCACCTTACACATAGAATCATTTATTTTTCGTCAGCTTCTTATTTATTTACGAGTGGCTCGATGGAATCGACCAACCAGAGCGTCGCTACATTTGTAAAAATATCTGACGCGCGAAATTCAATATTTTTGTGCAGTTTTATATGTGATTTCCTTTGTGTTCAGTGATATAAATATTAATTATAATTATAAATATTAACTGTCGATTAAATTCTAATCTCATTCTTGATAAGAACAACTTCGCGATCTCCTTGACGTTAATCAGTATGGTACATTTTTTTAGTGATGACACATGATGATAGGATTTTATTTCTCTTTTATCTAGTCTTACCGAACTGTAGTAATCAAAGGATGAAGCGATTCCTGTTAATCGTTATCTAGTGTCAAGATACTCGACATAGCATTTTATCGATCACTAGTACATTTTTTAATCTGAAACTGCTAGATTCTTTCTGATATCCCTGATATTTGTCATGCCTACAGATTTCGGGGGTGCTCGTGAGCATTGGTGCCGGCATTTTCATTTACCAGTTGCGAGAATATCGGCCATTGACACCAGAAAATGTCTACGGTCCAGCAATTATACTCGTGGTCATGGGATTGCTTACCTGTAGCATTTGTCTCTATACTTGGCAAGTCATGGGACTTAACAGAAGAGTACAAGTCATAGTTGTAAGACTTCTTTTTATCATATCACAAATCATTAATGATTTTATTTATTAATTTAGCTGCGAAGTAAAGACGCAGCAGCGAAACAAGGAATCTAAGGGACTAAAAAATGTACGATTCTTTGTTCCGTTTGAGCTTACAAAATTACAAACGCCCAACACACGAATTATCCAGCTGTTTCGTGTCATTTAATGATATTTTAAGATGCAATATGTTTTTTTTTTTCGTTTGATGAACGGATATCATTCTACGCCAAGTAAACAAGCTTGTCTCAAGGATTTACGCCGTCACGAATAAATGCGCCTGAAGAACGTATCAGTCAGTTTTTGGTGGCAACTGTGTCGTCCGTAACTCTTAAAGATAAAATGACAGTGAATATTTCTCGATGTATAAAATTCTCAATTTTAATTAATTATTATTTTACAGTTCTCTGTGATATTAACGCTTATTACATTGGCACAAATCATTGCTGGTTTTTGGGCGATCGTCAGACACGAGGAGATTGACACTCCGACGCCGACTTCTCTTCAGGAGACATTCGCCCTTGCTATTGCTGCTGAAAAACCAATCTGGGATCGTATGCAAAAGAGGGTATGATAAGAACAAATCTATCGCTTTTATTTACTATTAGAAAAATAACTTGGTGTTGATTTGAAAATTTCATGTAACTCTTAACTGGTGCCGTGAAACGTCCCAGCAAAACACATAAGAGCGGTACAGTATTCAACCGTTACTGGTCCATTGATAGTTTTAATAGACTTTCAGTTTGCACCTACACAGAAATACTTGATTAGATATGCGATCTGTGTGCGTACGCTTATGGCGAATACGTTCAGCAGGTGGTAGTGGGGATGATCCAATTGTCCGGAGCTGCAAGATAAGCGAGTGATCGAACGAAAAGCGAACTCTTATCAAGTATACGTTTCACGAGAGTTTACTGGATTTGTTAATTTTTTATAAGACAATGGATTCTTTCGATCAATCTATGATTTTACCAATCCGTAGATCGTTTAGTAAGAATATGATCTACAGACTTTTCGTACGGTTATGTGATCGCATGTTCTCCTGTATCCAGTATCTGTATATATTTTGACCAAACATTGATATTTGATTAATACGCAATCTAAAATTATTTCTTAGTCATACAATAATCTATCGGAGGATTACATTATCGGAAAGTAAGAAATGACTAATACAGGGATCATTATATTGGCAATTTTATCGAAACGTATCTTAGACCACATTGATGAATAATATTTGATGATTAATCATTAAAACTGTATATAAGGTTAATTAATCGAAATATTGTATTTTATTTATTGTATAATTCTTATCGTTATATCATTTCAGTTACGGTGTTGTGGAATCGATGGACCTGCGGATTATCGTATCCTGGAATCAATTCCTTGGTCCTGTTGTGATATCAGTAACCTAGCAAGTCCTGATACAACAGAAGGTGCTTGTAGAACAATGTATGCTCGCGGTTGTCTTCATCCTGTGATAAATCGAACGCGCTCCGTGTTACTTCATATATTTTTACTTGCACTTGGTTCCTTTGTACTTCAGGTAATACTATGCCTTAATTCGCTTTAATTAATCGTATTCATAAATTGAATTATTATAATATAATTATTACATTGTTTTTTGTTATAGATTAGTTGTTTAGCTCTGGCTACGTATTATTTAAAAGCTTTGAAGAAGGAGATAAGGAGAACACGAGAAATGTCGACGCTTCCACGGCCAAGATCGAAAGCTATCGTGGAATTGGAAGCAAATGATAATCTAATTATTCCACCGCCAAGACCTGTAAAAAAATACAAAGCTTTACCGAATATTCCTTCGCAACGATGAATGAGTTTATTGTATATAGACTCTAATATTACTATATATATTCCGAATGTGACATTAAGTAAGATTATAATAATATACGGACTGACGTGACGATGTATTTGCAAATCAGATTTTAGTTAGAAAGACTGCACGTGTCTATTTTCAATGAAATGCGAATATATTAATTTTAATATAAATTATATAAATTATTTGATGCTCATGCGCGTTGTATTAGAATTTTTTTTATCGAGCATCAGCGAGTGTACATAACTTATAATTAGTATAATAAAGATTAGAAAAATAATGGGGAACACTAATTTATTCGTTTTCGTAATCTGGAAATAAATTGGTAGTATAAGGAATTCTGCAAGGAAATTTTAATTAGTAAAGGACAAAGGTTATACGGTTTTATGTATTAAGTTGTAATTAAGAGTTCACGCATAATCGTTGCAGATACATTTTTAAATCAATAGTGACTCATAAAGTGATATCGATGAGCGTCAATTATATTTCCTGTCAGAAAGACTTAGGTTGTATTTAAAAACACTTGTTAGGAACAGACGCAGGCTCTTATCTACAGGATGGTAGTATTTATCTCTGATAAGATATACAATTCTAAAGAATCAGTACCGACCAGCAAACACTAAATTTACAGAGGAAACGAAGGCGTAGGTAAAAGAAATTATACGTGAGTCATTCGTCAGGATATGTTCATCATGAATTATACTGCGGAAGAAATGAACAAATGCTCACACGTATTTTTTAATTAATACGAGTAAGAGTATCTTATTAATTATCAATAAGAATTTTAAAAAAGTATTAATATTTTGTGTATTCGTAATTTTTTTTTTGTTTAATTCAACGTCTGTCCGATCAAAACTGTCTTTTGATAATTGACAATCAACACTACCTTATTTGATTCGATGATGATAATCAATATATTAGTCGTAATTAGAAATATAATTTTTGATGCAGTTTCTTTTTTAGTTATTGACAGATTGTGTGATTAATAATCGATATCCTGTATCGATTACCTTGCACGAGGATCGTGCATGCCGAATTGTATATCATGTACTGGAACAACAGTTTTTAAGTGGATTAATTGTTATGCCCCTGACGGCACGAGTAAACAGGAAAGAATGAAAATTTAATTAAAAGTTTCAATATTTATCCCTTAATTTTCACATTGTGTATTAATTGAAAGAGAAATTTCGTTGTTTCTGGCTAAATAAAGTTTACTACAATTAACGAGTATCACGTACAAGAAATTCGAATTTCATAGAAAAACCATTATCTACAAATAACTTGATAACCGTTAAATCACATATATTCGATAGGACATTTATAATAAGAAATTGTATACTGTATAAGGTTTATAAATTGTAGACAGACGTCTGTAATCTTATTGTTCCTCCTGAATGCGATTACTTAAAAAAAAAATTGTTTTCATCTCTGTATAAAATAAGAAATTCAAAGAACACAAGAAACGAGTAAGTTGATACGTAGCTAAAGGAAATATACTGAACCTGATCTGTGTTCTATGAAAGAAATGAGTCTACTGAAGAAAAATACCACATAAAAAGTAGTGCACAATGATCAAGTAAAAATTAGAGTAGAGGAACAAAAAAAAAAGCCATTTATAACAGTAAGCAACGTCGACCTATTTAAATAAAAATAAAATAAGAATAAAATCGGTCACAACACTTTTCATCCTCTCTCGCATATCTTTATTTAACCGTAATATTGTATTGTAACAATAATTAGATCAAGTTTAACTCTATTATAAGAATTATTGTAGAATCTCTGTCATTCCTGTGATACTTCAGATGGGAATCACTTCTAATATCATTTGAGTCATTTAGAAAGGTCCAATATACGTTTCACACTTAAGAATCTCAGTCATTTGTACTGTAGAAGATAAGGTGGGTGGGGCCGTATTAACTGGTATTAAATCAACACACTAGCGCTACAAGCATCAGTTGAATTCGGGACGCCGAGTGTGCACTGTTATTCTCGTACGACGCGTTGAAAGTTAACCTGTTGCGCCTTTGTGATCTTGAAATAAATTCTGGTCGATCGATCGTATAAATTTTTAACAGCAAGGAAGAAGTGCGAATAACTAATCAAGATGAATTGCGGAATATCGTGTATTAAATACCTGCTCTTTATATTTAACTTCGTATTCGCGGTGAGTGACGTCAGAAATAATATATTCGTGTCGTAGACTAGACGTACGATATATTCTTGACTTTTCTCTGACTTTTTTTTTTAATTTTTATATATTATATATTACAAGGATATAGAGTTGCTCGCCTTGAATATCCTAATACAGTCTTACTTCTTTCGAAATGACGAATCTACATTTATTCCTGCGATGACTCCGCTTGTCATAACAGACGTATTTGCTGACTTAACCTCGATACTGCTTGTTATTTAGTCGTTAATAAATATTTGTGATTTTTTAATAGATTCTGCTTCCATTAAATATCGTATATGGTGTATATTTACAGAGAAATATTTTACTTTTGGGAGATTGTGGTTATGTAGGTCATACGTGGAAATGTTTGGAAATCTTTAGAACTGTTTTACTTGTCACTTTTTTCAAGCACGCTTTATCAATTTAGAAACTCTCGACAGAACCTCGTGCTGAGTCCAAAGTATTTTATAAAGAATTTAATTGGTTAGCCAGTTAAAACGCAATATAACAATTACGTCGTAACTGCATAAATTCCACATTGCTGTATAAGCTGCTGGGAAAGTGCCACGGAAGCCGTAAGGGTAACAATACCTGTATAGAAACTACACAAACGTTATCTAAAGCTGACAAATATATTTGCCGAGTAATATTTAGTCGTTTGATCATTGGTACAGTCGAAATGGTTTAAGATTGTTGTACGATATTGTAGAAATATCATTTATTGATAGAATATTCGGTATTGCTGGAGCAGCATATGTTGTACGAATTTTAAAGAAGCGTGAAATTTTTATAATTCAGATAAGATAAAAAAGATAGAGTGCCTGAAGAATGCTTTAAAGTGTTTACACGAAAAGCTGAGTAACGTACAGGATGTATTTCTGGTTATTTTTGTTTCACACATTTCTACTGGAATTCGTACCGATCGACATAGATACGGCTTCGTATAAAGAACTAATAAATGGAAATCCCCGAAATTGTCATAATGCGAACATACGTCATAGCACTCTGACTAATACGAAATGTTATCTCAATTTATATTGTGAGCAATCAGCTCTAATCTTTGACATACAAATCTTTAGATTGTCAGCAAATTTTCGCGAATAGATTTGATTAAATATTTGTCACTAAAAGATACAATTGTTTGCCGAGCCTTTTCTTCGTGTCGGACATATTTTTTAATTGTGTAACAAAAGAATTTCCGTTATACTTAAAGACTACAAATATTTCTTAGTCATGTACAGTGAAAATGAATTTATCTATACGTGGAAGTATGAAGTCGAAGAAGAAGCAGATAAAGAAACTTTTTACAATTAATAGGCATTAAGGAAATTTAATACACGAGGAGTATATACAGTATTGGTCAAAAGTATTGGCCCAGTGCAATACTTTTGAACATCCCTGTACAAATATCTAAACAGGAACGAAGCTGACATTTATAAATGAATTTTATTCGTGTTACGTATTCTACATTTTTAGACGAATTGACGAATAATAACAAAAAATATACACAGCATTACATATGCCGATTAAAAATGTTTTCATGAACCACGTACGTAAATGGGCATGTACAAATTTACGAAACACGTAATGCTCTTTAACAGTGAGAGGAAGTGCGAATTTGTGATAGGCAAGTGACTCATTTTTACCAAAAAATCTTTGAGGAGTCATAAAGATTACGTTGTAATATATCTGATAGATTTCAAGTGGCGGAATCGCATTTATATACCAATTTGATTAATACCTGATACGAATTCTTGCGATTAATCATACACTTTTTATATTATGCGTATACAGTACAAGGCAATTTAAACGGACCACCATGAAGTTTTAGCTGATATATTTGAATTGCCTAGTCCTATATAATAGCCATGTATTTTTGATAAACATATTGCTCCATATTTTTATAATTAAATTGAACATGTACCTATACAGATGATATAAAAAATAGATAATTTTTTCAGTTCGTCTAATCGATTCCTATTTATCTCTGACTGCTTGACCGTTCGATCATATTGGTAATTTTTGAAGTGGTGAACAAATATAGGGTGGACTGTTTATCGTTATGACTGTTATCAGTGAGTCAGGCAGCTTAGCTTGATTACAACCCACGTTGGTCAGTTAGTTAAATATAAATGAGGAAAATTCGAATTTTATCCTGTAACGATATATTCGAGAAAGACAATATTTTAATAAACCACCTGTGTCTTGTATAGTGTTATTTGAAAATAAGTAGTATGATTGCTTTTTGAAATTACATAATCTCTCTTTGTTTTACGGCGAAACACCAGGACGTTCTTTTACCTTAAAGATATTGCGCTTCGAGGTCTTCTTAATTAATTTTGAGTATTTATTCTTGTTTTTAGCTAAGCGGCCTTGCGGTTCTTTCCGTGGGTGTGATAATACATCTACAAATCACAGAATTCGCCGACGTTCTGACGCACAATGTGAACCTCCCATCGTTAATGCTTATAATACTCGGTAGCATAATATTCGTAATAGCATTCTTTGGATGTTGCGGTGCAATTCGCGAGAGTCACTGTATGGTCGTATCGGTGAGTCTTGATTACATAATTACTTAGAACCTTATCCTTATTTCTCGAACTTTTTAAAGTGATTAAAAAATATGCTCTTTTCAGTTCGCTATCTTCCTCTTGACTATTTTGATAATCCAAGTGGCTGTCGGAATCTATGCCTTTATAGTTCTCAAGGACACCGCGGGCTTGAATGTTAGCGAAAATTACTCGAACATTTTCGCTGGTTACGGAAACATTTCCACGAGCACCGAAACGGTCGATGCCGTTCAATCAGTTGTGAGTATTTTGTATAATAAAATGAAATCTTAATCGTCAATGCAACCAGCAGGATCGTACTTATATAAGGTACCTAACGAATAATTGATAATGGCTAAAGAAAAAGTACTCTGTCAGTCATTCTAAACTCGAATGTAACCTGATTGTTTTTATCAAGTTTTTCTGATTTCTAATATCATGCATTTATTTATTTTATTTTACTTTTTTTTTTCCTCGTAGTTCAAATGCTGCGGTATGACGTCATCCAGTGACTTCGGCAATAATATTCCATGGAGCTGTTGCGGGAACGCCGAAGGTGTAACTTGCACCACTAACATTTACCAAACTGGATGTATTACAGCACTGGAAGAGTTCTTGGAATATGCCGGAGATATACTTGGTGGTATTGCCATTGGTGTTGGAGTTGTTGAGGTGAGTCTAGAATAGCTGTACAATGTAAGGATACGATCTTCAATTAAATTATCTGGAACAATGAGTTTTTTTGTTGATAAAATACGTGACTCGTTAAATATAATTTTTTATTTATTTATTTATTTTTTTTCAGATTCTTGGTATCATCTTCTCCTTGTGCTTAGCTAATTCGATTAAGAACGAGGAGCGAAGAGGATATCGCGTCTGATAACAGCATCGAATGCTTTCGTCGCCAATGAATATTAAGGGAGACGAACAAGAAATGGTAATTGAGTAATAAAAAAAAAAATATATCTATAAAAACACAATTTTTTACGAAAACACCAAGAAATTTCCTAGTTTCTTCTCTGTCCGTCGGGTATTTTTATTTGTGGTTTTCACGTAACGTCAAAAGATTGTCGTACGATGACTTTTCGTAATTGTTAATATACAATATAATTTATTATAACATTATTATTTAAGTGACGTATTTCTAAATGATTGTACGTAAGCGCATGTCAATCACGTCAAAATAATTCAAAGCGAAGAGTAACATTGTATTATGAAAAATGTGAAAAGGCAAGCGCTTTCTCACTTGTAAAAAAGCGCCTCCGTCGTATCTTCGTAAAAAACAAATTAATATATTTAAATAAAAATATTTTTTCAACTTAAACTCTGGTCCCGACTGAAGCGCGTAGCTAACGAGTTATTATTGATTAGGGGATAATACAAAAAAATGAAGGCAACTTTAGAATTTCGTTGATATATTGTCGTTATGATTTATTATGTTTTAGGGAGGATAACTTACATCCGTCGTAACTATAATACATACTATGTACAATTTTTCTCAAGTCGATTTAATCGGTACGATCTTTAATCCAGAATAATAAGTTCCTTTAATAATCGGTTGTTTATAAGAACTCAGCGAGACATTGGAAATCATATTTTGACGATATTAAATTTTGAAAACCCACGTAAAAAATTTCGCTCAATAATTTAACAACGTTTTGCACGAAAGAAGAAGTTTGCTAGGGTCGACAAGCACGGGATGGTTATCAATTCTATTTATTCGGTTGAAGAATAAACGAATCTCATAATTTTTTTTAACTATATGATATTCGAGTCTTTTTACTTGTTAAATTAAATTTATACGCAATCCAAAGAATTCGTCAAAATATATGGTTCTTGGTATAGACCCATACACAGCACAATACACCATTGGCATGTACACTATGAAACGTCCATGAAATACTGCTGAAGAGTCACAAAATGTTTATGCCATGTACGGACACGATTCATATTTTATATTCTAATAACGCAATAGAAAAAAATTGTTCGTTTGACCATTTACAAAGAGAGAAAAATCATTTACACGATTGAATTGCGTCACAATGCGACACGACTGAAGCGGTTTCGTTGGTCCGTTATTTTCAATGAGACAGTCCACAATATCGTCACAATCGTCATAGAGCGATTGTCATTGTTGTGAATCGTTGCAATAACAACAAGGCGCAGCATTAGCAATGCGACCGTATCCCGCTGACGCATTTCATTTGAATGTTTCTCAAATGTTTCCTAATATACATGTAAAATATTTTGATTCTATCGACTCGTTCTATCTTAACTAAACGTTTTACATCTAATGATATCGATCTAAGATTTTTTGCCGAAACGTATTACATAATATAGACATATATACCCCACGCGTCCAGTGCGTATTCTCATAACTAACGTTTCTCTATCGTTTATCATTCTTTATCATTTTATAAATCTTACTAGCGAGTACATGTGTCTATTCTTACTTTCGTTCGCCCTTGTGCTTTTTTTTTTTCATTACTCTCTCTCTCTCTCTCTCTCTTGCATTCACACACTCACGCAAGTGCACTCATTGAAATTCGGTATTATACATAATTCTGGAAGCAAAATATACAGGTTTACGAGATTCTCTACAAAGAGAAAAGCCTTATAGTCTGATTTTTATAGACCGTCCCACTCCGTAATCCAATGATATCATTTATTATCGTAGAAAAGCTTCTCTTCTTTGGGACACTCTCGAATGACGAATCGATGATCGCGAACGCCGATGAACGAAAAAATAACGATTCCTTAATTCATACAATAGTTCGACGAGTAGTTCTTAAACATAGATTTTCTAAGCTCAGTTTTGGGGGGGAGATCATCGGATTCTCTGTAGTCGAGTGCCGCATAATTGATACTGTTGTTGTTGTTGTTTTTGTGCTTTATTTTACAGTACCAGGTCGAAGAAATCGAAATTCCCTATCGAGGAGGAACAGAATTCAACGTGATTTTTCTTGCGTTTCATTTCTAACAAAGTTTCTTCTGTGAACGTTAGCCGACGTATAATTTATGCGCTTTTGGTGCTTATTTGTCCAACGTTTTTATGAGATAAAAATAATACGTGGATAAATGTAAAATTGTTTTGAATTCTCTCTTTTTTTTTTTGCATAGTGTTGTTAATGTTAATAGGATCTTTTTTTTATTTTTTATTATAGAGTGGTCTACGTGGACGCACCACATTTTTACTTATTGTTTTCACTTTAAGGGAGATAACTAATGACGACGATCGAATGACTGTGTACGAATAGTCGCGACAATTTTGATCGTAAATATTACAGACAACTTTCTTCGTTACACTTATCAGTCCTACTAATAATAATTTACTCGTATTAGGTATTCTCATTTAGTCTTTCGTATGATAAAATCTTTTGCTACGACTCACGAAACACGCTCGAAAATTGAATGCGTTGAGACGGCCATTCAACGAGAAATAAAGAGTCGTCCTTCATTCGCATAAAATTGCATTTTAGAATATACGATTGAATGAAATTCTTAATTTTTCGAATATTGACATTTCATTAGGTTGAGACGATTTAAACTGCTCGAAGAGTATTGTTACTAAATAATAGAAAGTAATCATTGTTATATTAATCCCACTTTGACAGTGCAATGAAAACAGAAGAGTCAGCTGCTTCGTAGAAAGATTATATCGGACAGTGAAGAACTTATAATCGTAAGAAAAAAAAAAAAAAAGAAAAAAAATGTCAAGTTTAAAAATTCACAAATCCAATTAGAATCGAATAGAAAGGGCGTAACGCCAATCTCCAAGCTGAAGTCCTTATTCTACAAAATTGTTCGCGTCCCTGTCAAAAATCCCATCATCACATCTTTCCTATATATATATACAATCAGTACATAAAATAATACTCTGCAGGGACTTTCCGTACCAGTAGAATTCAGCGAGAACGATCCTATACAAATCGCACGGAAAGTTACGATATTGTCCCACTATTAAATACTAGAGGGTATTTTTATCCAGCAAGGATCATCGTCGTCCATCTAGAGTGGCGAGAGTTTCATGAAGTTTCTGCTGCCATTCGATGTGGGGATATCATCAAGGTCGAGAAAACTTGCAGCGGACTCCTCGGATTCAGCAGAGGATGGCGTGATGGACGAAGAGAGTGCGATCTCGTCAAGGAAATCAAAGGAAGCTACGGCCTCTCGCTCCTTGTCTCCATAGCGAACGAAGAAATCGTCCCTGCCGATGATGGACGGCCGAGTCGAGGCTCCCCAAGAAGATGGCAATCGTAGAACCCGGTGGGCCTGCGCTGCAGATGCTGGGAAACCAAGCAGCGGGTCAACATGCCTCAGACCTCACTTGCTCTCTCTCCTATACCGGTTCTAGCAGACACAGAGTAGCTCGGCTTAGCACTCTACCTTTCCAAATTCACGTATCTTCCACAATTTTACCGATCGTCCAAATCGAACGGGATAGTTGCTCTCTGTGTATCTTTTTAAATTCTTTTTTTTTTTTTTTACATTAATTAATTTTGTGGGAAAAAATCGCGCGCGTGTCACCTTCGACGATCTCTCAACAGCTGATGGGAGATTCAGAGAAAACCATGACCCTTTATCTATTTTATAAATGCCACGACACAGTTTGTTGCGATCAAATGAATTTCCCGTTATTCATCTACGATTAATAAATCGTTTATAGTAATTTTAAGCGGGAAAAGTCGTTTTCAATATGTTATCATTGAAATTGGCCGAAAATTGTCCGTTCTCATTGGCGCGTCGGTTATTACAAAAATTGATCGTCACTAAGCCGAACTACGTAGCTTTTCTTGTGACAATCAAAGCACACCGCGTAGGAGCTACCATCTGAACAGAAAATATGAAAGAAGCTATATACAGCGAAGGCAACTAGCAGATATCTTTATAGTAACGCTCTATAAGCTGCTAATTCCGGATTGTACGCAATGGTTGTTGAGCGAATGAATTGAAAGGTGCATGATTGATTTTCAGTGAAAAAAAGAATTTTAACAACATTTTTACCTTCTCAAGAAAGAGAATATACAATTGACTGACGCGATACTTCATAAATAAAGTTAAAAAGCATGATCAGGAATAAGCGAATACTCGTTAAAGCTTCTTGTGATGCAATAAGGATATTTCAATAAATTGTAAAAAGCATCTAATAATTGTTTAATCGTTAATCATTGATAACTCTTTGTTGGTTATTTAGTCGTACTGAAAGCTCTAGTGGTGTAGCAAAACCTTTAGGAAGGAAGGCTTTTGTAAATATTACAGGTATGTATGGCTGTAGTGATTGGAATAGATTGAACGAAAGTCGTAAAGAGCAAAGTATTTTTTTTCGCGTATCAAAAAGTGAAAGAGCGCGATGGTAAATCTCTTGAGATAGAGGCAATAGAGGTAGACTGTTGCGATAAACTCGTTATACTGCGTACAAGATAACTACCTTTCTTTTGACGACGGTAACGATGCAACCTGTGCAAACGCCGATAATCCGGTGGTTCATCACCGGAATCACTGCCTGCGGAACCGCTGCTAGAAGTTGCCGATGAACTTTCGCTACTTGCTAGCATCACGTCTAAGAGGTTGGCTCTTGCCTGAACGCAGAAGGACAAAATAATTTAGAGAATAATAATAAGTCTTTATATATGGATTATCATAAAGTATTAATTGTAATACCTTTGGATCGGTAAAGTCGATTTCACGTTCTACGTGAACCCAACCAGTTGGACAGCAACAAGCAAGATCAAGTTTCTCAAGCACCATCTGAGTATCTTGAGCGACGGGATTGTCTTCTCCCTTTCTAATCATTCGATTAAGTTCGTCAATGACGTCTTTGGAAGTTGCACGTTCATGGAAGCTCAGTGATCGATCGCGTCCTTCGATCAGTAATGGCGCCCTTGCGGGACTTACCTGGAAATTCGATAAATCGTGAAAAAATGTATCAATTTACTGTCAACGCTATTATCTCCTGATTTATTTTTCTATTTAATTTGTTTATTTCATTTATTATCAATGCCGCTTATCGATTGATTTTATATCTTCAATTATACACTTACGACTGTACTAGGTGTCGAAGATGTTGCTGCTTCCTCATCTTCTTCAGGTACTGCTCCTAGTTCCGAAGGTGCAACGGTTGTATAGGAAACACCCTCGTTGCATATAACTGCACTTACAAGTCGCTCTTCTGGCGCCAATGGCGGAACAGAAATTTGATCGAGTATTTCCTCGTTGGAATTAAGTGGTCGTATATTTTCCATATGTTCCTCATCCTGAGTCTTCATGGTTACCCCAGTCTCAGTGTTGTGTATCTCCATTAGATGTTCGTTCTTATTCCCACTTGCCTCTAGAACTGAACGCATTCATTGAATTTTGATGTACAGGATTTCTAATATTTGTTTGGATTGCTATCAATATTTTTTATGTAGGATCATCAATTTTTTATATTTCATACAATACCTATAAACAATTCTATACTCCTTGTGCAATACTGACTGAGGATTTATATATACAGTTTCATCAATGTCCATTCAGATTCATGGCGTCGTAAAATGTCAAAGTACAATTCTCACTGTGCACACTCGAAAATAGATTTTTCTACAGATAAATGGAACATCCGGCTTCGTTTTTCAGATTTTCTCATTTTTAATTGAAAGTACGTAGATATTTTAGTTAAAACTCTAAAGTGTTCTTGATTAAAAAAAAAAAACCTACAAACCTTCGGTAGAAAGAGGTTCCGTAATGTGATCCGGAGAATGATTTGGCAATTCAGCGAGATACATTTGTTGCTCAGCAATAAAGGATAAGACACTTTGCAGTGCTTGTTCTCTGTCTCCTGGCGGTTTACCGCCCCGCGAGGAGGTGCTTGCTAAACTTTTGGTACTTTCGAATTTGACGAGTCGATAAAAGTCACGGGTAAAATCCGTGCCAACGGACGGTGAATCAGGATCATCGCTGCATCCGGAAAGGGCGGCGGAGGATCTTTTACTTGAATTTTCCAAAGCGCCTTCCTCGCTGCTCCAAGAAGCACCAGGACTAGATGCGTAGGGCCAAGGTCCTGCTGTTCTTGCATCCATAAGAAGAGCAACCTGAACAGTAAAAAAAACAAGAAAACACATTTACATGGGTTTGAAAAATTCTGTTGGTTAACTTTATCAAAGTTATACTTGATAATCCTTTCTTAAAAACAGTATTAATCGTTTGCTAAAGTCGTTTAAATAAATAGCAAAGAAGTTTACCAGTTCACCACCAGTCCTGTCTGCAAGGTAACTTGCACCGTTCCATAGACATTCATTAGCATCTTCCTCCAGTTCAAGAGG
Source organism: Hartigia nigra (assembly GCA_031001745.1). Taxonomy (NCBI): domain Eukaryota; kingdom Metazoa; phylum Arthropoda; class Insecta; order Hymenoptera; family Cephidae; genus Hartigia; species Hartigia nigra. Next base: position 553,960 of record JARPRG010000642.1, on the reverse strand, counting down.
ATTGTGTTCTTTGATAGCAGGAAGTGCAGGAGTCGTAGGTGGTTCCTTCCAGGTAGAGTGATCATTTTGAACAAGGTCTTCGGTCGACAAGGAAAAGCTCCAATCCTCGAGTTCCGCTCTGTCGTATTCCAATTCGAGTAGGTCTCGATGTTGCTGGGCGCTCCTAGTATCGTCCAGCCTGAAAGAATAATAATACATTGAATAAACAAATCAATAAAAATTCCAAAACTTATTATACAACTAAATTTAGCTATTGTACCAATCCAAAAATTATTTAAATAAGAAAGACCAACGATAACTCAATAACAAACCTTAGCCACTGTTGAACATATTCAGCATCCCAACCTTCCTCGTCGACCAATAATAGCGAAGATGATCCAGCTGGGCTGGCAATATTGTAAGGCGTCATGTTAGTTGTGGTCGTAAGTTTGAGACAAAGATGACTGTCCGAGAAGCTGCGCATCACGTGCTGATACGGAAGGAGATCTTTGGTGGGTGGATAGCTGTGCCTTGGATTGATCCCTACAGTTAAATTCAGCGGGAAGAAGAGAACATCCGGATCGGCAGCATCGAGTGCGACCAGTCTTGCATCTGGGGAAATATCGGCTTCCGTCTCGTCGGTTGCCTCCTTCAGATCTTCAAGTCCTCGTGGCGGTTCACCTTGTCGAGCACCCTCGCCCTGTACGTCGCTCGACATTGTCGAGTACCCTTCATCCCGATTACCACTCTCGGGACTCTCGCTACCCTCTTCCTCTGAAGGCTTCTGACCTAAAATCATTCAGAGACAGATTAAGCGAAAGCTGCTTTCCTCAAAGTTCATTCCAGTCTGATAGTTTGTATTTCTGAATAGCAAGAAGGATACCATAGAAGTAATCACGTTAACAGTATATCATATGTAAAGGAAAGTTTGTTATTTTTTTTTTCTTGAGACATCTTAATATTCTTATCTATTAAGATATTAAATGGGTTTTATCAAGGGCATAATAGGTTTTCTTATGGTTATGTTTAAGAGGTACGGTTCTTTTTCTTTTTAATGGCAATAAACATACCTAAGGGTCTGTTACGACGACACTTTGTAGTGGCCATTACAGGTATTTGAAGATTGAGCGAACGTGGCCTGGAAAGTGGTACCCAGGAAGGGTCCAGACTGAGTGCAGCAACCAAAGCGGCGGGTCCAGCTTCAAGGATTCCTTGTATCAGATCAGTGGGACTTCCAGGACTAGTAGCCTGAGCTAACAAACCCGATAAAGCTCGATTTTGTGCCTCAAGCTCGCGAATGCGTCTCTGCAGAGCGCCAATTTCTTCCCTGAGACCCTAAAAAAGAATATTACATTTCAAATAAAGTTTAGCAACAAATTTATACTGATTTCAGAAGAAGCAGTATACGTGTAAGCCCGACATTCAGGATTTGTTAATAAGAACGGATACCTTGGCATGATTCAATTGTTATTCAAGTACATTGAAACCTTCTTCGTCAAAGTAATAAGCCACGTCGTAACGTCGCAGGCTCAAAGCAAGATGCTAATACTATCAAGAGAGAATTATGAAACTTCAGACAGTTTCCTTTAAATCCGTACAGTCTACACTCATAGTCCCTAATGACATCTGATTAAGAAAATGGCTTGTACCTAAAATTACTTAAGCCGTCCAATCCGGAAAGTCTAATTGAATAAATTTGTCCAGAGGCACGACTATAGTAACCATTGTCGATCAAAAGTCCCATTACATAACACAGATTCACATGGACCAATATCATTATCATTTATTAAGCCAGTTATATAAATTATAATTATTAAAAAAAA
>JARPRG010000642.1:455719-541893 GCA_031001745.1 Hartigia nigra | reverse complement strand
TATATCTATATATACCCCTGTATATCTATATATACACGTGTATACCTATATATATCGCGTTAGTGATATATTTTTCCAATCAGATGGCGTTGCCGCTCGTGCTAACAGTCTACAACACGGGAGTGCCGAGTCTCCAATAAGCGGTCTGTGCAAGTAACGACACGTGTTTGCCGACAATGTTGTGTGGTTTGGTATAATTTTTTGTATTACAGAATATTTATTTATAATATTCAGAAGCTCTTGTGAAATATGGGTATAACTAAACAAGAAACTCATCGTCCTGGAGCTTTGAAACAAACTAATAAACCACACAAAACTGGAAGACATCGAAGTAAAGGTTCTATTGGGAATGAGGTTAAAGGTATATTTATAGTTTATATTTTCTGTTATGAGATAGTTTATATAATTTAATTTGATAATGCCTTATAATTTATTATTAGCTAGCAGTATGTCTGGGAATGAATTCGATTTGTTATTATTTTTCATCATTTAGGTAGAGTCAATGTGAAAACTTTAACCAAACGAATTCGCAAAGAGCTAGGGAAAGACGCTCGGCGTCTCCAGGCACAACAGATTCGCCAGAAAAAGAGGGAAGACGTTGTAGCCAAAAAAAGAAATCTCGGAGGATCCCTTGCTGCTCCGATTCTAATAACAGTTATTCCTCTCCAAGAGGACTTAGATCCACAATCCATTGTATCAATATTAACAAATGCAGATGATACTGCTAACGTATCTGTTAGCCCCTGTGGAATTACTCACATAAGGTATACATTAATCTTCTCTAAGTGTTTTTAATATTGACATTTAAATATAATTTTTGTTCCTACAGTTTACCTAGATTCAAACAACGTTTTTCATGTATTGTTCCTCCTGTTGGAAATACTATTGCGACATTGGATGCTGCCAAAGTTGCGACAACAATTCTTTTTGTGACTTCTGCAACAAGCGGTACTGAGGAAGACACTAAAACTGAAGTGATCGATTCTTGGGGTGAAGAAATCATAACAACCACAGTTGCTCAAGGTTTACCTACAACTATTGTGGCTTTGACAAATTTGGAAAGCGTGAATCCTAAAGTGAGTTACTAGCACATCTAATTTAAAATTACCATTCTTTATAAACAACTACAATTTAAATAATCACCATAGAAACGGCAAGACACCAAGCAACAGGTGCAGAAATTGATTTCAAAATGGTTGCCCGAGGAAAAGATTTTGCAACTTGATAAAACTGCGGATGCATTAAACATTTTAAGACGAGCTGGTTCTCAAAAACAAAGAAACGTCACTTACAAGAATAGAAGAGCTCACCTGGTGGCTGAACAGATCAAATTTTCATGTAACACGAATGTGCGATTTTTTCTTTCTTTTCCTTTTAACGACCTGCAAATAGTCGTCTAAAGTAATAATAGAGTTTAATGAGACATGGTACTACATTCATACAGGATGCGCAGGATGGCAATAATTATGGAACTCTTGAAGTCACAGGATATCTACGTGGGATTCCACTCTCCGTAAATGGTTTAGTGCATATATCAGGATTCGGTGATTTTCAAATGTCCCGAATCGAAGCACCAGAAGATCCGTATCCTCTAGAAAAAGGACGTCCTAAGGTGCCAATGACATCTAAAGATAACACGATGGAAGGTGAAACCTCTACACGAGTTCTAGAGTGCGCAGATCCTAACAAACAGGTTTTCGTTTTTTTCCTACATTTACTTAAAAAATCACAATCATACATGTAATCTAAATTTAAGAATTTTCTTAATAGGAATCTCTGCAAAGTGAGAATATTCCAGATCCCATGGATGCTGAGCAAACATGGCCTACTGAAGAGGAATTGACTCAGGCTGAAGCACAAAAGAAACGAATAATTAAACGCGTACCAAAGGGAACTTCGGAGTATCAAGCTGCTTGGATTCCTGACGAAGATGCTGGTTTGTATTTCTGTATATAAGAATTAATTGTTTCCTCAGTTTTTAATTTAATAAATTCGAAATTTCACAGAGAAAGTAGACGAAGACTTTAACGATGACTCTGAGGAGGATGAAATGTCCATTGACGATGCAGTGTCAGAGAAAGATAGCGAACCGGTGGCTGAAGAGGACGAGGAATACGAGACTCTTACAATATCAGAAGCTGCCCCGGACGAGCAACGTTACGATCAACAAATGGACCTGTTGGAGGAGAGACAAACTATGGAAAAATTAAAAGGTATCTTCATTTATCCTAAGCTGATCTGACGTCCTGGATAGAATGAAGTACGATAAGCATTGTGTTCTTTCGACAGAAGCGAAATTGGATGCACAGTTTCCTGACGAAGTGGATACGCCACAAGATATGCTGGCTAAGAATCGATTCCAGAAGTATCGTGGACTGGAATCCTTCAGAACGAGTCCTTGGGATCCTAAAGAAAATTTACCAATAGAGTACGCGCGTATTTTTCAATTTCAAAATTTTGACCGCACTCGCAAGCGCGTTTTTCGCGACTGTGAGAACTTGGAAGGAGCAATGGTTGGTATTACATATTTGCATAAATAACAATTACAAATAAATTTAATGATTCTTATTAATTAATATCCTTTAGCCTGGCTGGTATATAACAATACATATTGTTAACGTAAGCAAGGCTCTCTTCGACGCTTATCGTACCGTCGACAATCGACCATTGATTCTATTCGGATTGTTACCACACGAAAACAAAATGTCTGTGCTAAATATTGTACTGAAACACGTCAGTGAAAATGGCGAACCAATAAAGTCCAAGGAGCGACTAATATTCCAATGTGGCTTCCGAAGGTTTAAAGCGTGTCCAATTTTCAGTCAACACACCAATGGCAACAAGCACAAAGCAAGTCTTGATACTTTACCCATAATCTTTAATGAGAACTAGAAAAATCATTTTGTCTTAACATTTTTACATTACAGTATGAAAGATACTTTCAACCTGAGAGTACTGTGGTTGCCAGTATGTATGCTCCAATTACGTTTCCACCATGTCCTGTGCTATGTTTCAAGGAGAATCGTAACGGCAGTCTGGTACGTCTTAATTCCAAATACAATACATCAGTCTAGTTTTTAACAAAAAAAAAACAACTCTAGAATTATATACTTAAATCTCTCAGGAATTAGTGGCTACTGGAAGTATTTTATCCGCAAATCCTGACAGGATTGTAATTAAGCGAGTCGTCCTCAGTGGCCATCCATTCAAGGTGCACAAACGTTCAGCAGTAGTACGCTTTATGTTCTTTTACCGAGAGGACATCAACTGGTTCAAGCCAGTGCAGCTGAGGACCAAGTACGGACGTCGTGGCCACATAAAAGAACCACTGGGTAAGATTTTTAATAGCAAGCGGATACTACTAAACAAGTAGCCTTTCGAGAACCTGTCCGAGCTGATAAATTTATTGTTGAATTCTGTAACTGTACAATTATAATCGTCTTGGCTAAGACTTTCTAACACTATTTCCCCTACAGGAACGCATGGTCACATGAAATGCATTTTTGACGGACAGCTAAAGTCTCAAGACACAATTCTGATGAATTTGTACAAACGAGTATTTCCAAAGTGGACCTACGAACCGTGCCTCGTGCTAGAGGCTGCGCACCAGGTAGAAGACGTCACTATGGCTTGAGACAACGTTAAATAAACCCAGAGGAAAATGTATAGATCATCGTTAACCGCATAAAACTTATAATTATGAATAAACAAATCTTTTGTAAAATAATATTATATATTTTTTTTTTTCCTTCTGTCTAATCACCATTTTCTATCTTCTTATTCGTCCATCGAGTCTATTTACATTCAGCGGGAATAGGGAATGAGGAATTGCAAGAGTCAATTTGACAATATACTCATATCCAGGATATAGAATACGACTTCGGCGCAGCTCCACGAATTCGACGTGTATTTTCACAGATGCCAAGACACTCGACATCCTTCATTACGTAAATTTCACGTTGGACGTGAACCAACTTGAAAAATTATACAGACATTGTAAAGTCCTTTGACTCGTTCGTTCCTAATCATTATTAGCCGACCAACTCGTAGGATCGCTACTTGTTCGACGTGCGAACGTAAAACGATTCACTGACACCAAATATACAATTACATTACGAACGTTAGCGTGCTCGCCGACAACGACGACAGTGGATAAAATGGACGATTGATAAGAGTATAAAAAGAAAGAAAAAAAAAAGGAACTCGATGCACATAGAGAGATGAGCATAATATTCTTGAATGAAAATATTCTACAATTCAATAAATAGAGCATGAAAAAAAAGAGAAAACTTTCGAAATCAATTAGCAGACTGAAATATCGCGAATCATTGATCAAGTTCACCGTAGCATGACTCAAGTGAGAAATATTTTTCGATTTCTTTTTTTTATTTATTATTTAAACCTGTCGTTGGTGTCTGCATACAGTTCGGTGTTCCACCTCGTCAACCGATTAACGTTCTAGATGAAGTAAAAAAAAAAATAAGTAAAATACCAAGCCCAAGATCACGAGAATATCATTCCCGTGTCGGCCGGAAATTCGAGTCTGTGGAATCGAATGAACGATTTCGTGCTTTCATTCGGTCTGAGATTTGCGCGTGAAGCACTGATTGCTTCTCTTTGTATTTCTACGAATTTCAATCCCGATAACGCGAAGCCCGTGGTAGTCTATTACCTTTTTATCCTTTCCCAGTGACAATGCATGGCGCAATAAATAAGAACGATACGCTCAAGTTAACAAAAGTACAAAAAAAAAAAAGAAGGTTCAATTAGGACCAATGAAATGCATTCGATATCAGTCCAGTGTGAATTAGCGCAACAACCGAATGAAAAACAGATATCTTTTTAGAATGAACCTTAGCAACGTCTTCTACCTCATGTCGACAGGTAGAGGCGATGATAATCATTAGCACCAAACGCACAATTACACTTGGGACACTTTCGCTGTCGAGTCTCGTAACGCGTGCGCAAACAATCCCAGCAGAAGACGTGGAAACACTTTGTCAGCACTGCGTCCTTGCGCTTCACTTTACACGACGGACACGTTAGGGTCTCCTTGTATTCCCGCAGTTCCTCGGCCATCACTTCGTCCAGGGTCTCGGCAAGTTCAATCTTCTTCATTCTTTCGACCTTTCGCCTCAGTTGGGCTATCTCCTCCTGTATCACAGCATCAATATTGCATTGACATATGATCTTAGAACACAATAAACAACTGACAAGGCAGTATATAATAAATTTTAAATAATTACTTGTAATCTTTTTGTTTTGTACGCTTCCGCTTCGAGGGAGCTCGTCTTCTCCGCCACGACCTGCTGAGCTTCCTTCATTTGGGAATGATATTTCTCTGAAAAGATTTCGTTAGCTTTTATTGATTCTCCTAGCAAATAAATAACTCTATGGTGTATAAAATATTTACCAAGATGAAGTTTGAGATCAGCTGCGGACTGAGCGCTCTCTATGGCTTTTCTTTTATGCATCTCCATAGCCTGCTGTCTCAAAGCTAATTCCTTTTCCACAGTCGCCAGAGAATTCTGTAGTAGACGCTCTTTCTCCTCTAGTTTCCGCACAACCACGTTAGCTGCTTCTACCTGTGTCGTTAACGTCGACACTTGCTCCTTGAGTACGTCCTTCTCCTCCCTTGCCAGTTTGTGCAATTGATTACTCTTGATTCTCTCTGTCATTAATTTGAAATTAGCGTCGTCCTTCTCTCGCAGCTGCTGTATCAATCTGGAATTTTGCTCCTGCATATCCTCAAATGCCTGGCCAGTGACCTCCATCTCGTTCAGAAGAGCCTCTTCCTCCTGCAGCCAGACGCAATTCTGTTCAGCGTTACACCACCGTTCGAGCACACATCAATGGCCAAATACTATCACCACTGATGGCCATCGTTTGCATTCAAAGTAAATTACCGTATCGGATTCAAGAATTTTATCAAAAATTTGTACGTTCAGCACCTGGACTCTCCGGTACCGTAAAGCTATGCAGACTTTACAGATAATGGACAGTACGATGTAATGTATCCTTATTGGTTATATTTTTTCAAATACAAGAACACGTTTTAAGCCCACGAACAAGCCTCGAAGCACAAGTTTTTGTTAAGTAATACTCCGTAGGCGATATAACGAGAAAAACCAAATGTTGCAGTTTCAATTTCTTTGCAACCGAAGCTAGCTATCTATGTTAGCTGGCAGAGATTACAGAACCAAATTAATTTAGCAACGATGCAGATTAGTGGCAATGCATGCGCGTCAAAACTCTATATTCAATACACGGAAAGTGCGATCTACCTGTTTCTGAGAGGCAACCTGTCGCTGAAGTGCATACGCCTGTTCCTCGAGCTTCTTGATCTTGATCTGCGCATCCTCGTCGGCCAGCTTCTTACGTTCTTCACGTTTGCTTTCCTGTCGACGAAATAACTCTCACTCTCACATTCCCTTTCCTCGATTATTTACGAAAGAGCGCGATGCTCTAACATCGACGTTACAGCCAGAGTTCACGCTCTTCCCTGAAAAATAGATATATATAAGGATCTCACAGAACTCACTTGGATCTTCTTGATCTGCTGGCGAAGCTCCTCGAGCTCGGCTCTCGTCTTGCGCTCCGCAGCCATCAACTGCACCTTGTCACGTTGTTCCTTTCCTACTCCTTTGTACATGTCCAGCAGTAACTTCATCTCCTTCATCTCGTTTACAGCCTTCCTATTAATGTTTGAGTTCACGGGATTAACAATGACAATAGTCAAACTATTTGTCACTGCGTTTGGTTAAACTATATTTATACGCACTTCAGTTGGGCCTTTAAATCTCGAACGAGCTCAGATTCAGCTACCTTTGTGTCCTTAGCTCGGTGAGCTGGGTCTCTGTGTTCTGTTTTTACAGTTTCCTTCTTAATGTCTTTCTCACGCTTTATGTCCTTTTCCTTTTTAAGAGTCGGCGAAGTCAGCGTCAAGGAATCTGGTGTACCTTTGCTACCTTCGCCCTCACCAACTTCGATCGTCTCGACCTCCTCGTCGGCACCAGTTTCTCGTTTTATCGCCACACCACTTTCTTCCTTGATCTGATCATAAGGACAAAGAGTTATCATAGTGAATTAACCTTACAGAATTTCTAATTGGAACTGAAATAATTACTTGAGTAGAGCCAGGAAGTGAACTCGAAGTATCCTCTTCCTTTCCACTGCCATCGGAATTATTGCCTTCCTTGTTCTCTTGCGCATTCTGTTGTCCTAACTTTGTGGTCAGTTCCTCAACTTCCTTCTTCAGCTGAGGAATCATTAAATTTTTATAATTGTTTTTTCTGCAGACAACACTTTTTCGCACTTTACACTCACCCTTGGTATTTCCGTGGAGGCTTCCTTGTATTTACGTTTATACCGATGGACCTCTCCCTTCAACTGCTGATTGTGATTTTGCAAAGACGTTATAAGGTGTCTCATTTCACGATTAATTGGACCAGTTTGCTCATTTGCTGCTAAATTCTGTTCAAATTCTATTCGGAGCATCTCATACTCTTTGCGAAGTTGTGCCAATACGTCTTCCAGTTGGATACATTCGCCACGTAGTTTCTTTTGAGCCATGAGTTCCTCACTCTGAAGTGTAATATCAAAAATGAATGCAAAATTGATAAACGGCAATGATTAAAACAAGCAACCAAGTACATAACATATGATAAATACCTCCATCATTTCTATGTGACGAAGATGAGCATTTTTACTAGATTGTAATTGTTGACGGGCGTCGTCCAGCTGTGTTTTTAGTTGCATCGATTCGTTGTACAGCACAGAAAATTGGGACTGAAGACATTTGTACTCAGTGGTTTCAACAATTACAGATTCTGGCAATTGACGAATCTGCAAGCAATAAAATAACATTTTTAAGATCTCTAAGACAGTCGCGAAACGATACTGACAAATGAAATACGTGACATACTTCCATCTTAAGTTTCTCAACTTCCTTAAGTGCATCACGATGCTGTTGGTGCAGCTTATCCAACTCCTGGAGCCTGTTGTTCGCTAGTTCCCGTGTTTCCTCGAGTTCTCTTTGTAAATCTTCTAACTGGGATTGTATTATAAATTTACGCATGTTTTATATAATCTAAAGATTGTCTTTTCTACACAGTTAATAAAATAAGTTGTTTACCTTGGTCTGTGATACACTGGACGCAACCAGAGTATTCGGCTTATTACTACCCTTTTCATCTGATCCATGAATCTGCTGAAAGGCTTTCAGCTTCTCAATGGCTTCTCCAAGATGGTGTTCCAATTTATCATTCCTCGCACGAACTTTTATTAATTCATACTGTAGATCGTCCACTTGATTTCGAAGCTCAGCCGCTAGAGTATCCTTTCCTGTGATAGTATCTTGCAACTCAGACATTTTTAGCGAAATTGTATGATACTTTTCATGCAGCTGTATATTGATGGCTTGTAAATTTCTATTTTCCGATTGTATTTCAGCATTGGCTTCACGTACGACATCATCGATATTTGGAGCTTCCTCTGAAATAGGTACTTTACTTATTATCAAACATTTTGCGAATATGGCTTGCAGTCAATATTATAAAAATTGATAAAGGGAATTTTACCTCCGTCAAATTCACCTTTTAATGCGAGTGTAATCTTCTCATTTCTTTGAGAAAGTCGATCAAATGCTTGCACGACTTTTGAGACTGCACGTTTTGAAACCTGAACACGATTCGCTAGTTTATCATCCAACTCTTCCTTGTCCCAAGAAGACAACTGCATAAGGAACGAAGTAGTTGCCTCACTTTCATCTATGAAACAATAAATACAGCATGACTGAGCTTCCAAGTACAAGTATGATTATCTGAAGCTTTGAATATTTTAGTACTTTTATTTTCTGACTCATCGGCAGTCTCAGCATCGAATCTTTGTAGCAAAACTCGTATATCTTCGTTTAACTGATTCCAATAACGATTAACAACGTTTAGCACAGCATCGTCTTGAGTCTGCCTTTTTTCAAGCTGTTCAATACGTTGACGCAATTCAGCTTCCATTCTATGGCGTTGCTCAAGTCTCTGCATAGACATATACAAGTACAATTCATTATAATCATGCTGAGAACATTGTAACCAGTACAGCAAAAGAGATAAATAACAAGATATGTTTTAATGCTGAACAGAAGGCACAGAAATGATCATCCTCATTCAGCCAGACTGTCGTATACTTGTGTCACTATACGCAACAGTCTATTCAGCAATCTTACATAAGAGAAACAAGAATATACCTGAGCCAATTTTTTGTTTTGAAATTGTAAGACTTTCATGTCCATCTCTTCAAGAGTGGATATGGGTCCAATTAATATGGGTTCAAATTGGACTTTCTTGATGGGTGGCTGGGAGCCCGAGTCCGCGCTGTCCGCTGGTCGTTTAGACATCTTGACTGAATTCGAAGGGCTCTTATTATCTGAAAAAATATACAAGGAAAATTAGTGGTAGTGTATCGAATCTGGATTCTCCATTGAAGGAGTTTTGTTATTGATCAGCAAGAGAGTAGTAACTCACGGAAATATGTTAAAAGCTTTAACACCACAAGCCTAATTTGCCTGCTTTCCTTTCAGGAATAACGTATTCATAGCGAGGGCGAATTCTTGTAAATTAACCTACCGACCGAAAGAGTTTTTCGCACTTTTTACATTTTAAAACAAATATCCGTAGGCAGGGGTATACTAGGAACGGAAGACGCCATTGCATACGCGGCAAAAACGAAGGAACAGCAGGCCCATTCCAGACCCAACAACCGTAAACTCTTTGGTCTAATAGTCCGATTCACATCCATGCATCCGCTTAGGCTCAGGAGAGATTTAAATTCATGAATTTCCTCATCGAATCTATTTCGTAGTAATATTTTTTAATAAATTAATAAATTCTTAAATAACAATGTATTCCATCTATTACGATATTATAATTACCGAATCAATGCTTGCAACCGTTTTGCAATCAGACCATTTTCTTCGTTACTCTTGGAAACAAGAGGTTTCCTTAGAAACAAGATAGCACACTGCTATGGATTAAACCTGAGCAAGGAAACCAAAATCGTCGGGGGTAGTGGGAATTCATATTTTAGAAGCAATTGATAATGTCTGGAGAGTCAAAAATGAAAATGAATATGGAACAATCAATGGTAATTGTACCTCCACCGCCACAAAGATTTACTATAGATGAATGGAAGTTGAATAACCGATACAGGTACGTCAGTCTTGATGCTATGTGTACTTTTATGATACTTCTAATATTATTTTTTGTTACATAAAATTATTGTATATCAAGGTATCGCTGTTCGGAAGCTCAACAAGAACTTGCTGATCGCCTCCTGGCTGAATCTGACAGAGTTTGTGAACTTTCTGCGGAAGCCGTGAAGACTAATAAGGAAGAAACTGATCATCGTCTACAAGAAAAATTGGATGATATTGAATTCAGGAAACAGGAATTGCTTCGTATAAGGAAGGAAGTAATTCTTGAAATAGATGCACTGGCTACGTACAAAGAACGATTGATGGATGCTCTGTCTTCAGTCAAAAGAAACGCTTTAGTAATATGTGAAAAATGTTTGATTGCTAGGTAAGAAACTTCACAAAAATATTTATACTATCCAGATAAATAATGTTTATATTTATTGTTCAGGGAACATCGTCTAGGAATCGATATGGTTCTTGATAACGTTGAAAAAGAACTTCGCAAAGAGTGCGAAGTCATAAAAGGAGCAGAGAATCTATTAATAAGAATATTGGAGCAGACCCAGGAGCAAATTCGTAGATTGAAAGCCACGCTGTATTATATGGATCATGATCTTGAGGATAAAGAAAACAATCTTCGAATTGATAAACATAATCTAACGTTGAAAGAAACTAGCTTTAACTTGAGTCTCTATCATGGAACTACTGCACTGGATCCTTCGTGAGTACTTTTATAATATTGAAGATACTATAAGCATAAAAGCAATGTTTCTTATATACAGTACTATAACATTAAACGAGTGGGAGATGCAGACGAGTAACAATATCATTGCTGCCTCCAAAGAAGTTAACAGTGCAAGGCCCATGCGCTGTTACATAGATACAATCCTTAAAGAAATCATTGACGACCTCAATGCCCAGAAGCATGCCACGGATGAGGCTTTCAGATACAGAATCCAAGAGACCAAAGAAGCTAAAATGAAATTGGAGTTACAGCACTCAGAAGTACGACGAGTCTGTGTAAATATTTTAAAAATAAAAATTTCACAAATATCTTTTTTTAGATAATGAGACAAGCTAATGAGATGACAAGAAATATAACTCGCATCGAGAAGTCTATCGCCGATAAGGAAGCATATATGGCTTTGGCACACACTAGACTAGGTAATCGATGTCAGCGACCTGGTTTGGAATTGACTCGTGACCTCGTCGAAACTTATCTCGTAAAAGAAGTATATGATTTGAGACAAATTGTATCTGATTTACAGCAAACGCTGTGCGAGGTATTTCATGTTTCATATTACTAACATAGAATACTAATAGCTTATTTATTTATTTAAATATTTTACTTGACTAAAGGCACAGGCTTCCCTGCGCTACTTGTTAAAAACTCAGATTCAACTTGAAGAGGACATCAATGTTAAAACAAACACTTTAAAAATTGATGAAGTGGACTGCATGACCCTGCGGCAGAGTATGGATTATCATGCTTACTAAGAAGAATTCTTTCTAAATTATCTTATGACAACACAATGTTTTTTACATATTGATTTACTTCAAAAACAGTTTATATGATGTATTATTTACATATTTTGTAGCACTATGATAAAACATTTATATACCTCTCTTATTCTAAACTTTGAGTATACTCAGACGTAGCTTCTAGTGTAGTAATTGCGTTTAGGTCGTCGACCTGCTTACTTGAAATAAACATTAACATTTGACAAGAATATTGCTCTGATTTTTTGATATTTTTTAATCATTTAAATCAGGATTATGTGGATCGTGAAATAGTAGTACATACTTTAGCCATATACACAGCTACAGAGAGGCAGCACAAGCAGTAATTTGAATGTAGAAGAATTTTCTTTGATAAAGATACGACCGATTCACATCTGAACTCCATTGGCAGCTTTATGTGATAATTATGCGCTGCAAATGACTCCTCTGTGATTTGTGTTGCTATCTTTACTGGTGATCATTTGCAGTCTCATTCTAAAATTTGCCAAAGTGAATTCCTCGGGATGGCAGCCGACGTTTTGATAACCTTTCTACCAGGCGAAGTGATAGAGTACATACTTGAGGACGAGAATATCCTTATATCGGATGTTGTACGGTTCGCCTTGACATGCAAACAATTACATAGAGTAGTCACATCCAGCAATAAACTCTGGAGGACCAAGTTTTTTCAAAGGTGGATATTAGCGTATTTTGAAATTATTAAATATTCATCTTACATGAATGTCATTCCATCGATGAATCCTGAGTTATAAAACTTTATCATTTCTTTGTTTGTCACTATACGAAGGAATGACAGTGCTTATACTAGTCGAATTTCATTTATGTAGTATAATTTATACTTTTTCTTTAATTATACTAGGTGCTAATACTATGGATGACACGATAATCACTGATTTTCTTATTTATTATTTTATCAGATGGCCGTACCTGAGAGAGATTTATGAGACAAACGAAAAAGCAGGCATCAAGGTTCAAAATTGGTTGGAAGAAGTTCAAGCTAGTTCACAAACAAGGAAGAAACTATTAACGCAGTTGTCACAAATGTCAGCAAAAAATTATAAGAAACAGGAGTTATCTCATTCCGAATTGAAGGATTTCAATCCCCTCTTTCGTCCTGAGGAAGGTGCTTATCCTTTGGCTTACCATTTCCTGGTGGATGAACTTATCACGTTAATTAAACGTCCAGCTATGTGCGTACTTATTTCTTACATTTGTCATAATGCTTTATAAAGTGTATTAAACCTTATTATTTTGAACTTTCAGAACGAGTAATCTAACGCATAAATATTATGCGTACAAGGTTGTGAGGTATTTAAGACAACATTATTTAACTCGAGAGTGGCAAAAGTTCATTGCTTTATCTCCAAATGAGCAAATTCTCGAACGCGGAGCAGCATTAGTAGCACAGTGGAGTCAAACGGAACGTCGTGTACCTTATTCGTACATTGCATCATTACTGGATGATATAGCAGAGCAAACAAAAGATTTACTGAGAGAACAGTATCCCTCACATCCCATATTTTTAGTACCTGAAAGTAAATTCGAGCTATGGAAACGATCGAACATTGATGATAATCAGTGGAGCAATTTAGAGACCAGGAGGGTCATGTCTGCTCTCTGTGAAGTCTTGTTCAATAGACTGGGTTTTCATGGCAATAGCGAAATGTATTATTCTTCTGAAAACTCATTCATAGATCGGGTAAATAATTATTAGTATGATAAATTTTTACTTAAAAAATGCAAAACTAATTCAGGATTGAAATCACAGGTATTGGAACGTAGACGTGGAATTCCTATAACTCTTGCCATTGTATTTGAGAGTGTAGCACGAAGATTAGGAGTACGCTGTGAGCCTGTTAGCTTTCCAGCCCACTTTTTACTACGATGGAAAGAAAAATAGTGAGCTTCCATGACAAATCCTTGTCCCTCAAATCATTCACCATAGCTGATATTAATTGACCCTTCTAGCAATGTTCCCGACTCCGAAGACGTAGAGAGCTTTTACATAGATGTCTTCAATGGTGGACAATTCCTAACCAAGAACAGCTGCCCCCGAGTTGGAGGCGTTTCAAAGTGTCCAATAGAGCGATACAATGTGCACAATGCTGCGACAACTGTAGAGGTATGTTTCTGCATCGCGTGGAACAATTGATAAAGAGTCTGATCGTTTAACGTGTTTCTTAAAGGTAGTAGAACGCATGGCGGACAATTTGGAAGTGGCTGGCAGACAGAGAACTCATCTAAATGGCCGAGCAGCGCGATTACGATCGGCTTTGGAGCTGCTGCACCTGGTGAGACCTCACGACACCAGTACGATTTTGCACATGGCTCGTTTCTACATCTTGCATCAGATGGATTTGGCAGAGTTAGTCACAATACTGAATAACATCCAAAAGGTAATTACCAATGGTTATAAAAATTATCTCTAAAGATAAAATCATTAATCTCCAGTACTATTTAGGATCTTGAAGTCACCTCCAGAGGTCAAGCAAATCACATCCTACAGATGTTACAAGACTATGAGAAACACATGCAGGACGTCCCAGAGGTATGAAAGATAAATTACCGCAGTAATTAATCGATGACCTTAAAATATTCTAATGATTTATGAAACAGGAGAATGTTGAACCCAAGAGAAGAACTGCAGATGTGAAGTACGCGATAGGATTGATAATGCGACACCGCACTTATGGCTATTTGTGCGTGATAACCGGCTGGGATCCTTACTGCGCAGCATCCTCGGAATGGATGACCGAAATGGGAGTAGAAGAATTGGCCGGTGGTCCAAATCAACCCTTCTACAATGTCTTCGCCGATGATGGTTCGTCGCGATACGCAGCCCAAGGTATATTTCAATAGTTCTTCGTGTTATTCCCCAGGTATTTTTCCAGGAATTAATCTTAACAGTATCGGCATCTATTTTATTTTTTAGGAAATTTATTAATGGCCCCATCACCAGAATGGGTAAACCACTACGAGATAGGTCGTTACTTTTGCAAATTCAACGGCACGCACTACGTCCCGAACGAGGAAAAGGCTAGGGAGTATCCAGAGGATGCCGAAGTGCGAAATCATCTCCTCGCGACATACTTGTAACGTGAGTCTCTGCTTAAATTAAGATAAAACGTATTGTAATCCTTCCGTTGTATCATATAATTGAATACGAGGAGGCAGCCCATTTGAACGCATAATAAAGTCACGCGGCTGTGATACCAATCGATGGATCATCGAGGTAATTGGTCTAATTTTTTGTTGTTATATTTTTCGACAAGCGTAAGTCATCGATGTACTGCAATTTATCAACAAATTCGAAAGGTTTTTTTTTTCTTCTAATAATGCAAATTTATTTTTCTTCATCTTTCTGCTTTATGATACGCAATCATTGCATAGCATAACTAATATTCGTCCCTGCCAGATCTTACTTTCATGTAAATAGTTTCTATTGTCTATGATAGCTATATACATATAGACTCTACATAAAATATGCTTACTTAATTTCGTCTGTATATAGATTGCAAACTGAAAGCATAGACTTTTTTGCTCACTGAACACTTTGACTAAAAATACAAGTTGGATATTTTCCAGTAAATCGTTGGAATATTAGGGATTTGCATTATTCTCTTTCTTAGGTAATAATAAGTATAACGTGTACGATTAATAGCTGTTGAATACTCGTTATTTACGTTACTACGTGAGTTCATCCGTGATAATCTTATTTATTGGATAATCAATGCGTACGAAATAAATAGGCAGAATTTACAATTTCATCACAGTCACAATTTCCAATACTTATCGAGTCTTAATCACGTACCCCTTAATGGTATCATTAAATTAAGTAAAATATGAAATACAATTGCACGACGGTACCGATACATTAAAGAAAATTAAAAACAATTAACCGTAGTATGATAGTCGGTAAGATTCTTTTCCTTTTTCTGCTTTGTATAAAATTCGATCCCAAAACCGCATAATTTATCGTGCACAAAAATGTACATCGTTCCTATGATACCAGCTCGAAGCATTCGCTTATTTCTTAATTTAGTTATACTCAACGTGTTCACTGTATCCCTAAAATATAACATAACAATGTTAGAGCTTAACAAGAAAACATTCATCGAATAAATAAATACTGCCCTGTATTTTATATCGTCAACAAGATGTTACTATTCTAATAGTTCACCACAGAACATTGCTATTATAAAATCCAGGCATAGTCCATCCATACATTATTATGCTGATAAACAATTTACATCTGACCATTACGCATGTATTAGAGTGAACAATAAAGAGAAAAAGAGAATAGAAATAATTGGCAAGTGTCATTAAAAAAGAAAATCACTATCAAACAGTGATAGAGTAAGAAAGGTATCGGAGTTACGTGTGGGCAGTGTTCAAATAAATGCCAGAATAAATCGTCATAAGGCAGTTGGCTTCGTGGAAACAACGTATTGAAACAATTTTCATGACTAATCTCTAAGTACAGATCTGTTATTCCCGCGATACGAATCCTAGAAGTAAATAGCGTGAGTGATTAATTATAAGTAATCGCTTAGTAGTCACTCATTTGTCTTCACGGTCTAACGATAATGATCGCAATTATTACGCTATCATTTTTAATCATTGCTAGCGAACAAGACAAATTTTTCACGCGATATTTAACTCTTAGTTAATTGTAAGAAAGATATCGTCCTAGTAGTATTTTACAAATAGATCTTCCCAAAGAGTCCATTAATCGTAGGCAAGATTTGTAGGAATATTTTCTGAAGAATACCGTAACTTAATGTATTCAATATGTCGCAATGATACTTGACGAATCTTTGACAAACAGGATTCTCGAATATTCCTACAGTAGATTAGTGCTTATCGACAAAAACTGAATTAAACTTAAGTCGATATGATTCTTGGTACTATGATACTGATAATCTAATCTGCTTTGATGCTCAACGTCTGGCACGAAGAATTGCCATCGTAGGCTGTGATTATAGAACGTTGTAAAACAGGGAGAAAAGCATTAGGTAAGAAACACATGAACTTAACAGTAGAATTAATAGACATTACAGAAACACAACCTTATGAACTTACACTAAGACACTCCTATACCGCGTTCCCAATTCTTCTCTGTTCATGTTCTTCTTATTTATGTTAAGAATAATTTAACTTACTATTAAGTCAACATCACAAGGGCTTTTTGTCGCTAATCGCTCACTCCTGGTCATACAGCCCGTACTGAAATGTATATTTCGAGTTCCACGATTTACTGGGATGGTGAAGAATTTTTATCTTCTGATGTCCTGACGACAAGATTCATTGCGTCATGAAAAATTCGTTTGAGACGCGATTAATAACGAATATGAATAATTTAAAATAAAGGAAAACTTACTTATTGGGAACACTTTTATTCGGCGTTTGATTGGAAGTGCTCTGCTGCACCGTATTGTCATTACTCATCTTCTGGCCTGTGTATCAACGAAAAATGTATTCAACGTGACAAAGAAAAGTAACGATAGATCTTTAATATGAAAATCATTTGTCTACCATGTTTGTGCTGATATAATGGTGGGACCCAACTATAGCTATTGTTATCACTGATAGATTCAGCAAGTGCTGCACTACTCGTAGATGCTACTGGGCTGTCATAGGTATTTGAAACTGTCGATGGTGGTAAATTGGGTTGACAGACACCATTTTGACACTTATCTGCTAAATGCCTACAGAAAAAAATACAAAGTTCTTTATTTGTCAACCTTGATTCATTATCTAACTGTGATAATAACTTACCTCAGTTTAGCAATGTAGCTACCGGTCTCTTGTGGGGTAGGTGAACATCTCAAAGTATCCAAGAATTGTTCAATGTCTGCCCGAAAAATGTTTTGATTGATATTGCTGGCGTTGGACGTAGATGCTGGAGTAGATTGTCTTCGCGAGGACAGGTGACGCGAACCGATTTTATTACTGCCTAAAGCCACTAAACGGAAAAGAACAAAACTGTTTATATAAAACGTTACATAAGTTAAACAACAAAGAATTTACCATTTGGCACAATGAGATCAGAAGGCCTCGATACTTCCACCTCAGTATTGGTCTTGGCAACCAAGGACAATGATAAAAAGTCTTTATCACAGTCGACTGAATTCGATCTTGTAGTCGGTTCGGACCTGGTCGTTTGACTGGTGCCTAAAACGGCGTTACTTGCTACATCCTGCTGGCCAGTGGTTGCTGGAGGATTATTCACCTTTGACCTTCCGTCATTACACGTTGGCTGAGATTGGCACAAGCGAGACAGGAAATTGGGACGATAATTGTCATAACATGTTTGTCCAATACGGTGCAAAGAACTCGTGCCATAATTCTGGAGATTTGTAATGGAGGTTCTGGAATCGCGAGATTGCTCCGGGTGATGCTTAAAGCATAGGGAATTCCATGCGAAGTTTCGATTTTGCATTTCGAACAAATGTTGTAACATGATTTCGTGCTGGAGGCCATCACTCCCACGTAATCTATTGAAGAGTGCAATGTCGATATAGATTCAATTGAAAAAGGGAATATATTTCAATATTCTATAAGTCTATTATTATTTATTTTACCTGCACGCTTCTGCAGTAGATTCGCGACTTTCTTGTGGCTTTTTTTGTTTAATTTGTATTTGCATCCACGGTACGAGCGATTCTGCAACCTCAACGTCATTTTCACCTAGTTGAAAAAAATGTCTTACATGAAACTTATGTGTACAGATATTTCTAGTATTTATGGATACATAATGTAGACTTAAAGAGTTATTGTAACTGTTTAATGAGTGAATTGGCACTTTTTTTTGCAAAAATTGATGTAATATTAATATAAATTAGTAAATTGACACTAGAATTTTCATTGTATCGATGCATCACGGAGAATAAAAGGATTGTCGTTGGACAGGATAAAAATTCTAAGAACTCGTAGGAAAATGGCTGGGTGTGTTGAGACTGAGATTTTCCTTAACACATTCTCCCTCTAGCTTCTCATTCGTAGGTTTCTCATTCTCTGCATCTTTATCTAATTCATCTTCCTGCCATCTTTGCAGTGGAACTTCACCAACAGACGAACCTCTATTCGAGCTCATACCTATTCCAGTTATTAATAACATTTACTAGATATAATCCAAGTCCCTTTTTTCACAGGAAAAAAAAGAGCCCTCTGTGCCTTCTACAAAACACAACTATATAGAGTAAAATTCCAATTTCCTACCTGACATAGTCTCGTCATCTACGTCATTCTCATCATTCGAATTATCATCTAAGATCGTAAGGTTCATTTCATTGTGATCACAGTCATCCAAGTAGATATCATGCTCGCTGAGTTCCTGTAAATAAAATATCTCATTTGAAATATAAATAGAAAATATTTTTAAAAAATTCCACTTACGCCACTGTCACTGCTGCTGCTGCTCGAAGATAATGCAGAAGGTTGCTGATTTAATATAGTAGGTGAGGAATGTGACGGCGATGGAGACTTCTCCGTTAAACCCTGACAATCTCCGGCAGATCCATCATTACTGCAGTGCCCAGGTGAAGATGTTACCTCCGTCGATGTGTTTAAGCTACTTGGACGTTGTTCCTTCAGATTCGTCTTCAGGGACATTGAGGACAATGCAGAAGGACGAATACTCATCAGATCACCCAATTCGCAAAGGGGTAACAACTGGCAGCTGTTTGTCGAAGTAGATACATTTCCGGCAGAAAGTATACTTTGTACAGATCTATCGTAAAAAGAAATACATATTAAATCCCGAATAGCTTCAGCCAGTGCTTTGCTTACCTTGTAGGAGTAGTAGGATTAACTGATGAATAATTGTCTATCATTCGAACAGCATTTGATCCTAGTAGAGGATCCCCAGCACCTTGTGATTGCTGTTGTTGCTGTTGTGGTGAAACATTAATTGGGGATGATCCACATACAGCTGCTCCATTTGCTACTCTAGTGGCTGTTACGGCATTGCGTGAAATTTCTATAGCCAGTCTCTAAATACGTAAATAATTTTGATAATAAATTAAATTTATTAAGTATATCGTCGTCAAGTGTGAGAGACTGTTAATGCATTTACTTCTTTCAATTCGTTGATTTGAGTTGCATATTGATTTTGTACCGTAACCAATTGACTGATGTACCATTGCTGGTCCCTGCAGCGTTGATAGAACGTTGGCGGTCGTACCTGAAAACTGTGTTAGGAAAATAAATTAATGTTACGGATCCTATAAAAAATGTATATAAGTAATAAAAACGCACCGGAGTATCAGAGTGTCTAGCTCGGTATTTAAATAACCTTCGGTAGCTAGGAGATCGAGCCTGAAAAATCGGTTATAGCCCCAGCACTCGCCAATTTCAAAATCCGAAGCAAATTCTCGAACGATATTTTTACTCGTGTCACGAGACCCCTGGTGAATCATCTCAACTCTGTACTCGTACCTGAACGTCATGTATACAATGTAGCGATACTTATATAGTGCATATAAAATTTCTTATGCTAACCAAATGCTCGTACTTGGAAGTTTCAGGTAATCCTGCACTGAGTTCTAGGAAGACAGATAGGTAATTTCCACGTACAACTCCATTGCCATCTGGATAGACTTTGAGCCTCCAGCACAATCCGTTGACGTGCAATGGAGCTGAATAAACGGGATCAGCTTTGAGCTGCAGCTGTGTAAAATTTTGCATAGCAAATGTCGCACTGTCATAGCCTGGAACTATTTCGCTATAACATTAAGAATCGTCATCAGAAAATGAACAATGAGCAATTAACGAAGAAGTAGATCCAGGTTAAACTGACCTGTGAAAATCCGCAGGAACAGGTGCCGTGACAAAACTCGTCATTGGCTTTTTACGAACTCTATGAATCATGCGAGACAATTCAGAACTCTTGATAATCAGTTCGGAGCGGGTGCATGAGAGTAATTGGTGTTCAACTTCCTGCAGTAGAACTTCCAACTGTTCTGTTTCTAACGTCAAGGAATTCTTTTGGGCCATTAGAGTCAATAGTTTGGCCTTCAATTGTGAATCTAAACGAGCTATCATCAGCTCCACTGCATTTCGAATTTCGCGCACTCTTTCATCCTTGGCTGCTCTTACGGATTCGACGTTGCGTTCCTGAGTAAGAATCCTGAATTTAATTGGGATGCATGTTTCACTAATTATCTAATTAAAATAGATAAAGACTGACCACTTCTTGGACAAGACTAATAAGTTCCATGAGTCTTCTTTTTAATTGACCCACTTCCGCTTTTATCTGTGTAACATGCTGCTCGTAAACTTCCTCGAGAGGTTTAAAAGTGTGCCCTGAATGAGTACCACCCCACAAGGCACACTGGTGACAAATACATCGTCGACAAGTCCAACAATATACAGAAAGTTTTTCATGATGCGCTGTACACCTGTTAGTTTAATATTTTATTAAATATAAAGAGCTTTCGTGAATATCACTCATTAGCTGCATTAACTTCAATAATCACCTATCCCTTGTTGAATCATCATGACGTGAATTTGATATTCCTACAGCTTGAAGTGTATCTAGTTGTTGAGTAACTTCCTCAACCCAACGACAATTTACAAGCTCATGAAGATGTAATGATGCTCGACAGTGAGGACACTGAGACCGCTGTTCTGTCAGCCATCGTCTGATACAGACATAGCAGCACAATTTGCTACAGTGTGGACAGAGATGGGCTTCTCTGAGTTTTTCCATACAAATGAAGCATCGGAAGACCTCAGCCAGTGTCTGTACAATGAACAATTCTTATAAAACTAACACAGATATATATAAGTAGTTCTAAACCCATCTGATCCTCTATTGTGATAAAAAATTAAGCTATATATTATAAGATGCCTTACACAAGCTGGCAGATGAGAACATAACTGTTCCATTTTGAATTTTATAACTCATGAAATTTACTGGTAAAAATCCATGTATAATTTTGACAAACATATAATGGTTATAAGCAATCCACGTGAAAACTTCTAAATTTTCCTCAATCATTTGTTGAATTCCTACATTGTCTACTTTCAAGAAATAAATGACAGCGCTAGATTGAACGATCTGTCACGAGAAGAATAAAGAAATTCCTAAATGATACGAACCTCAACACTATGATCATCAGTGCTTTTTGCAGTAATCGTCGACTCTCTGTTTGCCATTTTATAAACTCCCAGTTAAATTCATCAACAATAAAAGAGAATGCGATTCTTAATCAATGATTTAACGGCAAAATACCGATTACAACGGATCAATTGATATTTCAGAAATTCGTACATTCGAAACATAACAATTTTACTGAAAAGTTTGTGCATCATGCAACAAACATTATATTCGTGTCTCTTATAGTTATTAACTGGACGAACGTAACAGGCTTTGATAAACCATCGATACTTTTGAAAATTTGCAAACCAATTTTATTAATATTTCTCTCTGGAAAAACTTTTGTAACCATGGAATACGAATTCACAGGAAGGCTCTTCAAATATTTTCATGCAAAATTAAGGGGGCTCGGATCTCGGGCAGCCATCTTGAATTTGGACGATTTTAGACTTCCGAAATTTCGGGTCGGATCACGTCGCAGAAACTAATATTTGGAAGAGTAAATGATGTTTAACATGAGTGACATACATGCAGAATATGCGCTGAACTCCTCTTTTTGAAGATTAACGTCATAAAGCGTCAATATCCAAAGATTGAGTTTTGTGTCAATCTGTCACTCGTCCGGTCCACTCACATATATCCCAAAATAGTATATTTTCACACATAACTTTAACCAAAACGGAGTTCAGCGAACATTTCACAAGCGTCATCATTATTTTAATTCTACTTTCATTATAATTGACAGAGAATTGAAGGAATGGTCCGGCCCTAAAATTTTCATGTGAAACCTGTAGTAAATGTCACGTTTTTATCGACCATAAGCATTGTTTTCTCGTACTTAATTGTTCCGCCAAGCTCCGAGAGATAGCACAACGATCGAATCTTTTGACAGGGGCGTGGACTCTTATTTTTTGTAACATAGCTTGCAATTTCACAGGTTTGGCCGGGTGAATAGGGGTAGAAGACATCACTGGAAGGGGAAATAGATTCATATACAACTACAGCTGTATAGCATGATACGTTCCCTATTGTTAAGGACTGTAGCCGATCGTTTAAAGATGCGTATTTTTTTTTTCAGAAAGCTATAAACAATATGAAATTCAAAAAGATTATATATCGAACTTGAATATCCAGGAGTTCCTCGTCATAGTATCCATGTATCCTTGTATCCATTTCTCAGCCAATCACAGCATTTGGTGCTCGCAGTGCAGCAGAGGTATGATTTTTCGTACCTCGTGCATTGATTGATGACCACCAATTGTTCTGATTAGGCTACCTATCGTCGGCTACTCTTTCTGCTTTGATTGTGACCTCGTAGATCATAATCGGTTAAGAATTATAAGTTTTATCAGCAATAACCTACGTCCATTCCCCTGTATCCATTTGTCGGCCGATGGCAACCTTCGGTCAGATTGTGATTCCGGTTTTTGTTGTGTTTTTCGGAATTTAGGGACCACCAAATGTTTTAATTATGATATTCGTGATCACCAAACGATTGCGCATCGATTGAGTACCTGAAAAATTGATTTCATGCAAAATAAAAAAAATTTCGGCTAACTTCACGGTCAAATTTTGATTCATTAATTAAAGAGAATGGTTGACCACCAAATGTTCTAATTAGACTACCAATGACCACCAATCGATTAGGTATAATGTAAAGTTAAAAACTTAAAGTTGTCCGGCTGACTTTATACAGGTAATTCCACCGACGTTGATCGAAGTTTAAACTCTGGTTATCCTATCTGAAAACTATATAAAAAAATTTAAACCAGGTTTAAACCAAGTCAGTGGAATCGAGCGTACATCAGACTGGAATAACATAAGTATGTTCGGTTTTTCGATGGGTTCAGGGATGTTCGTGTGAAATGAAAAGCAGATGTCATTGGTTTAATTTTTTTATTCGTATCAATTTAATACAACAATAAGTTTTAATAATAATCGCTGTAGTCATATATATTATTTGTTCGGACTATTGTAAATTTGAATTTATTAAAGAAGGCATATTATTCCCAACGTAAAATTTCGTGTGTCATGGTAGAATTCAAATTCATCCTCGATTTATTGGAAACCAGCCAAATAAAGATTCTTCAACATCCAGTAGATAACGCTGCGCTCAGCAATCGATATTCCCCGCGTAAATGGAGAATCCAATATAGGGCATACTTCAGACAACAAGAACCGATGAAAGAAATAACCTGGAAATACAAGAACAATCGGTATTTCCCATGGAAATCTTAGCAAATTTTCCAAAAAATCATCATTCAACGATTCCTCACCAACAATCACGTACCATTAAAAATTATTCCAGAAGATTACCTACTAGTAGTATCTAAAGAACAGCGAAATCCGATGGAAGATTCTATTGGATTTTGCTAAAATTCTAATCTCGTAGTCCTCGAAGAAAAAAATAAGTGGATCCCAATCGTAATAAAGGCTAGATTCTTAAAGCATCTTCGAGGAGTTAAATTCAAACCAGAGGATGACTCCTCGAGTTCTGAGTTAGTCCTAATCAAGAAGTGGGGATAGAACAGTACGTTGGGCGTATGTAAGTTCGTCGACGAGAGATGCCGTCGTCTCGCGTTTCAAGTTTTTGCTGGGTAGCAGTGAGACAAGCAGGATATCCCATCCGGAAGGTGATCGGAATAGTCGTAAAAGGTTCATCCTTGAGGAATAGTATAGTGGCAGCAAGGATCACCGCATCGTGCAATAACATTGTGAATCCTATAGTTTACTCGAGCTCGGGTTAACCTAGCCAATGCAGTGTACGGATCATGACAAAAGGTGGCATCACTGGAGACGTGTTGGAAGTACGGACGGAGCCGCATTCATTGATATGACGCCATTTTACTAACCTTTTCGGCGCGGATCGCGACGAGCTGGTCGGCAGCGCTTCGGACCAGCTTCCTCGCGTCTGATCGACCCGGCCACGTTCTACGTCTTTAATTAACATCGTACGCAACAGAATCAAGATCCGCCTTGCTCAGCACTCGTCCGAAGGTACATACCCGCTTAGTATTCCTTGAGCTCTACACACTGCATCTACTCGACTCTGTTCCTCCACGCATCCCGGTGATTACTCTTCCTGGTATGGACACGTCGTCTTCGAGAATTGTTTAAACTTTGGGTCTTATATTACCTGCCATTCATGAGCTAGTATTCTTTATCAACATTTTATAGACCCATTTTTCTTGGTCTGGACTATGAATTCTTTCCTAAAGTCATCGAACCAATGTTGTGGATGAATTTGTGAATTCAAGAAAGTGATTTTGTTATTGGCTGGAGTTTAACTATTAGTGTTCATTTTATATACATGTGCCATTAAATCTCTCTTTTTTGATAGTTGTCTAATCTCCATTATATCGTTAGAACTATTGCAGCATGAGTTCGTATTATAACCTTATGATTCACATAACTTTTATGCTTTGTGCAATACTTTTAAGTGTCATTAACTCTTGTTCTGCTCTTATATTTTGAAACACAAAATGCAAGATATTTTTATAAACAGATGAAGGTCATATGTTCTGATGTAATGTCTTTTTTTTTCACCATGCAATAGATTTGAAGATATTACATTACAGTGAGTAAAGAAGTTTACTATAGAATTTCTTTTTTAAACAAGTTACAATTTATGTATATGTGTGACTATAGATGTTCTCAAAATCAAATGGTAGAAGAAAAATATCTAAGAATGTAAATCTAATAAACAATAAAATGTTTTTGTGTCTGTCAATTTTGTATGATGCATACTTCAGTCTGCTTTTAAAACTATAGACATTTCATATTGACTTCATGTTCTGTATAAGTAAATTGTTTCATATAATTCTTTTATATAAGTAATTTTATTCCTTCACAGTAATTTATTTTTCTAATTCTTACACATAACGTTACGTTATTTTACTGATAAATGGACAAATTATATTTACCTCAAAAAGCAATATATTTCCAGCAATGTTAACTTTTTTTTTCATTTCAGGTGACACTGCAGCAGCAGGAAACGTTATTATGGAAGATGGAGATGGTGAAAGTACAGTTACGGACACATGGACCTCTTCGGATGAACAGCAACACAAGGATACACCAACTGATGACACGCTGAATTATATCAACGACTCTAACGTCTTCATCGACGGTACAGAGGAGAATAAGGAAGAACGATTTAATTCCGTGGGAATTGAAGAAGCAACAACTAGGAATACCAGTTCCACGTCAAAAATCGTTTTCAAAGGATACAAAAAGAGGATACTCGCACAGACTCAGGAGAACCAAACGAGTCCTACGAAGGTCTGTCTTGAGGGTCAATCCCCTCATTCGAATGCAACTGGGAGAAACAACAAGGAGAAAAAGCCAGAAGCAAAGCGTGGCAAGATCACGGAATACGCTCAGTATCTGGGTCTACAACCGGCCGCTAAGTATAAGTGTTTAAAGTGCCATTCCTCTGCCAGTTTCTGCTCCATGTCAATGCTCAAGCAACATCAACGTATTTGCTCACCTACAATGGCTCCCATGCAAGGTGTCTTGAGCTCCTCCGAGTCCTCGCGTGCGCTGTCCTCAAACTTTCGCATCACGCGAAAGGTCTACCTGTGTTCCGCTTGCGGAACGTATTTCGAGAACTGGAATCTATTTTTGCACATGCGAGACGTTCACAAACGTCACATATGCCTGTTTTGTCTCGGTATGTTTGGTCAGGCTGAACGACTCTCTTATCACTTGTCCAGTAAACACAGCGTTCCGGAAATGGCATTCACATCGGTCGAGGACTTCTACAACGCTTTCAAAGGCTCCTGCTACTTGATATGTTGTAACTGCGAAAAGGTCTTTTCCGAGACTGACAATTTCTACAATCATTTTTGTCCCACGCCGCAGAAACAACAATCCTCCACTTCAGTGTGCTCATTGTGCAGGCAAACTGGTTCTCACTTAGCTACATGCAGTTTAGCAACGGAGAATAACAAAACAGTGAATACATCTCTACAATCACCTGGTAGTCCACACTCTAGCGCATCAGCTACAACAGCATCCTTGCAGCTCACAACACCAAGCAGTAAAGGAATATCCAAGAGAATGAAGAGAAATAACAGAATGAAACTTAGCGATGATTCTGTACCTAGATCGGGTCATCAGAAATCACCGGAATCCTACACAAGGATGGCGAGTGCGAAAGCACATAGCACACCGAAGTCGATTTCTGATGATGCTGCAGCTGCGAAGACAAATTCTGTTACGAGTCCGGATAGCGGAAAGGAGCTGGATGATTCGCTGAGGGACACCGTGGCTGAAACCATCATGGAAGTGTCTAAATACGTGGGTGATTCGTACGGTATTGAAACCGATGACAAGGACGATAGTATGTCTATTGAAGAATCCCCAGGAGTTGATTCCCCAGTGCGGTCAGTTAGCAATGCGGCTAACGATAATGTTACACAGACTATTATGGAAGTGTCGCGTTGCGTTAACGATATCGAGGGTGCTAAATGTAAAGAGAATGAAATAGCTTTGGTGAACGATTCCAAGAATGAAAACGACGTACCTGTAGAGAGTATAGAAGATGAGGTTGCGGGTATATCGAATCCCGAAGGTAAGGAAGCTGACGTTAGATTAAATTGCCTGAGTCCTTCTAAGGAAGAACATAAAGAAGAAAAAAGAGATGACGATCTGCCGATGCCTAACGAAAGCAGAACAGATTCTGATTCCCAGGCATCAAATAGTCCTGTTGGAAGTCCTGCGGGACGATCACTTTTTAGTCCTCATCATGAGCTTCAGGTTACTGAGAATCAAACAAAAGAGCAGCCTGCTGAAGTAACTAACGTAGAAGAAAATATTGTAGCCAAGGCACCTGAAGATACAATTAAACCAGAAAGTTCTGTGTCTTTCAATACTGTAACTACATCCGACAGGAGTTTGGTCATCAAAATTTGCACCAACAGGAATTCACAGTTTTCAGTCAGTACTACAGAATCAAATCTAAACAACAGCGAGAGTCACGACACGAGCAGGGAGTCTGAAGAGAATAACAATGCAGAGGGATCTGCATCCGAAGAAAAGACTTCTAACATGTCAGAGAAAGACCGTGACAGTCCGAACAGTTACCATGTGGACGATGGTGATAGTGATAGTGATACCGATACTGAGAAGCTGGCTGTTGTGGATAGTAATGTAGAAAAAGGTAAAAGTCCTGTCAGTGTAGAAGACAAGTCCGAGGCCATTACAGAAATTGATATCGAAGAAGGAAAAGATACTGATATCCAGGGTGTCGAAGGAAATTCACAACAAGATGAAAAAGATAGAAATTCCATTACTTTTAATGAAACCAATGCTGCTGTTTCCGAAGAGAAACAAGCAGAGCCAGATGGCATTGTCCTGGCTGGTGAAGATGTACCTAGTATAGACCTTAACGTAGAAGGATTACTGGATAGTATAGAAATAGAAGAACTTTTAAAAGGTTGCATAAGTGCAGCTAGTCCAACCTGTGTTTACTGCAATCACGCGCGGCAGATAGCTGTAAATGGTAAAAGACTAGGACTACACATGCTGGCAGAACATAGATTTCAGCCTCAACATCCAGCCATAATAATACACCGTGAGCAATTTATAAACCGAGTAAAGAAGTCGCTTCCTGAATTAGAAACTAATTACTTCAATCTGGATTCGTATACCATTGCAAGGGGTACCTACAATGTTCCTCAGACAAGGGTCTACGAATGCTTTCACTGTAGGTTCCACTCAGCTGTACACAAGGAGCTCTATCTGCATAACAGGAAAATGCATCAAAAAACTATATTAATATGCATAATGTGCAAGTCGACTTTTTACAGCTACAGCGAATTGCTCTGTCATCTGTGTCCTGGTGTCTACTGGCCAAATATCAATATTAGATACCGATGTTGCCTCTGTCCCGTAGGCAGTCTTCCCTCAGCCTTTAGACTCATGGTGCATTTACGGAAACGTCATCACGTCTGCGACGTCTGCCTAGAATCAACTGGTAACCAGCAGCGACTCTCCAACCACGTCTGGAAGCATAAGCTTCATCATCTGTGTTACCGGTGTGGTATAGCCTACAGGAATAAGCCGGACATAACGAAGCACCTCTTCTGGAAGCACGGCACCGAGAGTGTCCTCTGTAAAAAGTGTCTCCAAAAGAAGTGGCCCCACGTATATCATTTCTGCATTCCGCCAACGGCCTTCGTATGCGAGGAGTGCAATTCAATATTCTCGCGTGCAGTTGCATTAAAGGTGCACAAAAGGTTGCATTCCGGAGACCTACCGTACGGCTGTACCGAATGCAAGGAACGATTCATCTCGAAGAAACTCCTACTCAAGCACAAGGATGGGCACAAGGAACCTCTACCTATAGACGTGAACACAACCGATCGAACGAGTCATCCAGTTTCCTCGGAGGAACAAAAGCTGGACAATGAGAAAGTGGTACCTAGTCTAAATGCGGCTGAACACATGGACGAAATTATGGAAGCAAAGGAGAACGTGAAGAAGGTGGTGGACGTTTATGATTTGCCTCCATTGAATTTATCCTCTGAGAGTGACTCTGACTCGGATGAGGAGAAAGTCGAAGGAGGTAAGGATCGTGATGATGCGTCTAAGGACAATAAGTCTGAGTTACTGTCTAAGGAGACACCTGCTGAAGTGGTGGAACCCATTTCGACTATAGAGCCTAACGACAGCATCGTCGAGGTGGAAAGGAACGAGGAAGAGAAGCAACAGGAAGCACAAATAATGGATGGCATATGGGATAACTTCAAATCGTACGCAGCTAGTCTAGAACAGCAGGAGTCAGCTGGTATATTGATCAAAGGTCCTGAGGACGATATAGAGTTCTTGAGAAAAGTAGTCTTGGCGGAACACGACTACTGTCTCTCTGAGCAGGAGAAATTAGAGAAACAATTGGCTCTCGGTGAAGAAGCTTTGTCCAAAGATGAGAACACCGCCCTGGGTGCGGAGCATGATTATACCAGTAAACCACCGAAGAGTCCCTCAGCTCTACAGAACGAGTCCTGTGAGAATGAGACAAGCAAGAAGAAAGTGAAGACCCCAAGAAAGAAAAAACAAAACGGTAGTACATCCTCCAGCGATTCCTCCAGTGACAGTGACTCCAGTAGTTGTTCCTGTGGCACGAACTGCAGCTGTAGTAGCTCGTCCTCCGGCTGTTCCTCTAGTTCTAGTAGTAGTTCAGATTCTGATAGTTCAGCATCCGATGGTTCACCTAAGAAGCAATCGAATCGCAAGGAAAGAAGAAAAGAGAAGGAAACAGCTAAGAAGAATAAGTCTGATTCGGTTGAACCGGAAGCTAAGGAGCCAGCTGTGCAAGTAGAGAATGGTACCGCTTCCGTCGAGGAAAATAATCCAGTGTGTCCCCCAAAGATTCAGTTAAGAGAATCTGATCTGGAAACCGATGAAACAGAGACGGATGAGGATTTTTATGATGAGCATCCTCAACAATTGGCCAACAAACTGTTGGCCGAGAAACGTAACCAATTGATGCTGCTCGCAGCTGTCGCGCCAGCTTCAGCGGAATCATCCTTATCCGCGCCAATGAACAATGGTATTGGAGATAGCGAACCTACCACCCATTCTCCAGAACCAATGACTACGACAGCTGAGGAAGTACCGCAGCCTAAAAAGAAAGTGAAGACCAAGAAACGAAAAAAGAGTGAGAAAGGAAAGCAGAGAAACGCAACGCCAACGGTAGAATCAATTAAGCTGAACATTCCTAAATCTTTTTATCAGAGTAAGACAGGTTTTGCCTCATCCTCACCAGCCATGATAACAGTGGTAAGAAGTAGATCATCAACACCAAACGTAACCAACTCTCCAAAGGAGATGAATCCAACAACCTTCTACACGGAATCTCAACCAGTCAAGGTCAATCAAAATGTTGGCAGCGGTTCAGAAACGGATAACAAACGTTCATCGAAGAGGAAGCGAATCCCAAAAAGGTTCTACGGTGACTCTAGCGACGAGGAAGGTGAGAAGCAGCAGCAGCCACCATTAAAATGGAGAAAAGTTATGCCAGCTTCGACATACGTACCAACTCCAATTCTGAAGTCTCTACCACCACCACCACCACCATCAGCTCCAGTACCACCACCGAGCTATCCCTCACCTGCGACACCAGTTGCAGCCTCGGCCAGCGAGTCCGAGGAACCAGCTGAAAGTAGCAGCGATTCCAGTGACTCAGAGGAACCGGAAGTGTCTGAAGCTCCAGCTGTGATCCCTGCGCATTTACCAGGAACTACAAACGCACCTGTTCCTGAACGCTCGGATAATCTCTACTGCTACTGCCAGTGTCCCTATGACGAAGTGTCGGA
Source organism: Hartigia nigra (assembly GCA_031001745.1). Lineage (NCBI taxonomy): Eukaryota > Metazoa > Arthropoda > Insecta > Hymenoptera > Cephidae > Hartigia > Hartigia nigra. The sequence continues at coordinate 510,761 of JARPRG010000642.1, read as the reverse complement.
AATGATTGCGTGCGACGGCGAGGACTGTCGCATCGAGTGGTTCCATTTCGAATGCGTTGGAATAATGGTGCCGCCAAAGGGCAAGTGGTACTGCCCGGACTGTCGCAAGAAACACGGCATTGTCCAGAACGAAGACTACTTCGACTGATAGTAGCCAGAAGGAAGTTACGCATTCATCCTAGAACTACTTAAACTCTTTATTACCAAGCTCACTCGAGATGCTTCTAGGTTTATATCCTAGTGTTTCCCTACTTTCCATCTTGGTAAATGATACATACTGTTCCATGTTGATATTTTTCTTAAGCCAAACTACTGTTTGTACATAATTGTAAATACGAGACTTAGAGTTTATAACAATGAAAATAAGGTTTTTGTGTAAATTTGTTTGTACTTCTTTTAACGACGTCAATGTAAAGTACACACTATAGGTAGGTCGTAGTAGAATTAATCTAAAAGTAAGGTTACGCATATGCATATGTTACGCAGAGGCGAGCTTGTGGCTCTGATTAGGAGGACCGATGAACGAGGGCTCTTTATTACTATTATTATTAATATTATTATTGACTTTCGAAATTTCATAAATTTCTTTTTCTTCACTTCTCTCTCAACTTAACCATTAAGTCTGGATATGCTCCCACTGCTGGCAGTGTCTGCGTGCCTGCGTTTCGAATTACTTGTCGCGATAACGTTTTACTTTTCTTATTTGTTTCTTCCATTGTTCGAGGCCAACTGCGCCTTGCGAAAGTAGTCAACGGGACGCGAAGAGAGTCATGCTGTGGACATTATTAATGAATTATAAGCTTTGCGTCTCAATTGAATTAATAAGTAAAAAAAAAAAAAGATCTGGACAATACAGTGAAACGTTCTTAACCCGAGTCTTTAAATGTCAAACAGAAAAATGGATTTTACCTCAGCGGCAATAGGAGGGCAGTTTTGATTTTTTTAAATATTACCTAATTTAATAATTATTTTTAATTGTGGTATGCAGCACAGAAAGTCAAAAGATCAAGAGACGTAAGCTGTATTTCGACAGGACAAAAAAAGAAAGCTTAAAGGCTGAAGATGCGTTCCACAGCTTGAAAGTATTTTTTTTTACTTTGACATAATAGAGTCGGGTCGTGACTTGTTTCACCATACTTTTTTTTTACTTTGGCCTTCAATAAAGCGCAAGGGTCACAATTATCAATTGTAATTTGAGGCGAGCCTGTACGTGAAGTCTGTATTAAGAGTGGAGAGTGACTGTCATGAAATATGTGTTTTACTTTCTTAATGAAATTATAGTTCCCTTTTTTTTCCTCATTTGGTCACGAAACAGAAAATTCGCGTGTCATCCTTATTATAGTCGAGGGCCAAGAATATGTTTATACCTGATTTTAATCCATTCTACAATCTGTTTCATATTGCGTTGTTTACGTTAAGTTTGTGCCAAAAAAAGAATCGCTAAGGATACAATAGTTTACTTTGTTACTTAAAATTACATATTAGAAGTGAAGAAAGTCTTTGCCCACAAAAAGCGAATTCCAATTGTCATTGTTAAATCGGCCAATTATAGCCTTTAGATTCTTCATAGTCCAAGGATGTCGCAATGCGTGGCCATAATGTGGATTATGACAATTCAATGACTTTCGCAAAATTAATAATTTCATGCTTTTAAGATTGGGAGTTAGCATACCGGTGGAAGATATACGTCCTTTGGGATACGAGAGACGAGGGGGAAAAAAAAGTAAAAAATACAAAAAGCTTATGAGGAACCAAAAAATCAAACTTAAAGCTCGATATTGATACTCGAGCTCATTGCGCTATTCGCTTTATTTCACTATTCTTCGATTCGCCAAGTTAATGTCCTTCCCTCAGCAAAGACAATGTAACGATAAACGTTAATAAAGTTAGTCGACCTCGTTACAAATACCATGCACGGTCTTTGTATTTTTGCCAAGACACCCAACACCCTTTCAGGATATCGCGACAGTGCCAGTTGTTGCCATGAGACGAGTAATTTTTTGAGACTGTTAGATTATCTTTTATAGCGAAGATAAAGAAAAGAATTATGGTTGCTTCAAGTTCCCAAGATATTGTCCTTTGCTCTTGTTTCATGGGGCAATTCAATTCCCAAGATATCCGTAATAAAGTCCGTGTAAGACACATCCTGTATAATAAAGCGATAATATATTATTCTGAGTAAGACTGACACGACTCGAATTATTTTTTCTCTCATTAATTACCGTAGAAAGAAAATTAAATTCTTCACCCAAATCTGTTCTTGCATCATGATCCTCCTCTTCCTCATGAGGTATAAGAAGTTTCAGGTACTGATAAGCTTCTTCGGCAGTTAGTGGCTCTCCGTATCTGACGTTCTGTTGATCTTTTTCCAAAAAACGTCTTTGCCCATTTCCAAATAGAATTTGTAGAAATTCTTCTTTTGTAAGTGTAGGATTCTCAATGCTTTTTGGATCCGCGAAAACAAGGAAAGCTTCTTTGAATTGGCGCCGAGACATTCCACCGACTGGACGATGATTAATGTAGAGTTTAACGAATTCCTTAAAAGTTATTTCTTCAACCTGCTGGCCCGTCTCGGCGTAATTCTTGTAGGCGATTTCACTCATCATGTTCTCCAACTGTTATCAAAGTAATTACGTTAATCTTCGTAAGGGTGATTTCCAATTACAGATAAACAGCACCTCGTAATTGCTAGGATAAAATCCAATGGCGCGCATCAAATTAGGAAGTTGCTTGGTGGAGACTCTGTCGGAGACGATTCTCGTTGCTGTCGTATGTTCACCTTGGTGCAATATCTGAGCGTAATAAAATAAATCCTGCATTTCGTTCATTAACCAGCCATCGCTACCACCTTGGATCAGACAATAAAATGGCGTAAAGCCCTTTCCACCTAATTTGGCCATCATGTCGACGGATCTGTTAAGAATATGAATTTATATAACGATCTCTTTTTTTCTCTTTTACTGAATCAATACTTGAGATTGATCTTCCACATGAGAACGCATTTGTCATTTTCACCCAGGGTGAAGAGCAACTTGTTACAGTAACTGATTGACATCTGTATAATCTGTTAAAAGATTTTTTCTTTAATAGAATTAATTTATTCGAGCGTTTATTACTGACTTTCTTTGGATGACCGATCATTCCAATATTCATAAAAGGATTCCCATCTGATGGAAGCAGTTGAATTCCAATTTCTTTTTCCGTGGCGAACACCATGTATGCTTGATCGTGATGGTTTCTCGTGGGCAAAATCTGTAAGAATTTACGTATAGTTTATTTTTATTTTTTCATTAATGAAGAATATAAACTTTCTCAGTGTGTCTTTACCTGTATTCTTTGAATAGGCGTGCCAAATGTTGGACCTAGGATGGTTCTACGAATCATTTTAGTCGTATCGTTCAGAAGTCTGAATTTGTACTGTAAAGTAAGAAAATGAATAAAAAAATGAATAAGATACAGCTGAAGATAAATAAAATATACCTCGGAGTTAGCTACGAGTAAAAAAGTCTCAATGCCAAAGTGTGGATAAGAAGTCAAGCAGTAAGGAGTAGCAGTATGTTCAATTTTAGTAACTTCTAAGATCTTCAATCCAGGTTCTGGATATGGTCCGCTAAATATAAGCTTTCGTTAAACGTGGTTAAATTCTCAGTGAATGCAATATACTAAAATTAAACTATACCTGCTTTCCAGGTCATACTCCACCAGCTCTCGATCCTCTCCCAAAGAAAATAATCGAGGCACAATATGTTCAGCGGCTGATGGAGCAAACATTATTTCTCTTATGGGTTTATAGTGGGAATGAGACTTGCCCAAGAAATACCAAATGGGAATATCCGACTGTTCATTTCTCTTGAAGACAACAACAGTCAAAGAATTATCCTGTCGGCATACGGAATATTTTATCTGCATTGAATTTTGTACAAATTCTCTCATTATACCGTGTACGCCATAAATTCTGAATCCTTGGAAAAGATTATACTGAGTATAGCGCTCGAAGAGTGTTTATATGGAACTTCAGACAATGGATCCATTGTGTCCGGATGCAGCATCCACAGTGCTCCACTTTCCATACCACAGGCCAACATGTCGCCTAAGAAACAAATTTGCCGAATGTTACTCTCATCCTGTAATTATTAATTCATGAAATTCTACTGACCTTTCGGCGCATACTTTAAAGAGGTGACAGCAATCATACTCTTGTGTGTTTGCGGACATGTCACGTAGACTATTTTATGATTCTCGACTTCCTGATCGAGAATTGTAGAAAATGATGGAATCGGCGGTGTCATTCGTGACACTATCAAACTGTGCACCGAATAATTGTAAAGACTGAGTCTACCATTGATACTGCCAGTTACAAAATATTCCCTGATAACAAGTAATGATTATTGTTTTCTTTACTTTCATCGGTATAATCGATTTTTTTCATTAGAGAAATATATACCGGTATGGTGCAGTATCTAATGCTGTTATCATAGAATCTGTAGATGGCAACAGAAAGTGACATTTCAATTTTGAAAAATCTATCCAAGCTACTCTTCCAGCTGAAGTACCTAAATGCCAAAATTAATATTCTTAATACGAAGACACCTTATGTACCACCTTATGTAGTTAATTTCTTTTGGATTTCCAAATAATTCGTACAAACGCAAAAACTGTCGACTTTGAAAGGAGCCCGACCGAGTGTAGCGTCTGATGGCTGTTTTGGTAAATTCTTATCTGTCCCTTGTGACTCATGCACAGTGAATTTCTCAAAGGTTATTAATTTAGGTACGATGTTTACATCAATGATTGAATCTGGAATTGATTCTTGTATCCTACTATCAGCATTTCCTTCTCTCTTCCAGTTTATTTGCTCGCCATTCTCATCCTGCTGCACGTAATCATCCTTATTATCTTCTTCACCTTCTTCTTCGTCATCGTAATCCTCGTCGCTACTGCTTTGAGCTACTTAAAATTATACAGAAAAGATCTTTAGAGAATTAATTGACTATTGATTTAGCAATGAAAATAAACTCACAATTCGATTCGCTGACAACAACCGTCGGAGCTATCAATTGCGAAAAAGCGTCGAAGCTGATTGACCGAATCGAATCCAGTCCCAAATTTCGACACCAAAAGAGTAACTTGAGTTGATAATCGTAAAAATTTAAGTGTCCAGAACAATTGCCAGTCACTATAGTACTGTTAAGGCATTGCGAAATATTGTATCAAGAAGCACGAGTCATTTAAACATTGTGAAATAGGAAATTACTTTACCCATTATGATCTAGGATTTGTGTTATGCTTTGATTCTGTAGGTGAACCGATTTAACATGCTTCAGTTTGTCACGCACTTTTTGCTTGCTGTCGTCACGCTCGGTATCAGCGGCTATTCCATTCCAAACCAAAACAAATCCTACAAAAAGTATTTCGTACCTAATATCCGTTATGTATTTAGATTTAAATATTAAAAAATTACCATTGTCAGTTACAGTGAAAGCTCTACTTTTTCTGGACGTGTAACAAGAACCATTAAAAATTCCTAAACGACGTATCTTTCCAATAAGCTTTGGCTGATGTAATTCTAGTTTGTCATTTTCCTATGAAAATGATAAAAATATAAAAGTCTACTCTTGTATGAAACAATATGGATTCCAATATTTTAAATATTTTACCCATGAGACAAAAACTACATGATGTTCCATAGTTAAGATAAATTCTTCTGAGTAATCATTGTTGAAAGTGATTTCCTTTACTCTATCTGTGCTCGTGTCCGTCAATTCCACCAAAGCTAAAGTAAATCAGATAAATCTAGAAAATTCTACAATCATTTTCTCAGCATCCTAAATCCCACAAACCATCCGATGTATCTCTTCCGTAAGTCCACAGCCATATCTTGACCTTTTGATAAATTTCATTGCCAACTGTCACTAAGTATTTGGCATTAGGGCTAATTCTTGCAGCTGTCAAATTATCCTTCCCGTGTGGATTGAACAAAGTACAAATTGGAAGTCTATAGACGTTATAAAATCATATCACAATTTTTTCGACAATATTCTTTCTCACGTCTTTTACCTCCTTTCCGTGTCCCATACGACGACTACGCAATCTTCTTCGAAATCAGCAGTGAGTAACCATTTGCCGTCCTTACTACTAGACAAAGTGCGCACGGTATTTCTCTGTAAGGAACCATGATCAATAACAAAAACTTCCAAAGAATGATTCAACCAATTTTCGACGTAAAGATACCAACGTGACCCTGTAGGAACATCATATCTCTCGAGGTATAATCATACAGGACAGCAGAGTGCGAGCATCCGTAGGCTATCAGTGTTCGATTTTCCGTGGTTAAATTAACCAAAGGTGCGGCCGAGTTTAAGCCAAAGGACCACTTTAATCGCTACAAATAAAATAACTAATAATATTATATTAACTACATAAAGTAAAACAGTGCACCTACGAAAGGACAGATATTCGTGTTCCTCGCAGGATTTTCATAGAATCGCTGATTCCTCCTAGCAGTGCCCTCCTCCCTTGGCGTCTCTGAACCTTCAAATCCTGGAAACATCCCACAGCAATTCGAATCAGCGACAGTGACAAAGTGAAAACAGCCGCCATTTAAATACCCATCCTGCATCAATCATCTAATCAAAAGAAAATCTAACCAAGCGCCAGTTCAGTGCAGACTAGCAGACCCAATAAAAAGAATTGTCATCGCAATGTACAGGGTGATTCAGCCAAGAGGCTGACCTGACTCTTTCCCTCTTACCATGACAACTGTCAAATATGACCGTTGCATTTGAACTGAATAAACCCGTATATCCAAGAGGGTAAATAAAAGAAATAAAAAGTCTATTAATGAGTTTGCAGCGTGCTCCAAGTGTTTTGGCCGACGCCATCAGAATAAAGAGCGGACGCCAGGGACGCAGGAGGAGTCATCATTCGTAGCTGATCACTCACTTGAGAAATCTCATAGTTGTTTTTCTTTCTCACGCTTTATTTGCACGCCGAGTCACTATAGGCACCCATCACACATGTACACGACCCTCAGTCTTTTCTTAATTATTCATCGAGTTGCACGATCCTCCTCTACGAGCCTCCATATAGTCCAGTCCATTCCTCAGGGCACGTGCTACACAAAGATCTTATCCCATACCTACAGATCAATCCTCCGCCGAGCAGTCTCCGATCTTGTATAGTTTAAGATAAAGAAAAGAAGAAAAAAAAAGACATAAGAAAACCTTTGAACTAACAAATCTTCCATCCAGTCAAGTTCATCCTCGCTACTCGATATGAGCATCGCGAGTTGTAATCAAGGGGTCCGCCTCTTACTCAGAAGATACGGGATTCTGTTGATTTCTGGATGTTTTTTACTTGTTAACTCGGCGCCAATTATCCCTGATAAGGACACAACAATCGATCTTCTTTATCCGCCTGTGCCTGCGGTAAGTCATTCCTATAACGTCAAGGATAAACAGCAATTGGATATACACTTTATTTGATTTCAGCTTAAGTTCATGAAGAAGTTTGGTTACCTGGAAGCAGGTACCCCTGACTCCGAAGCTCTTTACAGAGTCGATGCCATCGTGGATGCTCTTAAGAATATACAACAATTTGGAAATATTCCAATCACCGGCGTCTTCGACAACGCAACACTGAAGGTACGTCTTTGTGCACGCTTAATAGCAAATGCACTTAATACAGTGTAATAGCAGTGAGGATTGGTTTTATTTAAATGAAGCTCATGGAGTCTCCACGCTGCGGGGTGCCAGATGTTCTACGACATAAAGAGGTACGAACGAAAAGATACATAATTGGCGCCGATGGCTGGAAGAAGAGAGACATAACGTACTTGTGAGTCAATCAGCTTGATTTTATTTGTTACCAATGATTGTCAAATCATTTGAAGTTTCCTCGAACGATTACAGCATCGCAAACTGGTCTCCAAAATTGGGTGAGGAAGCTGTGTCCGAAGAGCTTGCCAGAGCTTTTCATGCCTGGAGTGGATATTCTCGTTTAAAGTTTCGTCAAGTCAATGACCCAAGTGCTGATATTATCATTGCCTTCGGTAGAGGTCCACACGGTGATGGGTAATTAATATTAACAGGGATTTTTATCTTTATAGTAAATTTTCCATATATAGAATTTTCTGTCAAGCTATCCGTTCGATGGTAACGGAAATATTCTGGCGCATGCATTCTTCCCGTACGAAATGGGATCATATGGTGGCGACATTCACTTCGACGATGACGAGGATTGGAAGATGCAACCTTCTGATCCTTACGATGGAACAGATTTCTTCTCCGTCGCCGTACATGAACTTGGACACAGTTTGGGACTCTCGCACTCGCCAACGCCGACCTCTATAATGTTCCCATATTACCAGGGTCACACGTCCAACTTCCAATTGGGCTACGACGACATTCTTGGGATGTACCAACTTTACAGTAAGACTCATCGTGTCGTAGGAGACTCGATAAACTAATCTGAATTTGATTATCGGAGGTCAATCGGTGAACGTCGTGCGGTCATTGATGGGCGCATATATAAATATGAATATTATGCATAGAAAGAAAAAAAAAACTATCACTGGCCGAGATTGAGTTATGAGTTAGTTTGACTTCTATGAATAAAGCCTTAACCTCATTCTTTCAGTATCCAGAAGATTGGAAGGAGATCAGTCTGAGTATGTTCCGGACGACGGAGAGACCGAAACAGAATCTGTGGAATCATCAACCAGGCAGTACGAAGAGACCACTGAGTCGGAGAAGACATTTGATACTACTGACTCAGGTCAGGATGTTACTAATGATTCTGCGAGTACCACCACTGCCACCTGGACCAGCGAGGAGGAAAGCACTACCAGGTACGACAGGTCTACCGAAGCTTATCGAGGCGTCACCTTCACTGGGGATTACGAAACTGTCGATGAGCATCGTCGTCATGAAAATCGTAGTGATAGTAATAGTATTCCTGAGCTGGAGGATTCAAACGTTCCTGATATTTGTCAAGGGAGCTACGACGCCATATCAGTCTTCAGGGATGAGCTCTTCATCTTCAAGGGTGAAGTACGTCTTAATTCCTTCACGGGTACATAATGATTTATCTGATATAATAATTTCTTATAGTTTCTATGGCGTTTGGTGAAGCGTGGGAAAATTGATAACGGTTATCCTATTAAGTTTCATCAACTGTTTTACAATTTACCGGAAACCATTACACGCATAGATGCTGCTTATGAAAGACAGAGCGATGGAAATATTATATTGTTCACTGGTAATCTTTTACAAGTCTACTTTCTTTGAGTCTATACTGATTGTCTAGAGTGTTTCTCTTATTGCAGGCAATAAGTACTGGGTGTACAATGGGGATAAGTTTGTTGACGGTAGCCCCAGACCTTTGACTGATTACGGAATCTCACCTGACGTTGACAAGATAGATGCCGTTCAGGTGTGGGACAAAAACAAAAAGGTTTATCTTTACAGGCAAGTATCCTCATTGGAACGTAGTGTTATTCTTAGGATGTAGAATAGTTGCTCAATTATCTCTTGATGATAGACGCGACCAGTTCTGGAGGTTCAACGAGACTTCAAAAACTCTTGATCCCGGGTATCCACACAATATGAGAAGATGGCGAGGTGTACCGCCCCATATCGACGCAGCCATGACCTGGATCGACGGTAATATATTTTAATAAATCAAGTTATCTGTCTTTGGAATCATCCAAATATTTACTGTTTGCAGGAAAGACTTATTTCTTTAAGGATAAGCTGTTTTGGAAATTTGATAATTTTTTTGTTAAGACGGACGACAGGTATCCCCTACCAGCTCCACAGTATTGGTTCGGCTGTCCAGAACAGCTAGACACAATTTGGTGGTGACGCATCACAGCACTCATACATTACTTTAAGACTCCCACTTAAGTAATAACGCAGCGTACATACATCGTGAAATTCCAAAAAGTATAGAAACGTAGCTATAAGTCGTAGGAATAATTTGTACTTTTGTAATGGGCAATAAAAAAAGTGTAAAAACGTGAAGGCATCATTGATATTTTGTCAGCTGTGATTTATTCTCGTGATGAAATAGCAGCTCAGAAAAAATATATGAGAGTTAATAAAAGACATATCAACCGAGAGCTGAATATTGTTTGGAATAAAATGGGAATAGGAATAAGCTCTACAATAGTCTGTATAAAAGTCGCCGGAAGGAATGACAGCTCAGCGCCATTAGTCGTCGTTGCTTCTTCGCAACGAATCGAACTTTTAAACATAGCATCGTTCGTACCAACGGTGATATAATTGTTTCATCGCCCCGCAATACTGACAATCAAAGATCACGTTCTCGACATCAAACCAACCGTACATCCTAAATTCAATGAACATAATAAAAATATCTATCGTTTTACAAAATTCCCAACTACCTCATAAGAAGAGAATACTCTTCTCTTGAAAATCTTCATACAATTCGTAAAAGGTAATACATTAGTGATCTCAGCCTACTGTTTTATCTTTTGTTTTGTTCCCCATGTTTTTCTAATACTCTGTTTGGTGGACGGTGGATCATCACGCGAAAACGTTCTCTAAGTGAGTGTCATTTCTCTTAGACACAGCACAACGACGACGCACCATGTTCTTGCGCATTGTACTCCAGTTGCTGAACTGTGCCTTAGTTTTAATAACCTGATTAAAATTCGAAGATCGTAAGTACCAATGACTACCTTTCGAGTCACGGGGATTCGGATGTAGTCTTCTTAGCTGCAGCAGCTCTGAGGTGTTGGGTCCATGCCGGAGCGCTTGGTTATGAATACCCTGGTAAATTCCTCAGCGGTTGTTGGATGGATTCCAACGGTCGACTTCAAAGCGGGGAATGTCAGATTGCACCTGGTAATAAAACATACAGAGGTTCAGTAAAAGTATTGTAGGATTAAAAATGTATTAGAGGTAAGCAACTGGATCGGTACTCACTTGACGGCAGCAGCAAAGCCTTGAATAATTTCGCCAGCGTTGGGACCTACGAAGTGCATTCCCAGAACCTTCTGATCACCACCTCTAAGTGCAACAACCTTCACGTAACAGTGAGAGACGTTCTTCTGGGGAATAAAGAACTCCGTAGGCTTGTAATAAGCATGGTAAACCTCCACGTTATCATCCCCGTGGATAGCTATGGCCTGTTCTTCGCTGAGGCCGACGCAGCCGTACTCCAGGGGACTGAACACCGTTGTAGCCACGTTGGTGTAGTCCATCTGTTCCTTGGAGTTACCGAATAGTCTTCTGGCTAATAATTTTCCAGCATGAATAGCTACTGGTGTAAGCTCTGGCTTTTTCTGTAAGACAACATTTACGTGTATTATTGTGGACAACGATTCAATTCATTCATGATTATTTAAACGAAAGAAATTTTTGACATACGTGGAGAACATCTCCGACAGCGTAGATATGAGGTACATTTGTCTGCTCATTGACGGCATCGATCTTGTCATTGTCGGATACGAGTTTAATACCAGCATTCTCTACTTTCAAATCTTGAGTCAGAGCTCGTCTGCCAATGGCGAAGAGCACAGTGTTGTACGAATCCTGATGAATCTGTCCATCCTAAATACAAAAAAAAAACGTATGAAACAAGGTTCAATGGTCATCATAATTAAATAATTGAGATGTTATAAAAATCATCGTACTTTATCGACCCAGTGAACAAGAAGACGACCATCATCCTGCTTTTCGATGGCTTTAGGCTTAGCTTGATAGATGAAGTGTACTCCACGTTGCTCCATTTCCTCGGCGACGATATTTGCCATCTGCTGATCGAATCCTCTTAGGACGATAGAACGAACCATAATGGTGGCATCATAGCCCAAACCGTTTAAGAAACCAGCACATTCAAGACCAATGTCTAATCGAAACGGTCAAGGTAGAATTGAAAAATATTCAGTTAATATATAATAATAAATCATTAGATGTTTTTTTACAATATCATTTGAAAGGATACATCCAGCACCAACAACTAAAGTCTTGCCAGGGGCATGGTCCAAACTGAAAATATCATCACTGGTAATTCCATATTCCAAGGCACCTGGAATATCAGGGTAGTTAGGTCTGCCTCCGACAGCAATAAGAATGTTTTCAGCAGTTAGGGTCTTTTCCTCTCCATTCTTCAAGAGCCCAGCAACAGTATGAGGATCTTTGAAGTAGCCAAGAATGTTCACATATTCGACTTTCCTATTAAAAAAACAAATATCACATTGAAAATAGCTATCTTTAAAAATATGTTCAAAAATTGTTAACAATAAACTTTACTTACTTATTTCTGAGTTCAACGCGTGTAACCCAATTCACGGACTTAACATGATTTTGCACAGCCGATTTTAGCGCCACCCAGTCATTTTTAATGGTTTTTGGATCCGGAAGTTGCCATCCATAAAACGTAGCTTCCTGAGAAAATAATATTTCATTAATAAATCAGCATAGTCAGATAAACATTAAAATACTATGTACTGTTGGTCAACCTACATGTATAGCTTCTCCAAGTAATGCAGCCTGGTGCATTAATTTTTTAGGAATGCAGCCTACGTTAACACAAGTACCTCCAAGACCCCATTTCGTTCCTTGTGGGGAAGGAGTGACGTAATCTAATACAGCAACTCTTGCCCCAAGTTCAACAGCTTCTTTAGCTGCTGCAAGACCACCGGATCCACCACCGATCACAACCAAATCATATGCATACTTTTGTTCAGCTGTAACAGATCATTAAATTGACTTATATAAGTGATACATTACAGAATCCATATGCTGTAAAATGAAGAAAGTACAATTAGAGATAAAACACCACATATTAATTTCACTTTTCACGTATAACAATGCTACCTCACCTCGTCATAAGATTTTGACAAAATTGGGTTTATAAGATTTCACTTACAATTTGCACAAGTCTTAAAGACATCACAAAACTGAGATGCATCAGACATATGCCATGGATATACAGAAAAAAGATTGATTTGTACAATAAAAAATATCTTTACGAAAATTCTTAATGCCTGCATGGTAACTGGCTATACGATAGAACCACTTTTGGCAAAAGTCACATAAGCAACAAATTCTTACAGAAAGTATAATTTGCTTTGTCATCAGCATTATCAAGGTTTATTGAGAAAATGAAAACAAAAGTAATATATTTCCTTTGCTCCAATATTAGCCTTTCGCTTCAGCATATAGAAACGTCCCAAAGATACTCTCAAAGATAATGATGCAATACTTAAGCAATACTTTCCAACAATCGTAAACTATATATAATTCCAATCCCAAAATACTTTAAATCTTACAGACAATCGACACAAAAAAGTAACCAACACGTGTACAAACTGTCAGGTCATTTATCAAAGGAAAAAGTTAAAATTCAAAGATTGCATGGCGTGCAGTCAAAAAATACATTATCCAGATAACAGTAATAATTTTGCAAAGCAACAATCGAGCTGACACGTCAGAATAATATAATATCAATGTAAGTTAAGTGTTGTCGCGGCGAGTTTAATTTTACGTAATGCAAATTCAAGCAACATTCCCAATACTCTATACTGAATTACGAAAGTCCAGAGACCAATGTAACACTCACTACAAATGCAAGCCACAACAGTTTTTCCAGACATGGAAGGATATTCCTTGGCGCGAGGTACTTCGAGTAATTTGGCAGTAAGGTGGCGGTTCCGAAATGACAGAAACCGCGAGATGAAAGTTAGCGTCGCCATGATCGCGCTCAGAATTGGAAAGATCTGACGTCAGACAAGTCAGTGTCTGATCGTGCGTACAGCCTTTACCGGAAGGAGTAACAGCACCTAACACTCCTAATCGTACTTGCTTCCCAGTGTCTCCGCTGTTGTGTCCAACCACACGACTATGTAACTGATCACGAACTGAACACTGGCCACTCTCGCTGACCACATCCTATGCACCAGCGATACTATCTATAGTTTGATCTCGTGTGAAAATTATTAAAATTCAAATTAATTAAATCAAAAGAAAAAAGAATGAGATCGATATTCGTGACTGGGAGCAATCGTGGTCTTGGTTTAGGACTGATTAAACATCTCGTGGAGTCTAGTAAACCACCTGAACATATATTCGCAACATGCCGCAATCCTGACAAGGCTCTGGTGAGTTTCACTTATTACTTATATACTACTCGATTAATATTCTTTGCATAATCAACAATCAAGCTTCTTCACTTACCAATAGGCGGCATTCTGATTTACTTTCCACAAATTCTTTGCTAATTGAAAATTATAAGCTATGGCTGTATTACTGGGGTACTACTAAAGATCCCTTTATTTCTCGCGCAAAACACGTCCGCTCACCACGTTCAACAGTTTCCTACTGAACGGTTCCGACTTGGATCGTTGGATCCAGTTGGATCTGCAAGCGACGTGACGTCGCCATCTATCATTGGTTCTTCGAACTTTGTTTAATACAATCCTCCCCCTCACTTCCTTTGTCTATCTCTAATAAAAATGCCAGTCAGACTTCCTAGGTTTATCGGAAATCTATTAGATATACACGGCATTCTTATTATTGCATAAGAAATTGTAATACCTATAGTAGTACAGATAGAAGCTGAATTAATTATAAGCAAAAAAACATCTCCCTAGCAAGAACAATCAACGGCTCAGAATTAATAATAGTATATTCCTAGCAAACACATAAGGCTGACCCAGTACTCAACCTTAATGACCCGCTGGTAAGTGCAGTGAACCACTAAGGACCCATCGCTGGCCCGCTCTTATGTGTTTGTTGGGTTCATTCAAAACTGGATGGATACTGATTTTGATCTAAAACTCCTTTCCCAAAAAATGATAACTTATTACATTACATTTTATGTGAGATGACGCGGCGCATCTCAGTGAAGCTTCGAATGAATCGTGTGTAAGGCGATTCACTCGATATTGTCCTTGATTGAGACGTTTTATCTTTCTTTGATGGTCAGGATAAAAAGAGAAAGAAGGACATAAGTTGCTATGTCATTGATGATTCTCAATGACGCAACGATACTTAGATTCTTACTACAAGCAATTTCAGCATTTGCTGTTAAAAGGTGAACGGAGTCGAGACTTGCAATGATTTTTGTTTTCACGCAATTTCAAACGGTAAACTTTTAATTAATTTTCTCTCTTTGTATTCCAGGAGCTCGAAGAAATCGCTCGGAAATCCGGGAGAGTACATATCCTTAAATTAGGTGAGTAAACTTTTAAATTGTATACGTTGACTGTTATATCTTCTAAATGATTTTCATGACTGAAATAGTACAGGTTGATTATTCGTTTCTGTCGTCGTTGTTGGATCGATGGAAAATGAAGATTTATATGTAGCGAAGTAACAAAGTATGATAATTATCTTTGACGTCATACTTATTCTATTTGACTACATACGAAGAAACTCGTAGAGTTCCAATTGGTCTTATATTCACATAATGCAATCGACTACACTCAACTTTTCTACTTAACAATATTGACTCTATATCGATCCTCCTTTTGGAATTTTCTCAAGAACATATTTCGATCGACTGGGACGACTAATCAATTACTCAACAATTGGCATTATCGTGTAAATCGTTCGCAGTCATATGCAAATTCGAAATAATTGTTCCGAACATGAAAATACGAATTATCACTTGTACTGGGATTCATCGAACTCACAGAAAAATAAAACGAGACCATTCATAATTGAACAGCTGTGAAAGAAAGAATATTAAGAAATGTATTAATCCACAAATAAATATCGCCCACCTTTTACGGCTACTTCATTTTCGCTGTCGCTCGAGTCGTCTAAGGTTTGTGGTTTCTTACGACATAATCCCCAGGAACTTTTCTTGCCGTTACGCTCTGCCATCCTTGAATGTCTGCCTTTGCGGTGTGAAAATACGACGCTGCGTCAATTGTATGCGTCGCTACAGGAATATAATTGGTTCTATAGGATCCTAGAGGCGTCGCGACGACAGGAAAGAGAAAACCTGGCTGACAAAGAATCTTTAACCAATCATTAGATGTTAACGGTTTTATCAAATCCCTCCTTAATACTTGATAAGCATAAAGCATAAGACATTTTTTAAGCTCATTAGAAACCATTGTCTTTGCTCAAATCTGTGTTTCAAATTATATTTCTTTCTATGGCTCACATTTTTTAATTTTAATTTAACCATAATTTTACTTTCTCCTTCGAATTGAAACAAGTCATTTCATTATACAAAAATATAATTCTTTAATAACTTTTATGTGAGCACAAGCCCTAGGAAATATCGACTTCCTTGTGAAGTGCTGATGATTAAGCGCCTGTAAAATATTCATCACCTCTTGTTACGTGGTATCCATTAGAGATAAAATTACTTGTTCGCTGTTCGTATACACTGTACGACTAAACAGAATATTTCCAAGCAACGACGGAATGCAATTCGAATAATTTCCCTTAATTTGAATAAAAATTCGCAGATCTCACGGACATCGAGAGTTATCACAACGTGGTGAAAGTCGTTGAAGAAAAACTTGGCGCTCGTGGACTCAATGTACTTGTTAACAATGCCGGAATCTCGAGCAAGTTTACGCGACTCAGTTTCGTTAAAGAAAAGCAAATGATGGAAGCATTTGTGACAAATACACTCGCACCAATATTACTTGCAAAGGTATGAAATAAGTATGTTCATTTATATACTCACAATTACGAGAAATTTTACGTGGCAGAAAATAAAATTCTCATGCTCTATGCCGCCCTCACTGTTATATGAATTCCTGATAATGATTAGAATCGATTTAACAACTGACTTGCTTAGATATCTTTTGTAATTTTCATACACTATTTAATTTGATCGTGGATCAAGTTACGTGCGACCTAAATAAATGTTAAGTTTATACATACAAGGATACATGCACGAGATACACGTTTCTCTTGTCAAATATCGTATTTATAATTAATGAATCCCATGTTATCTAATCGTCCAACTCTAGACGTCCTTATCTAAGTCTTACGTTATCATTTCTATCCAGCGATTTTGCCAAACCATTTGTTCTAGAAAAACTTAATGCCATTAGAATCATCGTCAAATAAACGCTGACAATTTTTTATTGAATAAGAATCGACATTGAAATGTCGTTACGCTCATTCGCATGTAATATCGATTGCAGAAATTACTTCCTTTACTAAAAAAAGCAGCCAGCGACGTGACTGATAAGAAATCAATGAGTGTCGAGCGCGCAGCAGTCATCAACATGACCTCCATTCTTGGCAGCATAACTGAGAATGATCAAGGCGGTTTCTATCCTTACCGATGCAGCAAGGTAGTGCACAATATTATATAAAATACAAAAAATTATAATTTTTACTGTAAGCAGACATGTTTTTTTTTATAGGCAGCTTTGAATGCAGCAACAAAATCAATGAGTATTGATTTGAAGGATGATGGCATTTTGGTAACCTGTATACATCCTGGATGGGTTCGCACTGATTTAGGTGGGAAAAATGCACCAATGGATGTTGATACAAGCGTTCAAGGAATTTTATCGACTCTTCGTACCCTCACGGAAGCGCAAACTGGATGTTTCTTACAGTACGACGGAAAGATATTACCGTGGTGAAGGATATTTTGGAAATACGATGACTCAATGAGAGTCTTACGGGGCAATTGTTAACATTCTATTTTACTCCAGTTCGGTCTTCCTTGACCTCGTATTCCATTACCCCGAGGCAGTTGGAATTAAAAAAATTCTGGAACTATATCTATATTTCTGAATTCGTGTGTACGAATGAGTAAAACTATAGTGTCTTCAGGTCGATACGATGTAGGCAATAGAAACATTAAATTTATATCCACTGCTGAACCATTCACGACTGACTGTGTGTGTTCTTAGTCAAGGTCGCTAAAAAATTTGTCCTGTGCAGTGAATGTAATTTAGGTGAAGGTCATGGTCATATTACGAAAGCGATGAACAATTTTTTCTTCTCTTTTTTCATTGCGCTCTTGATACTTTCACTTACAGATACTATGTAACCAGGCTGTCTGTTAATGAAGTGGTTTAAGTAAAGAACTTTGTAAATAATAATATTACGAAAGGATATATTATTTTTCTATTGTAAGACATTGTACGGTGTAATAAATTTTTTTTATTAGCATTGTTAATTTATTATTGTATAAGTTACTCTTCGATAAGACAGAAGTCCAGTCGACAACGTATTCCTGAAGATCAAGGAATTCCAAACCCTTCATAGATTGTTTCACATCCTCAGTTATCTCCATGTCACTCGCAGGAGACTCATGTTACTTTGTACATGTCTCGCTGGATAAAGTAGAAGATTTTACTCTGAATGCAGGTGGCGTATATTAGCACCGTTACGACGAAAATATCACTTAAAATATTTACACACCTATCGCATCTAAACTAATTGTATTCGTTTTACAATTATTACAATATGATTCTCCCTCTCTTTTTTACGAGAATATGGTTATTGTACTTAGCGACTCGTTATTCCCATGTATTTCTTGCAGGCGGATCTTCGAACGAGTCCCAGTATGAATTTGCACACGTAAAATAGATCTTAAACGATTAATGATGAAAATGAAAGAGACGATGCCTCCAGCCTGCGCTATGGAATGGCCCATACTATACAAATATTTATAATGTGTAAATCCATAACGACGTACGATAATGTAAAAACGTTGAAGCATCAATTAACGAAAGAGATTATTCAATCAGTCTTCAATCTTTTGGGTGTTGGTTCGCTGTTTTGCGAGTTGGAATCCTCTGAGAATCCAAGGTGTGCTGAGAAATCAGTCGCTCCCTGGGAATCACTAACCGTGGAAAAACCTATTATGCCACACGACGATCTAATTATTAGTCAGTCGCCATTAATATTCCAAGTACTATTTAAAATTAACTTACACGTGTTAGAATCTTCCGTAAGTCCAAAGTTTGAATTTGATGACTCTATGCCTTTCCGTGCAAGTCCATTCTCTTTGTCTGCTACTGTCTTCCCTTTTTTCTTCTGCAACAGTAGAGAATAAACTGAAGTAGTTATGTTATTGAAAATAAATATCAAAGAGAGAAGGTACCTGTTCTAGTGTCGATATAGGAACCCACTTGTAAATCTTCATCGTAGTCTCACCTATCGTCACCCATTTTTTTTCCCTAAAAGAGTCAAACATTCTCAAACAACAGTGCCAATAAGATATCAGTTAATTAATCCAATCTAATTAATTTACCAGTGACGAACTTTATCCACAACTTGCATCACACGCTTAATGTCATCCTTAGCGCGACTACGTGTCTCTGCACGCACAGATCGCGACATCATGATATTCTTACGCGATTATGTTTCACTCAATATCTGTCGGATTGCTGTATTACTCGCTATATGAAAATCAACACAATCTGTGCAAGAGGTTAGAAAGGTGACAGCGACTCTTTAGTTTTTGGCTGTCTCTTGGAAGCGTGAGCGTTACTCCGAAACGAACAACGGGAAGCTAATCACAACAAGAACTTAAGAATTGTTCACAGAGAAGCGACTCGCGTTGGCATCCCTTTGAAATTCCATTTTCAAAATGGCGTTGTTGACGTCCATTTGTGGAGCAAGTCGATGAGCTGATGGCGCACGACATTCTAACGTAATCTATTTTATCTATGATACTATTTCAGGTTGGCTTCTTTGCGAGGTTACGTTAATATAGAATTTAGAAAATACACAGAAAATTGGAAAGAATGACAGAAGAGAATAAGAACATTTTGCCAGACGAATGGATGGTACGAGTGTAATAATTTTATTCATGAGATAAATACTCAAAGATCGATTGCATCAAAAATGGACTTCATGCAGGTCAAGACGATTTTTAATATATATCAGTTTAATTATGTATTAAAATGGTGTTTTAGATTAGAAACTGTCAAATGTATAAAGAGGAATATAGTGATTGCATTAATCCCAAGTCACGCTTCAATCAATACTTCATTTTTGGTGAAATGCTGGATTGTTCTCAATGGAAAACTGATCTTCGAAACTGTAAAAAGTGGGAAACTGAAAAAGATGAAACTGCTTATGTACGTATTTTCATAGGAAATCCAATTAGTACTGAATAAATCATACGTTTTATATTTCCTCGATAGAAGGAGCTGATTAAAAGTGAAACAAATCGAAGATTCGAACGACTAAAAGCTCACTACGGGAATGATGTATGGAAAAAGAGAGATAAACCTCCCAAGGATTGGAACAAGCCATTACCGGAGTGGATGCAGAAGGAGCAAGAAAACACTTATCTAGATCACAAGAATAAACAAATCCAAACTGGTATAGTGAACGATGCGGATGTCGGAATATCTTTTTGTAGTATATCTTAGCAAAGAATAATTAATAGAAATTTGTCCTGTAAAGCACATGTAATATATTTATAAAGTAGGAAATCAAGACTCTATTAATGTGTTCATATCTATGACAATATACTGAATTATTATTGAACTACAAAAAAGGCCCAGACAAATATATAAGTTCAAATGGCACGCCAGAAAAAAAAGGGAAGCAGACGCCATCTCTGCAAGAAACACTCCTAACCAACGAAATGAATATAATACGCAACTGGTTTAAGCCCTCTATGTATTATTAAAGACTCCCAGCACGAACTTCCACATAAATACGCAGTCGCACGTACGAAAGTGAAAAGGCGAACACAGAGAAAATGAGCAAGCGTCGCCGTCAATAATCAATGCGAAAATGACGTCATGAATGAGCCAGTCAATCAGAAAGGATAAATTACAACTCGTAGTATAACAGAAGCAAAGCGTCAGAAAGACAAAGGAGACACCATCGGACACCATAAAATAATCGGAGCACCATAAACTCTCGGCCATTTTAGCCATGCGCAGTGAATCGAGCGTAAAAGCGTTACGCACTTGTCGCTGCTCGCTCGCAGGCAAATTCACGGGAATCGTCAGAAGATCGGTAGAGAAAAAAGAGAAGGATAAAGGAGAAGCATTGAAAGAGCAAGAGGAAGAAGACGAGGAGGAAAGGAGAAGGGAGTGTTTTGAATGTGAAGAAGAAATGGGAGCGTGTGTTCTTTAGACGCCAAGTAACCTCTATGCTGTACTAATAAACGTATCAAAGTCTCGTACTTTTCTGGTGCAGAGATATAAGTACCAGTAAGAAGGAGATATACCTATTGCAGGAGTGTTATTTAAATGAGTGTGACGTAACCAAAGTACAAATAGCGCATATCAACGAATATTTTTCCATAAAAGATACAACGAATGATAGTGAACTTTATTTGACTCTTACGAGAATTAATCGCACGCGGAACCGCAGGGACGCTTGACAGTTCTACGTCTACGTGCTTAACGGATATACTCTCGTGAGAATAACTGTATTGTATTATTTTATCGCGTAGATCCAGTCCCTGCAGTCGGTACGAGGTATCAAGTGTTGTGTTTGTTCCTATTTGCAGAAGGTGATTATAAGTTAAGAAACTAAAAAACAAAAAAGAATGGCTTCGGATTGCGTTGATGGTGATTATCTTGGTGCGTATCGGCGTTTCTTCACGGATTTCCTCGCCAGTGTCGATCCTCAGGATCAACTTCCAGTCAGGATGAGCAGCCACGACCTGACCGAAGCAGAGATCGTTGGTGAGATCATCCACGTGACACTGCAGTATATGAATCAAAAGTAAGTTTACATACACTTTACATTTTATTCCAAGCAGATCATAAGCATACAAAAATATTTTAATGATTCGCAGTCCATCGTTTGTCTCTTGGTAGGTATATAGGCCATTTGTATTATCTAGCACTTCTTTTTGATGCATACCTGCATACGTACTTACAGAAACATATAACATTGCTTTTAACGACTTCATAGACTTTATTCTCTTGATTCTCTTCCATCTTGTGACTCGTACATTTCCGGTCTTATCTCCCTTTACAAACAACGCTTTTTGTTCTAAAATTGTTCTATTATTATTACTATTCCTGTCTACCCGCGTCTTTCATAACGTTCAAATCTAATCCTATTTATTTCTTCCTCGCCTTTAGCTCGCAGATTTTACCAAACGAATTCACCGTGTGCGTACATGCGATCGAAGAGCGTGTTTCTACGGCTAATTTATATTCCACGCATGAAAGCACAGTTGCTTCTACCCTACAAATCGCACGGGAAATAGGGGAACCGGCAAACTTTCTGTACGTTTTTCTTTTTTCCTTTCTCCTCGATTCCAACATTCATACAAGATTGTATAAATCTATATCCAACACGTATCTTACCTACAATCAAATGAAAAAAAAACATACTCTTTTCAGGAATCTTTATAAAATATAAAGATTCAGCACTTCCGGTTAAAAAGAAATAATTCATGCTATTGTCCTGTGTTTTATTTTATCTCTTGCTTTCTCTATCTCTCTATAACCGACAGATGGAGACCTTTAACGTGGGCGAGTAATGCACGGTTTCCTAAGTATATATAATTCTGTGGGTGTTACGGGTGACTCGACGGCAATAGAGTAATATTTATTTTTACAAGGAGTTTGTAAAATCGCACGATTTCAATGGGCCATGAATTCTTCTATGTCAGCCGCTTGAAATATCGCTTCGCCACTTGTCCACTCTTTTCGTGAGACATGATCTGCAACGAATAAGACTTATAATCAAAATGGATCTCAGGAGAATTTAAAGTTTTGCCTAGGTCATAAAAATTTTATTGAGACTATCATTTCGCAAGACTGTACAAAAGTCCGTCTGATATATCTTTAGTCTCTCTTACCAGGACAACGCCTTCCTCGGTGACTTCATACTTTCGAATTATCCTACTACCATCCGGAATAATGGATACAGTCACCAGATTATCATTTTCCAAAGCGGTTGTATTCTGGAAAGAAGAGTAAAAAACTCAATTCGCTGTTATGAAACTTCGAAGAAAATAATGTACCTTGAGGATATCACCAGAGGGCATTGACTCCTCGTACTCGTTATTTAAAGTAAAACTGGTCTCGACGGTGCGCATTAAGGAGATCGTACGAATAATCCACTTATCGCCATCCTGCTTGATCTCAAGACGTGGACTGGAAGCGCTCATCATCTTCCTTGCGACGTAGGGAACCCCTGCAATACCACAAAAAATTTAGCAAAACCGCAAACATCCAGACTGCGTATTACGCCGTCCTGAGAATGATCTTAGAATACGTGAAGAATAAGAAGACGAAGAGTATATATAAAAAATAATGAATTTATACTGCATCGACTATAGAGATAGGTAGTATCGAATCCATTGATAGTAAAGAATGACTAAGCAAATTACTCTACGTAACTTTGTGATAAATAGATTATATAAACATAATGATAACACTTCTGAAACACTTGTTGGGTATATTGTAAATGGAATTGTTATTATTGTTTGATGAATAATAACGACTTGGATGTAACTTCTGAGACGAAGAAAATGTCAGACAGTCTCCGATGATTCATGATACTTCATCGCTTAGTTCATAATTACAGTCAAGGTGTAAGCAGGGATAGATTTATTGTCGAGCACGTGGAATTTGATGGATACTATGTTTGAATGAAGATGACGTTGATGATGGGGTTATGATTACCTACCGATGGCTTTGAAATATTCGTCGATATTCTCATTGCGTTCATGCTGGTAGGTTCCTATGATGCGCGCCATGTCGATGATGTTGAACAGACTCTGATATGACGTCGAAGTAGATACTGGGCTTGCGTTACTTTCCTCTTTACTCGGTTGGTAATATATCTCGACTGGAACTCCCTGTATATACTCTGGAACGTATGCGGCTACGTTTTCTTCTATGGAGATCTCCGCCACTGCTGAGGTTTCCTCGTTCAGTGGGAATTTGAGTATCTGCTCTTTCGATTTCCCACCTTCTGCCTCTCCTGTCCATAACTTTTGTATATCTAGATCAAGATAAATCAATTTTAATCTACCTAATTGCATTGACTTTGACACAATACAAGAGTTGCTGACTGGTGTCAACTTAATTACGAGCACTCGTTAACTTGCTAATGATTAATGATAATGAATTGATTCTTAATGAGATTATTTATTTTGTTATGTATTCCTTACGGGACAAAGTGTTCCATAGAGATAGACTCATTTCTTTAGAGACTACATGCAGTGGGAGATTTTTGGTTGGAACGGAATACCAACCATCTGATTACAGTTCCAATTGATTTTGAGAATTTTTTGTTGTTGACTTTCTGTCATCTGAATTCGATTTAACGTCATATATTTTTATTTCAGATCTTGCCCGCCTAGCTTGCAGTCGTATATTGTGCACCTGGTGATACAAGAGATTCAGACTCTTTGTAAAAAACAGCCTGAACTTTGTGGATGGAAACATGAAGAGAATAGTACGTGTCTTTTGATTAGTTTAATCATTGAATAAAATTAGTAACCTATTGCATGCGCCGAATCAAGGGATTTTATAAAGTATTGATAAATTATTTAATATTTTTGAATTTCTAAAGTAAATGCAATTTGTTAAATCGACTGCATGCCTCGAACATGAATACCAAGCGGCAAATTAGCAGGTGTGTAAACTTGGTACCCAACTTTAAGCTAATCAAAAAACAGAATCAGATATAAATTCAGAATAGTTTGTCGTTATCCTCTTGTAAAATGTTGCTCGTGCCTATTCTCTTTGTAAAATGATTTTGTGTACGTGAATATTAATTTTCCTTTTGTCCATTTTATTGTTCACAGCATACGCATCGTTGAAACTGATGCAAGCAGTGACGAGCAAGGTCAACGAGATCTGTTTACGTTATCTGGACAATAGCAGATTAGCATTGTTGCCGCCACCACCATCGACGCCAATGCCGCAGGTATCGGCATATTGTATTAAGAATTACAGAAGAAAAATGGAAGACCGTCATGTTGTATTGCACGATTTGCACACCATATTCAGTATTCCGGTAAGTCAATTTTAGTATCCTTATACCGATATACCTATGACTTTAGAAAAATAAATGTAATCGACTGATCCTTAATCATTTGACAGGATGACTCTCCGGCCAGTTATTATGCAGTATTCGACGGACACGGGGGTCAAGAAGCAGCGGCTTATTGTGCGACTCATCTTCATCAGTATTTAGTGGAAAGCACGTATTATCCCAAGGATCCAATTCGTGCCTTACGCGACGCTTTCGTTACTACAGACGCACATTTCATTGAGAAAGCGAATAAATACGTAAGGAATACAATACTTATTGTTTCATTAAGACTTCAATTTCAATATTAATCTTATAGGTTTTTTCATGTTAATCCTTTTTTTTTCGACAGAATCTCAATGGTGGTACTACTGCAGTTTGTGCTTTATTGCTTAATGGCAAGTTATACATTGCATGGGTTGGGGATTCTCTGGCGACACTGACATCGCGCGGCAAAGCGCGTCATCTTGTTAATCCACATAAACCTGATCGATCGGTAAGTATTCCTCAGGAAGTATTCATTAGGTAGGACTTCGTGGATGAGGATTAGCCTATTTTCGATTTCTTACATTTTACTGCGCACTATATGATCGTAGAGTATTATTTCCTCGTATTTGTCGCTGTTGATGCGAATGCGCGTCGTGTTTATGCCAGGGGACGGTGCTGCTGGATCTACCCAGATAAGTTTCCTGTCGTGAATATTCTTGAAGAGGAGTCCACGTTTCGGATCAATGACTGGGACGTAATTACTAGATTCGTTCAGCAACGTGGTGCCCATTCTCCAGTGATAATAACCAAGGTCCGTAGGCTGGGGCCAGAGTCTCTTTCTTCCTTGAAAAAATGGACGCCATTCTTCGTCCTTCAGTCGTGACTGAAAGTCTATGTAGCCGGACACTTCGAAATGGAATCTAGTGAAGTTTCGTACGAATATGATAGTCGAAAGGACACCGAGTCTGTTGGACCTTTCACGAAATGCTAATTCCTGTTCGAATGGATCACTCGGTGTTATCAACTCCGAGGATAGTTCGTAAGGTCTTTGCACGGGAAAGAGTAAATTTCTTACAGCACGTAGTCGTACATTGAAGGAATCTTTGTCGAGTGTCTCTCCAGTGCATCTGTAACCCAATTCGGCGACTTGACGCGCTACCGATGTACTTTTTAGGTAGCTAAGATCCTTTGATCCCACTAGGGCATCCAGGTACGCGTCGTAGTTTTTGAACTGCAGAAGACGACGGTCACTGTCGATTCGTGTTCCTAACGTGAGCATGATTTAGCGGTGTTTGCATATGACAATGAATTTTGCGTTGTCAGGAAGCGACGGATTGACACAGACAAGAGAAGTTCGACTGGTCGTGGAAAATTGTTGTACATCGAGAAATGTCGAAACGCGAAACGTTTGGGAAGATTTCACGGGAATAGAATTTCTTGAGTGTGATGATAATCAATTGTAAATTCTTATTGCAGATTGGTCAGTTTATGTGGTGAATACATTTTTTTTTTTTTAATTGCAGGACGAAACCAAGAGAGTGAGCGAGATGGGTGGATTTCTGGTGCATTATGGGACTTGGCGTGTCAATGGTCATCTTAGTGTCTCCAGAGCAATAGGTGAGGCAATTAATTTGATTCTTCTTTGTCAGTGTATAAGTATATCGTTGTGATTCAACTAGACGTCATCTTTTATCTATTGCTTTAAGTGCTTTAAGGTAAAGTTGCACTCTGACTTATTATGAATGTACCAATAATCATCTTCATCGATACAACACGTCTTGTATGTAGTGTCTACCACTTATTTTATTTTTATTTACCACTTGCATCCTTCTTTCCTATATTTAAATGCGTACATAAATTCAACATTTGCCATGTTATTTTAGCGTTTTCATCAGGGTGTATGAGTATGACAAAAAATATGCCTTTGTAAATATATTTCATCAAGCCTTCTTCAAGCTTTCTCCAGGAATAGACTGGCACAAGTTTCACCAGCGTCCAAAATTCTGGAACAAAACTCACAAGACCTGCATGGAAGAGGATGATCACCTGTCAGTGATAAACTGAAAAGTGGAAACCATTCTCCTGAAGAACATCTTCTAGACGTCATTGGCTGTGTCCGAAAATAATAGAAGGCATTATGCATATCCGAGATTTCATTACTTTCTCCATCATTTCGAATACGTGACTGTACATGAGTTGTATGTTCTAAAAACAGGATTCGTCGATTAGAAAAAAAAAAACGGGACAACCGGATAACAAGCATGTAGCGGCACAAAGTCCATTGAATATCTAAATTCATCTAGACGCTCAAAGTCTCTATAATTTTTCAATGAAATATCGATTGGTAACAGAAATCATTTCTGTCATTGATATAATCCATGAACGGATAGAGCGTCATCTGCTGACCTTGACTGCAAAGCCTAGCAAGTGGCGACACCACAAAATCGTGAAACGCACAGGTACTTCTCAGCAAATTGAACGCAATAGACTGCGAAAAAGGACGTGAGGTAGTCCATATATTTGACGAGCCGTAGAAGGAAGAACAATGAACCCAAAGCAAAGTACAGGCACGTGGAGGAGGTGAAATAGGAAGAAGGAGGAGTGAGCGTACACGTAATATAGGATGTTAAAAATGTCAGTGAAGATATGGAGCAGAACCGTAAACGTTCTTGCCATTCTCCAACCGGTGTACATTCCTGTAAACGGCAGAGAGACGAGTTATTATCTCTTTTCTTTTTTGCATAGCTCTCTCTGCCCCTCCTCACCCTCCTCTCTTCCTCCTCTTCGATAAATCTCTCAACTCCTCGGAGCGTCTCACAACATCTGTCAACCGTCAAAGAAATTCGCAATGGCTCCACTCAACAGACTACGAGGAGAAGGTCCAACAAGGAACAACGACTACTGTAAAATATTGCATGAATGAAAATTAGCTTTTGTCCAATGGAAACTTTTCTATGGTGCGTCGAAACGGATCGGTCGAGCGATGCAGAGTTGGCGAATAAAATTAATTGTATTAGGAGTACTAAAGCGTTGGCCTATTATACATATTAAAATGGTCTCTAAGCGAGTATACAAGTCGAGGGTCGACGAACCATAGGATATCGCGAGGCACATCAAACTGGACTATACGCTCCATCTTGTCGGTTAACTGCCGATTTTTATCATGCTATAACTCATATAGGCGCGTACTATAACAATGACTGATGAACGTGCTCGTTTTTTTTCTCTCCTTTATTATTATCGCCTTCTCGACTACACTTCCGTTCTGGATTTTCACTCGAAAATCCGGATTCCTCGTGCCGATTCGAGCGTGATCCTTTCTTTCATACATACTAGACACGGCTGGTTGTTATTAAATTACTATTTAACGTGGAAACACTCTCCAAGACGAATTCTGCTTACTTGGCATTCTCATCCATTATAGGCCTATCACTACTGTCCGTCAAGAAGAGAATTTTTATATCATACGGATCGTACCAAGTTGTGGTTTTGTGGCTTTTGAAATTCAAACCCTACTTGCACTTGGGAATACAGAGTATGTACATACGTCCAGCCGTATGCCCGTTTTTCACTTTATGGATATCTTATAACCATACTTGATTAATTCATCAATTACAGTAGCATTCATTCCAATAGAGTAAGAATGACCTAAGTCAGTTTTCAATGTATGATTGACTGAGTCAGCTGGTCGTTCTATGATAATTATTTCTTTTTAGTACAATCGCTCGATGGAAGCAACTTCCAACTAGGGTAGCTACGGGTCAAGCAATGCCATCTACGGTTACGTGAAAATTCTGGACGCGTGTCGAATATCCTGTCGGTTCCGTTCGACCACTGGCTGACACAATAATACGTGCAGCCATGCTCTTAGCTACGTGTAACTTCACTGGGTGGTACTCTGGCCTATGCCTGTTTAGAATAATTAACAGACTATCAGTGATAATGTATATTGCTTATCAGCGAAATACTCGTACTGAGCTAAAGAATTGATCTGTAACAATATGAGAAAATAATGTGAATTACGAAGATATCTGTATAGTAAAGTCACCATAAGATTCCTTATGGTGTGTTCGCTATTGAAGTAACGTTAACGTAGGAGAAGCTATGTAATGTAATAACCGGAAGCGCCTACGCTAGTTTGACGTCATTATTTAAATTAGCATCGCATTCATTAATTAGATCATTAAAGTTAATTATAACAGAGTGGAATACTGATTCCGTATCGCGTACTTTTTTTTCTTCTTATTCTCTATTTTATTATCTAAAGGGATACGTATAGGCTACTCATAGCTGATACACGTTCAAAAGTCAGTCCTAATCATATTGTTGTATTGTATTATCAATTATCCTGTGTCGTCAGATGGCTTATTATTGAGTCACAAGATCATTGTAGATCTTGACTTTTGTCTTATGGATCTTTTTCATTTCTCTTTCAGGTGACGCCAAGTACAAACCCTGCGTAACGGCTGACCCCGAGATACTTTGTATCGATCTGAATGGCACCGAGGACTTTCTGATCATCGGCTCCGATGGCTTCTGGGACGTGATTGACGAGGTCCATGCGTCACATAGAATTTATCAGTCCATCCGGGAGAATCCTTGTGAGTGAAAATTTGCATTCTTTCATAATTTAGATTGCTTGGGAGAACTTGACGACTACCTGCTGATGGTCGCTCGAGGACAATGAGGATTCGTATGACGTGCTGTGAAATTGTCTTGAGATCTTCAAGTCAAAGAATTCAATCTCCGTCATACAATTCCTAAGAAGAAGTCCGTCTCCGGAGTCTCAGGCTTCCTTGGCTCTGTTACGCTCTGTTTCTCAAGACCAGGGCCGTATTTTCTCAGGTGCATTCTATTTGGACGTATTTCTATTAACTCCTGGGTTATCTTCAGAGCCATGCGCATCGGATTTGACTGTCGATTTTGACTGGTTATCATGATGTCGCAGTTTTGTATGGATCAAATATTTATTTCAATGGACACAGATACTTGTTCAAGTTGAAACGTCGACCTCGATGCTTGGCTGATACTACCTCTATTTCAGTTGCACTTTTAATCGCGGACATTCAGTGGGGCGAATCGGCAAGACTGTCTTGCACTCTGGTACTGGAATGATCATCCTTTTCGGAGTGTAATCATCCTCCTAGTCTAAGCGTCAGCGTTGGAGGTCTTGAAACTATGGTTGCTTTCCAGGAATCGTCTTACCGACTGATCGTGCACTTGGTTTTTCTTTTCTTCTCTTTCTTTCTCTTCGTTCCTTCGCGTTGCTATTGTGAGAAAAAGTGGATAGCGTATCTGGCAACTAGCACTGGAAATGGGTGCAAGTAAAAAGCCCTGAACATTTCTGCAAACTTTTTTACTGAATCGTCCATTTTCACACTTTACACAGATTTTTAGGCACGATGGAAAACTTTGAAGTATCAACTAGAAAAAATGCACTTGATACGATTTACTCAAAAACCCATTGGCTTTAGGTACATTTTTTACTACTAAAGGTCTATTTAAAAAAAAATTTGTGATACATTAAATACTTAGTGAAACGAACGATGATGGGTATACCTGTAATGTAGATAAGTGCATCCCTCTAATGCATAGCATGCACCCGAAAATAGGCCATTGGCACATAGCAACTCTACCTCTTTCCTTTATTATACGTATTTGCACCAGGTATTTACTTCCCAGCCATTAGAGTCTACTCGAAACTTTTTAATGCACGGCGAAAGCTTGGAAATGTCGCACGCATCATCTGGATATATGTAAAAGTCAAACGTGAAGTGACTGTTTCAAAGAAAGAAAAAAGATGAATAGAAGGAGGTTACTTATCAGCATAATTATCATTGGCACAGAAACGCAATAATAAAAGAAGTCATAATGTTTTGGTCTATGATAATGTTCTCATGGATACTCAGGGCGCTACTCAACAACCCCTAACGAAGTCTTCTTGTCTGATATTCGCAGTCTGGCGAGACTGACAGAAAGAGCAGGGCTGATCCTTAAGGCTGGTTCACACAGCTGGACGAGCACGTAGCTCGTTCAAAGTGTCTGACAATCTGCACCTGCCGTAAAGCTTACGTGCCAGTTCATCCAAAGCAAAGCCTTGCACCCCGCTGGCTGGACCGAGATCTTGCCCTTGAGCTTTTTCGCCAAGAGTCGTGGTGTAAAAAGATGCGTATAATGAGCTTGAGAAAGAGAAAGCAGGTAAAATCAAAGAGAGAAGAGTGTGGAGACTAGAGAGTAGAGAGTCTTAAGTCTACTGTATTCATCCAGCCATCCAGAGTCAGAGCACAGCCTTTTCCTTCCTTCCTGCCTAAGAATGAAGTCCCGGGTCCACCATTCACTCATTCGTCATCTGCTGCTCAGGCAGGCTGGCCTTCTACCAAGTATCGCGAGTACCAGAAAGTTTTCCTACGATAGAATCCAAGTTTTCATATGTTCTGTGTGATACGCTCGTTCTCTTAGTTTTAACCTGAAATTTTCATGGAACATTTTAATATAGAATTTTCATAAGGTAGTGTGCAATTTTATCACACTAATTGGAATTTCATAGTGGTATTTTTTTAAAAAGAAATTATTGTACTGTGACGCGTAGAAGAGAGGATAATAGTGCGTTTCCAGTCTCTGATTTACAGAAATTTTGGTAAGTCGACTTCTTTTTTCATGCAAGAATCACTGGGTCAGTGTATTAGTGTAAATTTGAGATAATTAGGCCCGTTTTGATGGATGGATCTTGGAAGTGATAATGCCTAGAGCTCCGAGATGTATCAACATTGATGAGAATATCCTTGAGGCAAAGTAATTATGGATATTAAAAAAAAAACGTAAAATCAAATTAACTTCGACATAAACTTTTTTAAATTTTATTTCCGCATTCTTTGTCTTTTAACATTGTTTTTTTTTAATACTGAAATTTCATTCGACGAACTTACCTCTAGGATTGGTTGGTAGTACTGGAAGCAGAATAATTGCACTTCTGGCTCGAGTCAAAGGGTTCCCCATACCTCCGACGTCACCCCCTCACGAATTCATGCGGTTGCATAAGTCGCAATAGTCTCCATCGTCTGGCTTCTGCCGCGACCCCCCCCCCCCCTCCTCCTAGCCCTCCTCCTACTCATCGTCGAACCACCATTCTGATGTTCCCTGGCGAAAGTATCAACGAACCAAGCAAATCGTTAACGATCTTTACTGAGGGTGTCCTTTGTCAATTTTGATGCAGCTCTCGTAGGCTGCACATGCAATTATGTAGACTTGGAAACGTGACTGGTATCGGCGAGCATAGTTTCAGGATCCCCCGTCCTAAGGAACACACGTTATAAACATAGAAGAAGAACATAATGGCTTATAATGTGACAACGGATGATTATTCCAACGTCCGCCCATTGAGGCGGGGGAGTCCCGTGAAGGAAAGAAAAGTGCGAGAAGAATCCCATTTGGAATCAGCTGAAAGGACATCGCGAGTTATAGCGTAAACGTGTGGCTTCGCAGCCTGAGAAACAGAAGAGTTGCAAGGAAGTACCACGCATCCGGATATCCGGTAGCGGATATCCATGGTCGTCGTCCGCGGTTGTCGGCTTTCTACAATTCCTCCTGGTGGTAGATGCGGCCACGGAGCGACGACGACGTCGTCAGCCTGGCAACAGCGCCGCCCATGGGCACCACGTAAAATATCGCAATAAAGCGTTAAACAAAGGAATCCGAAAGGAGCTGAAGCAAGACTGCGCGGTTACTGAAGCGAGACCGTGGCCATTCCTGCTCGAAAAACCTCTAACGATAACCTTGTCGAAGTAGCCGACTAGTCCTCGGTTCTTCGATAAGGCCAGTAAGATATTATAGAATACACAGGCCCAGGTCTTTCGAGTTCAAGATACTCCAGTCAGTTTAGCATCGATATGGATTGAACCTTAAGATACTCTTTAGTACATAACCTCTACGTACTCTTGTCTCTATGAGCAGACTAACCTTATATTCTAAGCTGCATTTATACTCTGGGCTGTGAGACTTTTCTATATACATATTCTGCTACTCCCGCTTCTTTCAGTTGTTGGGTTTACTATACTCTTGGTACTCTCTTATAATGTTGTATACGGTTATGGTCTGGGAGAACAGAGAGTCCTCTTTCAAGGATAGGAACACCGAGTCTCGTGACTCGAGTCCTGAATGACCGTCCCCGTCTCTCTCTTCTACTTCTTCTTGTGCCTCCTACGTTGTTGCTGACAATTCCAGGCGCGAGACCCGGCGTCTGGCGTGCGTGAAATCTTTTTAAAATATTCATCTGCTTTCGTTTGTGTGTTTTATGTAATTCAAGTAACAAGTCATTGTACACGTACATAATGTACGCCGTGACGGGATAATCACCTAGAGTAGTACTGTTTTTCTCCACGGGGTGCGCCACTGGATTATCACTTTTTATATCCTTCTATTATATACTCGCATGTTCTTTTCGTGCTGGGATTTTACAAATGACCAAGTTGCGCGTAATTTATGGCAAAGGATAAAGGATGGGAATTAGAATTTTTCACGGAGAGGTTAAAGTAATTAAATTGAAGAATCTGAAGTAGCTGACTGGCAGATATTTTTTTTTCTTAATTTTTACTAGACTAGATTTAAGGGCAGTCTAACCTCTAAATTTTTATTGAATAAGCGGCTCTTCCGTTTGTTGGTTCCTATTGCGCAATTTCTGAAACAATTAACATGATGTGATTGCGAATTGCCATTCTGCGATTCCGCGAAGGAGTTTCTTTGTTTTGAATTTACGTATTCAGCTGCTGACGTGTTTTCGGCTTCTCATGCGTGCAGTCGTTCAAAGATTAGCTAAGATTTCTGCAAATCTTGACAAGCCTAAAATCAGCTGCTGATTCATCGGATGAAATTTTGCTATACGTACAGAGAAGAATTTCTAACAATGAGAAGCTATTCGGTAACTCAACGCGTGATGGTATTCGAACCTTTCTGGACCTTCGATCTTTCATCTTTTTCTCTATTTTCCAAGTCTATAATAACTCCTGTCACGCACGAACGAAAGACTTTCTAACCTCATCATGAATTCTTATTTTTTTCCCTCTTCTTTCTCACGTCCTTCCTTTCCTCCATCATTCTCGTTGTCTACGTACCTTCTATGTAGTAAGAAGTGCACTTGAGAATCTCTGCTTACTCAATTCATGTATCTTTCCGTCCCCCGCATCTACCTTCTCTGTCTCTCCGCACACGAGAATCTTCATTCTCGGCCCTACGCTTGGATTCTCACGTATCTTCAAAAGTACCAGTAAAAAGTGTCTCTATCCTGTTGAACATTGAGCACGTGGAACGAAGAAGGGCGAAGAGTTCCAAGTGACAGAAAGGAGTGGCAGAAAAAAATTGCCAGACCCCCACCTTCTCGTGGTAAAATAAGTAACCCAGGGGAGTCATTCTCATTATTTCTGCTTAATGCCCCGGACATTGACTGTGTCTTCATTTCTGTTGGCAATAACCTCCAAGAAAGGCCCAAAGTGATCCCTCGATTCAGTTCGGTCCAGTTCGGTTCGATTCGGCTGAATTCGTTATCGATAATCGTAACGGAGCCTCGAACCCATGAATGCCGGCAATAGAAACGCGAGATAAGTTCATTGAATGAAGCTTGAAAACTTGAATCCTACCCGAAGCGCTTTTTACGTATGACGCCAGCTCGATCTAATTATAGATCCAATGGCCATGTAGCACGCTGCACGTAGCATCGCGCACATAGGTGGGTACTCGTCCTCTTCTGACTCATGTCACATTCCATCCACCATTTAATGGATGAATATAATTTTTTTGAAATGCTCTCTCATGATCCTTTAGATGCCCCAAGTCACTTCCTCCAGGAACGACTTTCGCTTTTGGAATTTTTGTATATCTATAGCAACGACGAAATTAAACTTATTAGTCTCTTTCTTGACAGTTAATTAACCTAGTTACAGTTTTGTACAGTTTCTACCTAATACCGCTTACTTCAAATCCAACGTACCAACTTCAGGGTTTTGTCATATACTTACGTAATATCGCCGCTGAATATATTCAGGAGTTATAACATTCAGGATCAAACTGTTGAATGAAATTTCTATCACTACCAATTGACAATGACGTCGCAGTTAGCGTGATGCACCGAAACGTGCAGAAACCACCGAAATACAAACACCTGTCCTTATGGCGTGGCAGATGTCGAGTGACGGTTAACATCCAAAGCGTTGAAAGAATCGGGACGACACTTTGAGAGAAAGACGAAATTATTAACAGTAACCTAGCCTAACCTAAGAAAAGTCATTCAAAATACATTTTATGCTCTTAGCATCTCGTTTTGTTTCACGGCGATGACGTCTAGGCAGAAAACGTTCCATCCTGTAGAAAAAAAATGTGAAAAAAAGCACATGAGAAGTCGAGGACTGTTTATATTTTACGCATGCCTTCTAACGTCATCCGTACCATCTGGTATGTTTCCTTTTCGATCGTCTACCCGCCACACCCTCTTATAATCGACTCTTCTATGACTTACAAAGTCCCATAATCATATACCGTGCATATTATATGAAAATAAGAAGCACCGTCAAATTATTTTTCTTTATTTCCATTTAATCCAGCATTCTATTTTTCATATTACCGTCTTACTCCTCTTGTACGTTAAATTCCGGTAAATCTGTCGCTACATTCACGTAAGTAATCGGCTTTAAGAAGAGGTTAGATTCTCATGCAAATGCTCGAGTGTCGTTCATATAATGGCCGACAAGCTTAATGTAGTTCGCGGCTCGTTATTATGGTAAGTTAACGTTACTTTTTCTCGACGATTACTCTGCTACGCGCAGCGAGTACAGTAACAGTACGCAAAAGTGTGATGATATCAAAAAGTATGACTGTACCCACTCTTACGTGACAGTTACTCGGAATAACTCATTTGAGGTTGTGTACCAGTATTCCTTGGGAATCCAACTCGTCGGTACATAAGATGGCATTAGACGCGTTCAGAATGGAGAAACAAAACGATGACTAACCTCCAAGAAAAATATGTCATTCCCATAGACTCTTTAGGGGAAGAGACGCAACACGCGCATGCGCTCTAGCTACTTCGACTCCCTCGTGTCCGGAAATTGAATTGTTTGTCGCACTTTCGTATTATGAATGACACGTACGAGTCGCACTCTATCCTAATTAATTTCTCACTGACTCGAACAGTCATTGCGTTCCCTAGAAGATTTACCATTGAAATATAACTGTCATTCTTATCCTGTCTGTCCTAACGAGGCTAATGCACATTTATTTTATTCGAAGAATCATTGCTACCATCCCTTCTTTACTTCCGTCTTGGGGCATGATTATTATAATATATAACTGATGGATTTTCGCTATCCCAGGGCTTTCTCATTTGAATGTTTATTTTCTTTTTTTTTCTTAGTCCTTTATTCTATAGAAAACTCGAGAAAGATCTCGATACCGTCATTGTTTCTTAATAAATAACCATTTCAGATAAGGTATATTTCCTCGCGCAGGATGTCTACCCTAATGTACATTATTCACTTCCGGCTACAATTATCTCCTGCTGAAATTACATACTTGTGGGTGGATTATGGGTTTTCTCGAAGGGCCCTCCTCTGTGTGTGCATCTCTTGCGTACAGAGTTACTATAACCATAGAATGTATAGTTGGCATAGGGGAAAAATACAGGGAATTTTACGTGCAGATATCTCTAATGCTACCTGGAAGTTCATGGGAGTATTGGTTATAGTCAATGGATCACTGAGCATCATTTATCCTCGCATGGGATCGCAGATTGCGGTATAAGCTTTCCAGTTGTTATTTCCCGTGGGAGGGATCGTGATGGCATGGGGCGAAAGGGCGCGGGAATATTTGAATTACTCTAACTTATCACGAAGATAATTCTTTTCTTCTAATTCAAATTGCCTACTGTACACTTGTATTCTACGTAATGTTTATTGTCGTGAAAATATTTTACATCAAAAGTACGTACAATCTCATGACGTGTTAATATCCCAATATTCGCGACTACGCTGTCACTGGGACAATGCCTAACACCTATAATTCTCGTGTTACAGCGTGAGTCAGCGAGAGAGCCCGTTACCACTGAAGCGAAACCCATTAAAGATTGGACAGTGGTGTAGCGTGCCGACTTTGTTAATATCCACGCTATTCGTTTAATGCCTGCTCTAAAAGCAAACGAGTAATCCTCGGAGTATAACGCGTACATACGTATTGGCCCACTACGTACGTAGTGGCGATGGTATGCTATATGAGCAAACGCTCTCATATACCAGTTACGTTATCCGATCGCGGCAATTCAGAGGAGGAGTTGATTACTCGATTATTCGGTTGGCTATTAATTATCCTCGTTAAGCGTCATTCCAGGCAATCGCTCATAATCGATCCAATCGATTAATCGAACGTTCGTTCAAATCGACCGAGCGATAATTCGACTGTATACACTTTTGAGAGAATCGAAAATTTGAATTTCCCTCCCTTCGCACCGTTACCTATAATCTTCCGTGGTGATTCATTCGGCACGGAATGCTGTGTGGCAATTAATTTAGGTTAGGTTCTTGTAGCAACGTCAAATAATACAGCACGACAATTACACGCTGCGCATTAATGGGACTGAGAAAAGTCACGGGTATCTTAGTGGCTGAAGCTACGGGAGTGGCTGGTGCGACGGATGTCAAGGAAAGACGAATGACGCGGGATGATTCTTGCCGTGACTGAAGCCGAGTGCAGCAGGTTATATTATCTGTACAGTAAATCGAGGCGAATAGAAGAAGAGGCAATCACCGCACTGTCTGCACGCTTCGACGATTTACTTCCAGCACTTCCACCTCTCTCCCGGATGTTACGTCACGTCTCAGTCGCGCGACGACGAACCTTCCTCGCTTCTGCTACTCTTTTAAAGTCGCGCTTTAACCTGAGCGGAAATTCGCCATTTTATATCCTTCTCTTCCATATCGTGCTTCGAGATTGCTAAAGGCTCTAAAATCTTTTTGAAGAACTCTATGCCCATGAGCGTCAACGGTAATTGCAGTCCGTCCAATCAGCAGCCCAGTCTCGTTATGAATTTTTAACTTATATTTTTAAGGCTCCTTGGTTCACCTGCCTATGGCTTATGTACACTTGAATCGCAAAAGTAACACAAGTCCCAGGTAACTGCGTTCACGTCGAAATTGGGCCTTGTGCAAGACACGATGACTCAGTACTTTTAAGGTTTTGCTCTTTACCTGTTTTTTTTCTTCGCTTTTTTCTACGTCTCTCTCGCTCTCGCGTGTCTTGTCTCTTATGGCTTACATAACCTCCCCTGAATATTTGGGTCTGCTGTTGTCTCTGATTAACTGCGATGTACTTCGGTACCTGCGTTTCTCACTGTAACTCAACGTCTTACCTTTCTACTTACAATGAGCACGAATACGGTACCACCACTGTTAGCCTACAACCACACTGTCGATAGTACGGTACTGTATGTGTGTAATGGCGCATGATTCATCTCTGTACTGTTTGCTAAAAAAAGTTGTTACCCACTCACGTGTGGGCGATCCAGGATATCTTCCTCCTTAGTTGCCAAGGGGTGCCGGAGAGAAATATTATCGCCATTCGAGTCGACATTTCTAATCTTCCATCTAGATTCACTTCCACTTGATACAAGTCAAGGCACCATTTCGTTTTATAAAGCAATTAGTGCCCTGTGCATTAACCTAATTAGCATCCCGTGGCGTTCTGGGAGGTGCCTGCAGTCTCTTCGTGTGATTCACTAAAGGTGCTTTTACATCAGGTTCATGTGTAATTGCCTTAAAATATATCTGTTCGTCGAGTCCCCATTGAGCACCGGATAAATATCTTTAGGTTATGTACATATCGAACCACCTGTCGCTGTCGTGCATTTTAATATCGGGTGACTTTCAAGCTTCGCGATACTCTTTCGTCATTAGAAACTATCCCTGAAGGAACGACTTGGATATGAGATACAAGGTATACCCTTTTTAAGTAGACTTCGCGTATATATAAATAAGCACGACTATTTACAGACGTACCTATCTACATAGAATAAAGCAAACCTTACAATAACAATGAGCAATATCGAGGGGTTCCCGTCCTGTGCAGTCAGTGC
Source organism: Hartigia nigra (assembly GCA_031001745.1). Taxonomy (NCBI): domain Eukaryota; kingdom Metazoa; phylum Arthropoda; class Insecta; order Hymenoptera; family Cephidae; genus Hartigia; species Hartigia nigra. The sequence goes on along the minus strand of JARPRG010000642.1, from coordinate 471,731 downwards.
TACATAATACATTGGGGATAAAGGGATATTGACGCTGATTGTGTGTAGACTTTATTGTAGCAACGCGTGCAGCATTGAAAGTCCGCTGCAATGAAATGGTCAATTAATCCGAAGTAAATTCACAATATAACTTCACATAAAGCATTGAAACTGGTGCTTAATTCGTGAATTTGGTTTTTATTTTTCTATGCAATCAATCGAGTATTATCGGCTAAGTAATTAATAAACGGTACTAAGTATCGATATCCAAATGACCCCGTCTGTCCATCGACTGTTACAAAATCGTATGATCGAAATCTCTACGTAGTATATGAATGCGAGTGTAACTCACAGGGTGGCTGTCGCTTGTGAGTATAGAAGGGGGGCAACCGATGTTCCTAGGGGACCAATAGAGGGCGAGACGGAGCCTCCCCAATGGGGGTGGAGGTGAGTCATGGAGCGGGGGCGACGGCTAGAGTCTCGACTCTGTCAGTTCATCGCGAAACGCCACGCCCGACGTGCCGCTGCACTTTTCGCTCGCAGCTCCTTTGGCTTTCATACGTGCTACGTTTTACCCGGCCGGCATAACCCGGTGACTTTTACGCCTCGAGATCAGCCTTGTGTCTTTAACGCTGTGCTAAAACGGTAAATCACGCGGTTATGTCGTCACCGCAATGTCATTTCTTTCTTTTGTTGTTGTTTTTATTCTTGAATTTTTATTTACCACACGTAAATTGTTAAGTGTTGCTTTCGAGAAACTCGACAGATCTTTGAATATTTTTACGTTTAAAATAGAATCTTCACGAATGGATCTCGCCACTGCTTGGTAACGTAAAGAGAGAGAGAGAGGAGAGAAAAAAGCTAAAGATATAATTTAATGGTACATTTTGCTTGAGAAACGTTTGATAGGCTTATCGGCTAATTACTCGCGATTATAATAATCGCAGTGACAGAATACGTTGAAGAATTTACGTCAATTCCTTCATAAATATCATCTCGTGCAGATAGGATTGTTCGCATTCCGAGTATGTATTTATTTATAAGTGATCGCACATCGCTGTACGGCTATTTTAGCCGGTATTTGCGCATGATGGAAAAAATATACCGATGAGTAAATGGTGAATCGTCATGACGATACAATTCCGTGCCGTGTGACTAAGTTTTTTCATTTGGAACGTCTCTGCTATTTGTGTGGTATGTATCGTGACCTTAGGTGATAATACAGTATACGAAGAGACGTTTCTGCCGATCTTATTCCGCACGATTTGCCACGGCACGATATTTCTAATGCGTCCATGTGAAACGAGCCGTGAATAGGCTCGCGCCAGACAGAGGACGGTCAGGGCCGGCGAGCCAGTGGCTGCCCTTCTTGTCTAGCCCGTTGTAGTTTCACCCTACTAAAATATAAGCTGCTACTGCTATGAGCTTCTAGTAGTCATGCTCGATGATTCATAGAAACTTCCCGAATCGTTTTCATCGATCTCTACCCTGTGTAGAACGTAATATGCTTATTCTCTGTCATTCGTATATTAATTTTTTTTCATTCACATTGTTTTCACACAAGAAAATTTTGACAACCTAGATAGTTCAGTCGGCAGGAGTATCAGCAGCCGCTTGTTTCGTCGGGCGTTTCCATTTGCGGGATCGATAAAAGTCTTCTGCTGAATATTTCTCTCACTCAGGAATAATCATCAGACCGGGAGGTTCTCTCTGCCTCAATGAATTCTATTCGGCTTCGATCCCATCGAACAGTTACTCGGCTGAGTGCACTCAAGCTTCATGACTCTCGTAATAAAACGATGCCAGTCTGCTGAGGTATGCTTGTGAAGATACAAAATCCACGTCTCTTAACCTGCTTAATTCTCTAAAACATTAAACATTGCCATGCACTGTTACACAGGGAAGTTTCTAGTCTGTCCAGAACCGTAATTCAATATTTCCGTGTAATGCAACTCGTATGCCTATTTCAGACTTGTGCTACAGATATTTGTCACAGTATTCACGTAGAGGAGTAAATTGTTCCACTGGAAAACCCTTTGAACTTTAAAATGGAGAACGCTAAGTCACTTGACGACCAAATAGCGTTTTAGCTTGACTGTACTATTTTAACCGTTTTCTCACAAAAGCATACAAAATACGTTGTGTGAAAGAGAAAAAGTGCGAAACCAATAAATTCCAATGTCCCTCTAGGTATAGAAACGTATGTAAATGCACTTGGAGACAGTTGACTCATACTACGGTACAGCAATACGTACGTAGAAGGGACATTAAGCTAATTTGTGGCGGAATGAAAGGTCGGAGCTCCATATGACTCAGGAAGATAGAAACGTGGACCGCGTATGTTAACTCCCGTAGGTAAACGATTTTGTCGGATTGGCCGGTAATTTAGCGTCTCCTGACAGTTGTCAATAATAAGGGTTGGGACGAGGCATCTGTCACGAAATGACGTTGTCGAGTGGGGCGTAGTACCACTGTCGTTTCGTGCGCATGCGCAGGCGCCCCTTGCAAGACACGTGCCGTACTTTGATTAATGTGACTCGGTGGCTGCCTAGACGTCTCATTGCTGAGCCCATACATTTTAATCCTGTCTAAAGCCTACAGTAATATATGTGCATATATATAGCCGACAGGCACTTACCGACTGTGATAGTTGGGTTAGGTTAGGTTAGGTTAGCGCCCTCGAACGTTACCCAGAAGCCCTTTTTATCGAATCGGCAATCGAGATTTCTACGTGCGCGACGATCTTGTCTGTTTGTCTGCTTTTGGGATTAATTGCCATAAGATATTCTTGGGAAAGTGGTTTTTCTCTCGGTTTGGTCGTACGAAATTTATGCATTTATACATGCTGCCAGGGTTCTCACGCTTTGTGGACGATCGAGTGACACCATGGGGAAGAAATGAGGAATGGAAAGTGGAAGTCTTCTGTGAAGTAATGGCGGATCGGCAAGAGGCTGGCCGTTAGGAGACTCGGTGCTTCTTTTTTTTTTTTTCCTTCGTGTTACTTATAATTTTAAAGCCACGACCAAGCGTCATCGACTAAAATGGTTTGCTTATTTCACTGATGAAACGTGTGCGAAAGTCGTTAGCGGTTGTCGCGTTGCTATGCTAAAAGAAATATGTCTCTCTGACTCACATGAGAGTAAGCAGTGTCCGTAAAGGTTAGGGTGCGTTTCTCGGGCGATACGATCGGCGAGGTCATTCTCGAAAAATTCAGCGAAATGAATCATTATGAATCTTCATTGCGAATCTACATGGATTGCTCAGAGGAAAGACTTGCATAATGTATCTATAAATATTTTTCATTTACTTTCAACGACATGATAAGGAAACTACACGTATTTGAACTTACACATTTCAATTCAAAGTTGATTACAGAGTTATACGTATTATAAGATTCACATATAGCGTCTCCTGATCATTTTCATATGATTTCACGCTTCTCTGGCAGGGGCTACAAGTGGAATTGGGGTAGCAGCCGCCATATTGCAATAGAGCACTTCTGTTATCGACCGAGGATAAAATACTACCTTTCGAAAATTCCCAATATTTCTACACGGTTAACTCGTGTAAGATATGCCCATGTTGAGTTAGATTACACTCGAAAAATCTAGACGTCTGGGTCCTTTAATTTTCTGTAAAAATATCTCAAACGACAAACCTCAAGATCCTTCCCTTCCTTCCTTTCCTTATGGCTGTATCCCCAATAGGGGACATGTGCCAGAAACCTCAAGATGATGTAATGACGATTGCCGGGAATAATTCATTCACTTAACGGGAGCATTATCGCTCACGCATTCCGCACAAACAGTCAAGTAGCAGCGACTTTGTCTCGGCATAAAAGCATTAACAGGGTAAACAACTCGTGCGCGTGTTCACCATTTTTTATTTATCAGAAGACATTTTGCATAACATTGATTTGATCAAGTTTTGTATATATGAGACTATCATTTTATTTACGATAAGGTGACGGAGAGACTAGTGCAAAGTATTTGAACGTAACGTTTAAGCAGGAGACGATCCGTCGGTAAAGTAGATTCTCTAGAAGCGTCATCTGTGAATTCGTAGTTGATCATTTCTCCGCATAATGTGAGTCAGAGAAGCGCTGGAAGAAGTTTGATTACGTCTAACTCAGAACAGGGAAAACAAACCGATGGGATAGATAGACAGATAAATGTTGGAGAAACTCGTTACCTGGGCAGTCTGTCAACTTTACAGGCCAGAGTGTAAAGTCTACGGCGCAGGCGTCCGTCCACTCCCTATGCAGCCGCCGAGGTCAACGTACCTCGTTCGAGGCTCGAGCTCATTCCGTGCCGCAATGGCTGTAGAAAAGTCGTAGCTTGCGTGTGTTTTCTTTTTATATTTTAGACATTGTACGGTCTATGTATCCTGAGCTTCGGCTTCTGTACTACATGTATATAAATGCTGATTAACGTCCTGCTTGAAAATATCATCCATTGACTTTGACACTTAGAGCTCGCGCTATACGTACAACCACTCTAGGTATGTTTAAGAGCGATGATTAAATCGTCTCAAATTCATTGAAATTTCATTTGACTTTCTTATCGAGATATTGACACTGGTCATTTCATTATATAATGTAATTATCATTTCTATTCGATTAATACGTCAAGACGTTTCTTTTGCCGGCTGATTATAAGTATTTAGATTAGAAAGGTCACTCCATAAGTTTCCCTCGATGGAGTGTGTGTATCTAATGGGGTTAAGGAAGCCAAGTGATATTCATGGGGATAAATTGAAACGCGCAGCCAAGCGCGAAACATGATTTATGGGGAAATTGGAAGTAATTGAATACCTATTGTCTGTCAGTCTTCAGTCTACGCTCTGTTGTAGGACTGTTACTACCGATGCAAATGACAGGTGCTTTAGGCATAGACTCATCACAAAGTTATTCATGTCGGATATATGTTTAATTTTGACTTTTCAAAATGGACGCTGCTTATTTTCAATAAAAAAATATCGTTAAACGGTTATTCACTAATAATGATCTTTTGACGGCTGTCAAATCTGACAGATTTATTTCACGCGGTATGTATTCTTGTGTTATTCTCTCTCTTTCTCTCTCTACATAATCTTATCAACCGTAACGAAACAGCCGATCATTTAAATCATGAAAGCTCACACGACCCTCTATGATAACGAATTATATTTTATGCTGTTTAAATTACTCAAAGTAAAATTACTATATAAATTGATATACCATGTTGGCAAAATTTACATACCTCAGGATGACTATTCCCGTGATCTCTTCATTCGCAGCATCTCTGCTCGACTCCTAAAACTTTAGTATAAGGAGAGTCGTAGCGCGTAGCACGAGGAAAATGGAAAGTAGATTGTATAGTTCATATATCCATAAGGAAGAAGTAGGAGTGGTTTCATTATCATTATCCAATAACGTTATGGATATCATTCGGTGCATCGTGTTCGAGGTCAAGGTTGAGAATCCCAAGGGCAATCGTCCAATATTTCTTAAAAAAGTTATCAAACGCATTGATCCTTATCTATGGTTAATGTAACTCTACAAAGAAAGTTTTTCGCGGTTACGTAATGTTAAATCAGAGATGTGAATACTGATTGGAAAATTTTTTTCTTTTTTTTTTTTATTACAGCTAGTGTAACCGTCATCGCTGAGAAGTTGGTGCTCGAGGCGAAGTCATCGAGGTCGCGCGACAACATTTCGGTGATCGTCGTCTTCCTGACGGATCCCGCGGATATAATCTCAAGGCCCGAGAATTCCCATGAGCTGCTCGCCAAGTTAAATATCTTTGCCAAGTATCTGCAAGACCTGGAGACAAATCCGCAGTTTGCAGAGATGACGGACGCTTATTGGAAACAGTCGGAATTATTGGGCGAGGAGAATCGTTGCTTCTACGAGGTACCCAGCAATGGGAAGCACGCTGCTAATGCGCCTGATTACGACGACGAGGACGAGGACGAAGATCTTGGTCCGGAGACCAATGTAGACGCGGTGGACGAAGCCACTGAGAAATGCACGAAACTCGAGGATCTCTCGCGTGAACTTTTTAAAGAAAAGACGGACGAGAGATTCGAGGCTGCTCGGGATGACGATGACGACACTCCGCCATCGCCTGGAATCAGTAAGTCATTGCACTAGGTTTACTTGTGTTATCTCGGAATTTTTATCTTTTAGAGAAATCTTTGTATCGAGAAGTGAAAAGGAACTTTTTTGGGACGACAGCCTCGTCTGGTACTGATACCATTTTTGGATCCGAGAGGACTGCTTTTTCCCGATTCTTCTTTTTTTTTTTTTCTTCTTTCACTTCTCTCTGGTCTCACTGATGCACGTACCGCTTGGTATCTAGTCACGACTATCTACAGGGTCTTTAAGAGGCTCTCACTGCAACTTAGTCAACCATAACAATCGTAACTCAGTGTCAGATAATTTTGGCGAAGGAACTTTGCAAACGACGTTTTAAGCCTCTGGACCAAGCAGAGAGTGGGATGCTGTCTTGGCGGTATACCCAAAATCTTTCGCAACCGGTTCTCGAAGGAACAGGATCCGAACGAGTGTCTCCAGAGGAATGGTCAGTGGAGTATAGAATGAGGGACTGGTCATATATATTTTTTGGATATTCTCAACCAGTCATCCATTATCCAGTTACACACATAGTAGCGTCCGCACGTAATCTCCACTATAGGAAATTGGTTTTTGTTTAAAAGCCATAAAATCTGAGTCAGGCATTTTGCAGTTTTCTACATCCAACGGTTATACTAACCGACTGGTTAAGCCAGTCTGGAAAAATGGCCTCAAGCGGTTTTGTTTTTGTCTCTGAAATCCTGGCTTTGAAATTCACACAGAGAGCGTTAGTTTTGTCTATACTTTTGTTTTCCTCATTGGCGTATACGACTGGCGCCGAGGGTATTGGTGCAACGGTGACGGCGTACTAGAAGGGAGTATATTATAATTCTCCACTGGCCGTCGAACGCTTACACAATATGAATCTTCGGAATATTTTATTCGATTTTTCAAAGGAAAAAAAATTTCTAAAGCCGGCTCCGGAAGGTTCAGTCTGGAGCTCTCGACGCCCTCCTGGCCTTTCACGCGTGGAAAGCTCTCTTCTCCTGGCTCACACTTTATATAGCGTGGCTCTTTCAGTTTTTACATTCCTTACCAAAGACACACACGTCCTTCGTCTATACGTATATGCCGTCACGGTCGCATGCGAAGCACCGGAATAACTTCTCTTCGTGTCATACACCTTTAGGCTTATATACGTACTCGTCTACCACCATACACACTTTATGTATATCTAGACGGGAGTATGGAATATTCGAGTCTTTTTTTTTTGGAAAAATCGAAAAAAAAGAAAAAGTAAGAGAAATGCCGACTCGGTTAGCAACCGCACGAATTAGTGTAGAGGAAAAATCGTACATTTTTCCAGGTACCGCTGCAACGAGCCTAGCCAGCGAGGGATTGCCTCTTGAAATATTTACTTTTTTTTTTACAGAACGAGAGTGACAGAGTAAGAGAGTGAAATATTTTCAGAGCCAGAAGATAAAGAGAGAAGGAGAACAGCTTCGTCTCGTTACTCTAAACTATTTTAGTACTTCCGCACGGACAACGTATCCTCGTTGCTCTCGTATCTTCTGAGCCTTCGGCTTATGAGGAGAAGAAGGAGGAGGGTCTACTCCATCTTCTCGTAGTAACCAGAAATTCACTCTATTTTCGTAAAGCTTGGAATCCTGTGCGTACATCCCGTTTTCCTCCTTCTCTTTTCGTTTCTTATCTTTTGATACTGTCAGTGAGTTAGTTGCTGGCGCCTGACACCAGCCGTTTAAGGCGTTGCGATCGGCCAGCTCATAGAGCCAGTAGTATTCTGTATCGAGGAAATTTTTTTTTTTTCTGTATTCAATCGACATATAGCAGTAGTTGAATTGCGTGTATGGGTGGCCAATGGGTGTAGTGCACAGGTCCACATTAATATGGATGTTATGTGGGATGGCTGAACTCTTATTCGCAAGAGACCGGCCCACTTTCTGCTACTTTAGCTTTCACCACCTTGTGCCAGTCACTGCACTTCCTGCACTGATTGTCGTCTATCCGCGAATCAGACCAGATTCGTTACTTTTTCTCCCTCTATCCTTGTATTTCTTTTTTTTTTCTATTATTTCTATTATTCAACATAAGTCCGTTAGTTAACGCGTTCATCCGGTGGTGCTTCTCGCTCATCCTCACTGTTCTTCCTTCTCTCTTTTTTCTTCTTCTAATTGCCTATTAATTACTTAATTACGACAGACGTACCAGCGGTGTAGTATCAAAGCCACGCACCTCCTCCATTACGTCTACGGAGTCATTTTCAGAATGTTGAATTGGCCAAGCGCAACGCTTCCCATATGTTCACACGTTGACTCCAGCGTTGTTCGTTAAATTGACGCAACAGGCAGCAGGGACTGTGTACGTTTTCAGAAGTACAGAGATACGTGAGAAGAGCGCGTGCCGACGATTCTCTTATACATACTGATTTATCCTCGCAAAATTGTCGGTAAAGTCACTAGAGTACGCTCGCGGTAACATGATCGTGCTCTGACCGGATTTACTCAGTGATATTTTCGATTTTTGATAATTACGCAAATGCTTTCGTTCCTTGGAAAAGCCAACTACCTGCAGAAAGCGATGGCATTTAAATAGCAAAGCAACTTGTTTGGTTCGAATGCGAATGGCGCCACCGCGACTGACGTACGTGGAGAATGCTATTATAGCACAGCTGAAAACATGCGCAGACGCCATAACCCTTGCTTGAGGTTTTCAATATATCGATACACACGCGACCTGCCAGAAAGAGTGGCGCGAAACTCGACTAAATATATCGGAAACCACACGTCAGGATGATACGCATAGATAATATCAGATGGTAATACCATGAGAAGTGAAATTGTAACGCGTGCTGACTCTCACGCTCGAGGGCTTTGTGGATAATCCTGTACGTAAGAAGTTTGTATTTGGCGCTGACAATCTGAAAAGACCGGCCGGTAAGTCCTACCTCGCTATTGGCTGCCGGCAGCGCTCCGGCGGGCTGTCGAGCGGGGAATGGACCAATCAGCTTTTTAGCCCAGTGAGGGAGCTACGCCTATGGAAGGGATTCCGGCAGTTGGACCTGTGTCTGCGCGCAATCGTCGTGTGCGTCTACTTTCTTCGCTCTAACGTTTTACCAAGTGTCCTTAGATTTCTTCGTTCTAACATTTTACAGTGTGTCCGGTTAATAGATACGCGTTCAGATCCGCACAACTGCGGAAAAGAGTTGGTGCTAAATACTGTGACATTTAAGGAACACTCGACGAGTCTTGTTGAAATCAGAGAAGGTACGTCGTCCTCCGAGCCGGGTGAGCTCGTTGCGAATTTAAACTTCTAACGAAGCCTACCGGCGTATCGTCTCTTCCCTCCACTCCGCTGGCGCTGCTCCCGGTCTCTTTCTGGAAGTAACCTCCCTTTTCAATTCTCACGGAATTCCTGAAGTCCTTTATGGTACGTTACGGTAACCTCGTCATATCTATTAACGGTTGCCTGATGAGAAGCGTGTATCTTCTTCCCGGCGTCAAGTTAGCATTTACCGATTGGATCAAGACACATTAAAAATCTCTCGCGGCAGTTCCGGCTACGGCAGGAACAGACCGGTCACACTGTTCCTCGTTATTAAGTGTATCTCCATAGTATATTCTAGAAGAAACAGATCGACGCAGTGACAGTGTGTCAGATACTACGTAATACGATGTAATTACCATCCTCAGAGGTAATACGACGAGACAGTTCAGAGACTGTCGCTAGGGTAAAAAAAACACGCCGACAAACCGGGTTACTCTCGCGTGACGCAGTTTCCTTGAAAGATGCATCGCTTGCAGGCTCATACACAAATCCTTGCTGTGGCACGTAGACATTTTCAAGGGGCGCGTAGGCGTGGTTGCGTGTTTCGTAGCTACCTGAGACTGTGGCCAATAAACTCCGTATAGCCTACATAAATTATTCCATTATGCAATAAATGCAAAAATCGCTTTACAGAGTCATTGGAAGTTTCTTTACGTTTGTAAATAACTGACAACACTGTTGCGCCTCTTTCTCTTTCTCTTTACTTGTATATTTTATCTCTCTGTAAATCTACCTCTGTCAGCCACGAGTCCTACAAGGTAATAATTGTATAACATCCCTGTCGTACAAGTCTCTTCTTGTACATCAGCTTTTAACCTAAACGAACAACTTGTTACGTTTTTTTTCCAGTAGCTGAACTACTGACGTTCTACTCAGAGGCCAATAAAGTGCCGTCCAGTTCATCGAAAGGAGACATTAAGTAATTATCAAGTTGTCTCTAGGAGTCGCATTTAACGCGACATTAATTCGATGCCCCTTCAACTGGTCTCTCTGTACAGAGAGAGTGCATATTCGTTTCAAGGTTGGCCGCGTTATTTTTAGAGAGTATTCTCGACGACTAGCATAGAAGAGGAGCGCACTCGTGCGAAAAAGGCCTTATCTCTCATGACTAAGAAGAGAAGCGACAACGAATAAGAAAATTGAATTGGAAATGAATAATCGAAGAAGATACTCCCGTCAAGTTTATTTACCCCATCCGAATGCATTGACGCAAGGTCAAGTAGATTGCACTTCTCTTTCCGGATTTACTTGAATCACCACCAGCGAGGACTACGAGGCCAGTCGCGATAACGTCTTATCGGACGAAACTTAATCGCTTCTACTCAATTTAAATTTCAAACAATCGTAGTACGCAGGTTTACTTTTTATGACCTATCGGGAACCCGTTTTAGGATTATCGCACCGATACTGATTGGCCTGATCGCTTAATTAACTTTGCGTTCTTCTTATGTCACTGCATCCACTGGTCACAGAAGAATTCCGTAAGATCCTTGAAAGACTGGGTGACCTAGCTGCAGCGCATTATCAGTTTTTCCTGAATCACTATTACTTATTCGTGATAACAAAATAATAAGGTAGACTATCCGTGAGATAAGAGTACAACGTAAAGTACTTATTGGAATTTGTATTGCTTTTTGTTCTATTCTCCGTACTCATGTAATATCAATTCTCTAATTGATTAGGCATTCACGGTACGTAGTCGACACATGGTATTTCTTCGTTTACGTCTCCAAAAAAGTATTCGCGCTATCTTCATTTGGGTGCGGATTCTAGTTGCGAGAGAGAGAAAGAGAGAGCTTGTACATACTGAAAGGAGAGAAAGAGGGAAATAAGAGAGAAAAGAGAAAATAACAGAAGTAGAAGGCAGCTGTCCATTCCTTACGTAAAAAGCAAACGCCCCTCGTCTCTTCGGCTCGCATATTTTTATCGTGACTAGACAGTAACGGTGCTTGTTTTCTCCTTAATTGGTCGGAGTATTTTTGTTTACTTATAACAGACAGCAGATAACGTTAACGTTTTCACCGATCTCGTGGATGTATAAATTGATACGCATATATTTGCAGATTCGTGTAGACGCATTTTCAAGCACTCTCAGAGAAATTGAAGCCGAGTTACTAGATCCAACATGGTACAAGGCTGCTTATTGATATCAAGGAAGTCTGAAGAATTGATACAGCCTCTTTGAATCGAATGATCGATTCTGTACTTTGTGGAATGGCCAAGGCATTTAGGAGGGAGGATGAAAGTCTGAAAAGTCAAATGCAACCTTCTTAGCTTGTAGAATCCGGTGGCCTGTCAGGACTGAGAAGTCTGAGAGGAGAACAGGCGGGCCTTGAATAGCGGGAGCTGCGAGTGAGACTCCACGTATAAAATTAGCTCGCCGGCTGCCGGTATGCCGTATGCGTGACAGGAGGCTGCACGCCGAGGTGGAGACGAATAAGAAATGTAGGAGGAGGAAGAGCAAGATAAAAGGGAAAAAGGGGGAGAAATGGAAAACAAAACGCAAGCTGTACGTTGCTGTGGTCGCGCACATTTAAATCCACGACGTCTCACGTCTCTTTGTGAAGTCCGTACCCTTAGTGCTGCTGACTCGAGAAAAAGAACAGAGGCTGAAGAACTGAAGTTGTCTCGTTGGGCGCACCTAGAGTATACAAGGAGAACTTGAAATCATTGCCAGTAACTTGGCCACCCAAAACTAAGAACGTTGCGACAGTATTAAGTCTCTGCCTCTTTTTCTCTCTTGGTCTCTGGAGCCATTGTTCCCAATGCACAGTTAAATTAAACTACCATACCTCTTTGCGCAGTATACTGCACTGATGATGTAAATCATCCTCTGCAAGAGACGGTCCTTGGCCTCGGTGCCAAGGTTCTCGACCTAACCCACCATTTGAGAAAATGTTGAAACTGTTACGTTTATTTCCACATGTTCAGATCATCACCCCCTAGAATTGACCCCGCTGACTCTCATAAATGGAAGCAATATCTAGTTGGCCAGTTTAAATAGGTCTTCCAACCTGAACGTGAAGATAGAGTGATACTGATGAGGATGGAAAATTGATGGAAACCCAATAGATTTGCTGGAATTCAAATGAGAAATTGGTAACAGGAATCGAAAGTATATATATATATAGATATATAGAGGCTGGAGTGTAGATATAGGTGCTGAGTAGAGACTGTTGCTATATGGAAAGGACAGGTGGGTGGCTACAGGGCCGGCTGAATAGGGCGCAATGGGAGATCTAGACCAGATCGATAATGCATCTCTTCTTGGCAGGCGTACTTGCTCGTAGTCACCGATCGATCCTTCGCCGGGATATTGGGTTCTCATTTCTTCCGCTCCTGGTGAGAGATAGCATCGATCAATTTTTTTTAGCTGAATCATTTTCAAATAATTGTACGAGCGTATAGTCGCTTAATTGGAGTCGTGTTGAGAATCCCTGTCTCTTTTTCATTTGCTCTCTCTTTGCTGTCTCTTCAATTCGTCTGGCAAGGGCAAATTCCTAGTCGGCTCTCTGCAATTCATCAGGGACTTTTCCCTTGACGACAGACTGCACCTTGCACGTTTCCCAGGAACCACCCTGACCTGGAGTAAATCGATAGTGCATTCGCTCCCGAGGGATAAACGAATCGTCTGGGATTCGTTGATTCTTTTATTTTTTGTTATCGGTTCTTCGTTTTCTCGTTATTATATTTACAAATAAATATGTTTGGTAATGATTGGTGATCTTTACAGTGAAAGGTGTGGTGCTGCACTTTTTTTTGTATAACGCGATCAATCTAGATAACGTTTAACAGTGCTTCGTGCTGGATAAGATTTGGCTATTTATTATTTTTATCTGACGGATTTAATATCGTGAATTTTTGTCTGGTAGAATTGTTTGCGACGTTCTCTCTGATACTCTCTGATCTTATGGTTTTTTGAAATTTCTTTTTCAGAATCCAACCAGCATGTACTGATTCCTGAGGCGGATAATGTAGCGGATAGCGAGGACTCTGAAGACGAATGGAATTACTATAGAATCGATCCGAATAAAGAAAAGGATTCTGCTCCAGATCCTGCTAAGGAGAGCAGTAAAGTTACAGACGTGAAGGAGAGCGAATATCCTGTGTCTCTCGAAGAAGATCAGGAGAGACTTTCTGAGAAGGAAATAGCACTTGGTGAACTCGGCGACGCACTTGAAAAGGAAAAGGAAAAGGAAGCAGATTCGCCTGAGCTTATTAACACCAATGTGAGTTTCTTCTTGTGCATTGTCGTCATATGGTATTTTGTCTAATTTTGGATTTTCAATACTGTTAATAGATTTGCCCAGAGGAAAAGTTACAAGAAGACGTAGTATCTACACAGCAGCAGCACCAAGAAGCATTCATCGACGAAATGGATTTCCAATTGAATCCAAATGCGGCTGAGTTCGTGCCAGTTTCACCACCCAGACCCTTGCAGCAGAGAATGAACATCGGGCCAGACTTCCCGGTATCAGGATCGCCCTTGAAGAGGACACCCACGATGGATGATATCCCAGTACCAAGTCAGGAGGAGTTCGAAGAGGAAATCTGCCAACGGCCCTGTGAAGTCGAAGAAAAGGAAGCATCGAATGGAGAGAATCTGCAGCGTACAGAATTCACAGATTACCTTGTGGATAAACAAAAGGTTTCGGGTGTTCCTGGCCCAGGTTTGGATGTATCTGAAATATCCTCGACCAAGGCCGAGTTCGGGGATGAATCGTCGACCAGTTTTATGACTGCCACGGACTTGCACAAGACTGGCTTTTCTGTTATGGACGATTCATTCGGTGGCTCAGAACGCGAGGAATATGATATCGCCCGTGACCCCATGGCAATGTCATTCACACCGCGTGACTTCGAAGTGGCTTTCGAAAAGGATGTCGACCTTAATGCCGTTCATGATCTCAGTGATGCCGACTTGGTTGGATGTCAGAATGGATTTGTTCCGGAAGATCGTCCTGTAGTACAATCACCAGACATTCATCTGGAATTGGCTACTCTCATCACACCAGAGACAGATCATCCACCGCACACAGAACCCTTCCCAGATACTCACATAGACAGTCTGCTTGATGTTTCGTCATCAGCTGAGCATCAGGAGGTTTTAGAGTCTACACTGCTCGATGGCAAGGAATCTCGGACGCGAGATACATCGAAGATGCTCGATATCGAATTGGATAGGCACTCGTCCTCTGATCAGGACCTCGAAAAAGAGGAAACCGAACAGACTTCAAAGCCAGACGCTCTGCTGCCAGAGTCGGAGCAGTGCAAGTCAGAGGCTAGTCCAGTTCCTGATTCAAATCAGGAGGAACTTGCTGAACCTCTTGGTAATGGTGTCGATTTGGATTTGCATCAGACTCCTGTTCAAAGTGCTAAAACTCCAGATATCATTACCACACAAGCCGAGGAAGTGCCAGAAGTACATCAACAAGATAGTTTGGATAACCAGAGTCTAGTCTCATTCACACAGGAACAGGCTGCACCCTCTTCACCAGCACCGGATACGGCAGAGACTGTATCTCCTCAACCACTGGAACCAGAAATCTCCTCGCCTATATCTCAGGATGATCAGATTTGTACTCTAGCACGAGAAGAGTCACCTTATTTCGCGGCGTCCCCGGACCCTATTCCTGCAGAACCCTTCGTTGCAGAGAGTCTAGAATTAAAAGTCCAAAGTGAAGAAAATATTGAGGAACATCGTGCTGCTCCGGAAGTTGATGTTATGCAGAATCCTTTTGATTTGAAGGTGCAACCAGTGTCAACTGCAGATACCACGAAGCTGGAATCCGAAATCAGTGATAATACTGACTTCGTGCAAAACTGGGATAGAAAGTTCCAAAATATCCAAAATCCGTTTGTTGCGGATGCGTTCTCCTCCCCCATTGCAGATACTGCTGTACCACACGAAGAAGCATCGGTACAAGAATGTCCGTTTAGTCAACAGGATTCGTCCCAAGAAATACATCCTCAGGGAATTGACAATAAAATAATACAGCTGAGAGACGATGTCTTATGTTCTATTACTTCCGATAATAAGGGACCACAGGAAAATGGAATTGAACAGATTGAAGTTGCCAAAGTAGATGAACTCAAACCTAAGCACGATATTATTGATAGTAACGTTCACCATATCGAAACGCACAGTGAGGATATCTCAAAACGTATATCTGGTTTGGACCTATCCGAGTCTTTACAAGAATTCACCGGACTGGAAAAGGAATTGGAACCTAAACAGGTCGACATTGAAAAAGTAGAATCTCAAGAGGTATTGGTTGACACAGCAGAAGAAGCTGTTGAAAAAGCGATTGTTCCAGAAATTGTTACAAAGGAAGCTGACCAGCCTGAAGAACCACAAAAGCCGCTTGAACCAGTTGTACAAAGTGTACCCGAGGAGAAAGTCATCCTGGAGGATGTACCGAAGGATACACCTAGTCCAGAAGCAACTGCACAAATTGTGAAAGAGCCTAAGGATGATGCAGAGATTCCAAAAGATACTGTAATACCAGTAGCAGCCGCACCAGTTGAAGAAAAATCCCAGGTGGAACCTGCGGTTGCAGCTGTAGCAGGGGCTGCTGCGGCACGTTCAACAAAGACAAGCAAGGCAAAACCAGCACCAAAGGGCACCAAAGC
>JARPRG010000642.1:422308-455619 GCA_031001745.1 Hartigia nigra | reverse complement strand
GCAGCTGTAGCAGGGGCTGCTGCGGCACGTTCAACAAAGACAAGCAAGGCAAAACCAGCACCAAAGGGCACCAAAGCTCCGGTAACCTCAAAAACGGCACCGAAGTCCAGTCCAACCTCTCCAACAAAGAGTTTAATCTCCAAAACAACGAGCGCTACCTCCAAGAAGCCTCTACCAAGTACTGTCTCTCGCCCTAAACAACTCGAGGCTAAATCAACTACACCCAGCTCTGTTACCAAGACAACACTTTCACCTAAGCCGACCACCCTGAAGGCAACCTCATCACGACCCTCTGCAACCGGGCCCAAGCCGAAGACAACCATATCCACCAAACCCACGACACTATCCACAGACAAGAAACCGACACCTAATGGTGACGTGAAGTCACCTGCTAAATCTGCATCTTCCAGACTGAGCAGTAAGCCTGCGGGTAGTATCACGGCGACGAAGAGCACCCTAGTCAAATCATCTACGACTTCACGACCGACGTCTGGGACATCTGCTCCAAAGCCTAGACCCACGTCTGCTGCACCGGCGAGCAAACCACTAACTAAAAGTACTATTAGCACAACTTCGACCGCAGCAGCACGTCCAAAGACTGCTCCTTCTACTAGCACTGTAACCAAAACACGTCTGTCCACCACTAGATCTCCGGTAACGGACAAGCAGATTAAGGAAACAGCGAACAAACAGATTTCCTCAGCGCGCACCAGCTCTGTTACTACTACAAAAACTGCTCGCGCTACTGCAACTACCACCGCGAGTAGCAGCACTACTATAAAACGTACGGCAACTAAAACGACGACTGGATCGTCTCCACCGGCAAGGAAACCGGCACCGATCTCCAGACCCGGCGCCAAGAGTTCAACGATTACGAAGACGAGCACGAAGACTTCCGTAACAGCTGGCAAAAGTACGACGACGATTGAAGTCGTTCAGAATGGTGTCTGCGAGCTTCAGATGTCGAAGACAACGACAACAACGAGCAACAATATCGAAGAAGACGTTCCCAAGAAGGACGTCTCTCCCATCGCTCCACCGAGTGACAATCAGCTCATCATGGCCGCTGATTGAAGAGGCACTTCTTTGTGATCGAAAAGTAAAGGGCTTAAAGGGAAACTTTGTTGCCCGCAAGAATCTAGATGCGAGAACAAGAAAGGGGGAGAAAAAAAAACTGAAAACTTGCTAATGGGAGGGTTGCGAAAATCTCAGAGTTTGTGTGATCGTCCAATGGAATAGGGGAAGAAGAGGGATTTTTTTGAAAGAAAAATAAATAATACGGATTGCTTAAAGATAGGAAGAGTAAACATCCCCCCCAGTCGTATACAGAAAATCTCGTTATAGCTTGCGCCACTGTATGTTGCACCAATAGTTTTCTTATGAGTTTTAAAGAAGAAAAGAAAATGAAAAAAAAAACAATGGTAATATCCGACGCATCCACAAGTAGTAGATAGGGAGAAACTAAATCATAAATTTCTATTATACTTACGTAATAATAAAAATAATATATATATATTAAATAAAAGATCTATCTACCTATAATAAGGTGAGAGAGAGAGCATACACCTACTACAATACTATCGCTTGACTGCTTCGGTGTGCTGTGACAGATGCATTGGAACTTAACGTGAGATGAATAATGGGAGTGGATTTAAAGAAAAATGACAAAAAAAAATTAAATTCAAATTATGTTACTTCGAATACTTGGCAAAGATCAAGAGTGAGGACGGTAAGAAGATTTGAAGGAATTTTCTTGGTGTAAAATAATCGGATGTTATCAATTATGATAGTTGTCGAATATTCGCTGTGAAAAAAAGCAATTATTATTGGCTGGATATCCATGTGGTGCTCATCCGTTTGTTTTCGTTTTTTTTCGTTTTTAACACTTTTTTTTGACAGTTTCATTTTGTTTTCTTATAAGAAAGATAATCGGTCGACGCGACAAACCTGTGTAATTGCGATTCGATTGACTGAATTTCGATAAATTCTTTTGCTTTCAACTGTAGTTGAATCGATGAGACGTGTAGCGCGGGAAGCATGCGAGAATGATGAAGGAATGGGGCATATTGGTCAAAAAAAGAGGAAGGATAAAGCGTAAAAAGGAAAAAAAAAACTAGACAAGAGTCGGCGTGTATTACCTACTACCTTATTATTACAATATAACAAAGCTGGACGATTTTTTAATTTTATATGTGCATTATATAATTGATAATGTTTAATAATCGTACTTTATCACTAACTATTTATTTCTCCTTTTTTTTTCTTCTTTTCTCCTTTTTTTTGTTCCTATTTCTGAAGTTGAGTACATATACGGATTCGTCACCATCATATTATATACGTACGACCATCTAACTGTACAGCACCTTTATGATTTAATGTGATATCTTTTATTAATAAATGGATTCGAGCAGTATAAAAAAATTAAGTAATAAAGTTTATACGAAAAAAAAAAGAAAAAAAAAGCTAAAGATGACTGATGTGTGACTCTTCGTTTCATTGTGAAACCAACCTCTGTACGACGTTTAATCTTATACAAGAGATTCGAATGTTCGCGTCCAGTGAAGATTCGTATGAAAGCTTCTTTTTTTACTGAAAATAAAATTTAATATCAACAGTGTCTAGTCCCACGCGTCCATACACAATTTTGATAAAATACATTGATCAAATCCATTTTGGAACTGGACACGAAATCATCGTGTTAGCTTTTGTTATTTTCATCAGCATTTAATTAACAATCTGGAATTAACGTCAAATGATCCTGAATTACGCACAAGGAAATTATAAATATGTATCGCTGACATTATAGCTTAACGGTGTAATAGAGGTTAAGTACTTTGCGGCTTCTCGAAAATTCTTTTGTAGTAACAATTAATGCATGAATATTTCGACCCTCCTGTATTCGTTAGATGATATAGGCTTCGTCCTTTTCAATGCACTTCAATTCCGCTCGCTAATCAAATAATAAAGGTTATACTGAATCCTGAAGTTCTTCGTTCTGTCCATCTAGAAATCGTTGAAATCCGATCAATTGAGAAAAAAAAAGGGAAAAAATAAAAGACGTGGAAGCCGAATAATTTGACGAAGCGAAAGAAGAACAAAGCTTTTGACGAATCAATCAACTCAATCCAGATTGACCTTTTGGGGAATTGATTGCCGCATCGAAACGTACTGGATCATTTGGTTCGAAGTAATCAATGTCTTTTGCGACAGTAATTGTCTCACCTGTGACCCCCTGAATTTTTCAAGTATATACTATATATGCAATGACCAATCGAATGTTGTACCTAGGAATCATTATTCACTATTAATTGAATAAAATCATTAAAATTAAGATTCTTATAAAATTTCATTTGAATAGTATTAATTGGTTATCTTGTTTTAAAAAAGAAAACTTAATTGAATTTTATTTTTCATAACAATAAACCTTCGCTAATGGGATAATTGAAGTAGAGCATGATCAGTTGAAAAATATTTAATCATATATAATACTTAAAAGTAATTATTCCACAGTCGATATTCCTTGTTGCAGACTCTTAGACCCTCTTGTACTTGCGAACAGCGACGACTGGTGACTTCGTGCCCGTCATACGCTGAAATTTACCAAAATGGTATAAATTTATGTAAAAGATCATAAGATTGGTTGATCTACAATATTCTACGTCTTTCTACTCTCATCTAACGCAGCAGAGACAATTATAACTGCCACGTAATCAGATTTAAAAATGATGATTTAGCAATTTTTACGATCGACTCTTCGAGATGATACAATTTAATTCCATCAAATTGATTATAGCTCGAATTGTTTATCCATCTACGATAACCAATCTGTTTCCAAATATATACTGCCTAAAAACAAACTTACCACTGTTATACCATTATCACTGAATTGATAAGCCCGGAAGGTCTTGCCACCTGCCGCATCGGTTTCATAGACGAAGGCATCACCATCCTTCTTGACGACGGTCTGAATAAAACAAGATAAAAAAAGCCATTAAATTTCTCTCCAAATTACAGATGTACCTTATTACAAATTTTCTCTTTCTAGTAATGACAATTATTGAAAATTATCAGGACAAACAAACCTTTACGGTTATTCCATTAGGAAAAACTTCGTCGAAGGGTTCGTCCAGCCTGAACTTTGTGCTGGACGTCTTTCCTTCGTTGGTCACATCAACGATCCATTCGCCACCATTTTCCTTGATTTCAATGGAAGGTTTGCTCTTGGCGAAGATTTCAGCTTTGTCGGCGTCATTCGATGATCCATGAGCCTTCAGGTATTCGGCAAAGTTCTCGTCGGCGACGTGTTCGTACTTTCCAGTGATTTGCACCATCTCGGCTGATAGATTGGTATATGGTACTTTGACTTGGTACTGTACTCTTGGCTACAAGACTCGCTCAGCAAATGGCTTGGTAACTAATACCGTTCTGTCGTAGGCCTGCAGCTTTTATACCAGATTGTCGGTGGCCGATTATTAAGTAACACTATCTTCAAAAGATCGCTGTATATCCTTAGATCATATTGATCCTTAGATTATGTTATCACAAGGTGGATTGGGCCCTGTTTTGTTCAAACTCAATAAATCCAATTATAGAATACGTTTCTCACACTCTTTATTGTTATTCTGCAATAATAAGAATTCCTTAAAACTAACACACTCACGAGCTCAATTAATTATATAAAATAAGATCTGCAATAACGAAGGAAGTTGATTTATAAGAAAACAGGATATGATTGTGTATCGACAGTTAAAATCCTTTCGATGTCTTTCCGAAGACTTGTCTTGAATTACAAGATTTTCAAGTACAGTCAAAATCTTTGACGCTTCATAAAAACTTTCTTCGAACATAAATCGCTTGTCCTCACGAAAGAGTTATTTCAATCGATTTATTCGGTTTTACCGAAGTTGTTGGCTACGTCTCTGTCTAATGAAAGATCTATTTAAACTAGCGCGTTTCTTTGTCATGGTACGTAGAAGAGGCTTGACTTATAATAGCTTGAAAAGTACTGAAATTCTGGTATTAAATAGTAGTCTGCATTGACAGAGAATTGACAGTGATGAACTACAGCAAATTAATTCTCCTACCCATATATGTGCCCATAATTATGAAAGTGGTCTAAGTCATATATTTCTTGTTTCGAAATTTATATTAAATAAATTTAGTTTAAAATAATGTGGTGTGAAATAACTGATAAACTCATTTTTTTTTAAATGTTGACAGACCACTTTCATAATTATGGGCACATATACGAACAACAATAACTACCAGTGCAGAATAATATTTTTCGGGTAAAAATGGGGTCTTCACCCTCCCTTTCGAATTTAGTGATACCAAAGTTGCACCATCGCTCAAGAGTTAACCTTTTTCTGCTAACTCATGATTACTGTACAGTTTTGATGCTTGAATCATAGATTTCACAGATAGCTGGACGTCAGTTTTTGAATCTTTATCTTATTTATAAGCTTTTCCTGCCTAAAAAGAACGTGGTATGCTATCCATTTAATACCTACAGTGATAGAATATATGTCAGTTATTAGCTGCTTGTAATATATTCCTTTCTGATCTTAAACGTTCATGGAATATCTTTACTTATAATAACATTTGCTGCTGTCGGAATGTATGGATTTTGTATGGAACACATGTGGTCATAAATTGCAACACAACTTTTGAGATTAAGGAACGATAAATCATGAGAAACTATTTTAACACTTGTTACTATGACACATTGACTAAATAATCTTATACGTCATATCTCATGATGACGAGGCAAGTATAATTTATAACTAACTGTTCGGAATTGATCTCCCTTGAAGAAATTAATAATTAGATATAGATTAATGGATATTATCAAGAACTGTAACTGCTAAGTAATCAATATGCAAAGCTCAATTGTATACCTTAGTGTGATATAACTTTTCTGTCAAAAGATTATTTGTATCTATTGATATTATTGAAAGATAATAATTCTAGAGTATCATACCTCTTTTGTCAGGTATACAAAATACAGTCTAAGGTCCAACGGACTCCACTTTTTTATATTACTTTTTTGTATTACTTGTTATCAAATTTAAAGAAAGTCGGACATGCTCAATGGATCCCATACTGACTATCTAGAGTTAATCTCTATTAGCTAATTTTTTCATTTTTGTATTTATTTGTGATGTTTATCTGCAGGATAACTGATCAGGTGTAACAGTAATACTACTATAAGGCCATTTAACGGGATACAATATATAATTATAATTACAATAACAACAGCTTTATTTACCACGGCTTTTAAATATATGAATACATTTGGCATTCATTGAAGTACCATAAAGAACTTCTTTCTTTTAAGACAGTAAATCGCTACACTCAAATACAAATGATCACCGCAAATACCCGGATTTCTATTTCCCACTAAAGTACCATTATTCCCAATACTTAAACAGAGAAAATTGAAGTAGCAATAAAAAAAATAAAAATCATTCTTAGACTATATCACGAATTAGGATATAAGTCTGAAAATAAATTATAAGTTGTCATATAATTGAAGTTTCACTTGCTTTCTATAAATTTTGTATAAATGTTATTGGATTTGAGTTCTGCGTACAATGTATGCATATGATACTCTCATGAAATAAATAAGTGATAACGTGATTGGTTATCGTTAATAATTTAATAAGCTTCTACCCTATTCTTAATAAATTAGAACGGGTCACATTCTCTTTTGTCGAATGAATTTAAATCCGTTGTGTACACGTCAGGTAAACGTACATGATATTAAGTACATATGGTAGTCAATAGCTTTTCTGTGATTGGCTTAGGCTATAGCTTACATAGACAAAATAGTAATGGTATGAAAGCTGCGATAGCTACAAAAACTGGTAACATTACTGAAGAGTCATCAATGGAGTATGGATCTGGTGTTCGTGGACCACTAGTATGCCTGCTACGGACAGTTGTCTCTTCCTCATCTTCCTGCATACCATGATACTCTTCCGGTTCCTGAGGAATTGGCCCCAGCTGTGGAACATCTGTATACCATATTTAACAATAATTAACAAATGTTTTTATAAGTATATTATTTATTGGTTACATCATCACAGATGGTCCATGAAATTATCTAAGATAAGTTAGATATTTACCTTCAAGCTTTCCTTTTACTACAGCAATGGCATTTATCTTTGGATTGTCCCGATATCCCTGAAATATAGATTAATGGTAAATGAATACTTTTCAGGTATATCTGAAACGCAAGATGCTTTACCTTTATAAATTCCACTCTTATTTTACCACCGAGTATATCAGACTCTTCATCGTTGTATATTAGTTTTCCTTTTTGTACTTGAAATGGAATGTATTCGTCATGTGCTATTCCACGACCGACTCTTTCAAAGATATCCAAATCTGTGACAACAGTATGATCTCCATTAAGTACAACGTCGAATACCTATTCATAAAAGATAGAAAAACAGTAGTATAGAAGATTTTACACAATGCAAAGAGACACAAAAATATATGCGGCATACCTTCATATTCGGTGAGTTAAAATAAACCTCACAGAATTTCAATATCATCACGTACTGACCATCCTCACTTATGGGTATATCATAGCCAAATGTACTATGGTGGTAACGTTCAGTCTGATACAGAATCTGATCCACAGCATTGACCCGACCAATAATAAGTTGCTTCCCATAGTCCGATGCAGTTCCAACTTTACCATTTAAAGGATCTTTCATGTACCGAATGCCATAACTATCTGTATGTGCTTCACCACCGGCATTTATGGCATAAATGACTTCCAGGCAGTCCGCAGATGGTAGACGCGAACCAAGGAATAAAGTAAGCAATGTAAATAAATAAAATGACCATCGTAGAGTATTCATCTTGAGAGTGAAAATATCAGTCAATTATTGGAGAATTCAACTCTTCTGGATTCTTGTCAATTTCATAACTCGTTGTTGCGGTGTCAGTGGGGAGTGAGAGGTTAGGCAATATATTAAACATTTAACGCTCACACTACAACATTGGTGGCCGGTGAACATTCGAAACTTTTATTTTGATAAAGAATTATAACTTTTCAATATATTTCTTTAATAAGCGTCTTACGAATTAACAGGAGAACTGATTACAAATAGAATAACTTTAAACCGCAGCCCACTCACTTTGAATTCGATATAACTATACGTGTCTTATCCAAGATAAGGAGCGCTATGCATGGCGGTTTTGATAAGCAAACTGAAGGAATCTTTGTAACTAGCGACAACTACGACAATATTTCCATTTTCTTCTATGCATTTTCCGCAGGAACAGAAACAATGTCAGATATCTGCAGTTCTTCTCATAAATTCGAACATTATTTTTTTTCTGAAACCAATGATTATTATTAGCTGAGAAAAATGATAATTTAACCATTGGTAGTAACGAAACATTGTCATACCGTTTTTATGAAATGTAAAATTCGTTTAGGTATTTCTTAAAATATCTTTCTTTACTTGAATCTTACGGAGAGATGTTTATCCGCGCAAATTTATAACATGTGAACTAAGCTTTGGCCGCAATCAATAACCGCAGTTCCCACCATTTCAAGGCCGTGATTAAAATTGACGTTAGCACAGAACCTCTATTAATAAAATGTTACGATTCACTCTAGCTTTGGGCCACGAACGGTTTCCTTTTTTGATGATTTTATAAGATCAGCCATTTTTTGAGCCTCGACGAAAACACCGCAAATCTGCTTTCATCAATTGTTCATCCATGACCGAAATTGACTCATTCTTAATGACAGACGCATAATTGATGTTTAACGTCAATGAAATTCTGCAAATCTCAGTTTGTGAAACATGATGCAAATTCTGAATTTCATCACTGATTCCCTTTCATGCTATGGGAATTCACAACAGCGATACGTACGCTGTAAACTGCAACCTAATGATAATTTCATATCTTGACGGTATTATGAAAATTAATCCTAATTCCAATCTTAACAATTATGAAGTATGCTTGTTTATCAGACTTAAGAGTGATTTTAGATCATTCTAAAACTGACTTTAGCCGTGAGCATCTTTCGTCAGAAATTAGTGATATTGTTCTATTTGCGTCCATCATCAGAATAAATATAAACGGACTTAGAACTGTGCCATACTTCCAGAAAAAAATTTTCAAAGCTCCATGAGATCCCAGACTTTGTTTCCTTAATTTCTTTCGCCTGAAAATTGTTTTCTGTTCCTTCCAAACGTTTCAAGGAATCAGCAATGCCATGTCCGTTAATGGTATGGTTGAAAGAGCCCAAAAAGGCGTTAGCAAGGCGCAGATGTGTTTCTTAGCTTGATTTTGAATACAGTCTTCTTTATGTATAGTCCAAGGGTATCCTTACGCAGTTCATGGACCGTTACAACCAGTTATGCCATACCTGGCTTTGGTTCTCCCCGATTCTCCTGTCTCTCTTAGCTTTAACGATCTCAACAGCTGTCACTACTTTTTTTTTCAAGATGAAGAAAAATCTTAATTTTACTAAATCATTACGAACTTGAAACTTTATTCAATTTCTGAAAGGAGACATACGAATTGAACGCGAAATTGGATCGCACGTTGACCCAGCCATATTCATAGTACGAAGCCATCTAATGATATCTGTACTGTAGATGTATGTAGAATATATATATATATATACATACATATTTATCCATATGTACACGGGCGTTTCCTGCTTCTGGTATATATACTCCTTCATGGTACTCCAAGTAGATGCTGAGTCATCTACAAGTTTAAAAAAATATCTTATCGCATTTTGCAAAATTCAAATCACGATAACACATATCAGTATCGATCTCCAAAATGTATTTTATGTATTAATATAAATATATATTCGTGCGCAATCAAATATGATCATCGTGAAAATGACCAAAGCCAACACGTGGCCCTTACGTAAAATTCCAACATTTAACGTTAACAGAGTAGGCATTCTTTCAATGACGAAAATCATATTAAATACAAGTAAAAAGTAATCTTCATTACTTTCCCAATAAGTATATCAGTATTTCGTATTTCCCATGCGCAGAAAGGATGAGTCTTCCTTCGAAATATGACCGTGACTCATAACAATACCATGTACGTACGTTAGTAGGAATTACTTAATCTCTGTATTCGCGATCATAATTTTTCAGTTTATAATTTATTTCTAGTAATTGATAAATCAATTATTTCGATGATATATTTTCGTACATAGCCATAGAGGCATGCTTTATTTATTGATAAATGAGAAATAATTTATTGTAAAGAAAAAATATACCGTGTGAGAATCATCAGATAATATCGGATGGATATATATGGCAGTTCGTTCTAGGAACAGGGAACTCCATCTTTTCTTCTTGATTTCTAGCTTTCTGCCACTTCCTGTCTGTCACGAATCATTCAAGGCGGACCTTATCTCAGTTTTTTCGATAGAAAAATCTGCTGGGACATCTATATAATAATATTGAATGTGTATGAGAATAAATAAAATAAGTAATTTCATTCACGTAATAGAGTAAGGAGGAAAATAAATGATGCACTGACTTACGTAGTAAGAAAATTTGATCGAATACGGAAGGAGTGGGGAAGCAGGAGGCTCTGCAATTGGTCCGGAATGTTCTCTGGGCGGGAAGAACATTCCAGAAGCGTCCTTTCCCCGAATAATATATACGGGCGAGGTTGTGCCGCTGCTCACTCACGTTGCGAATCGTTGTACGGAAAACTTCTTCGTATTCATTCTTCTTAACTAACGAACGATATAAAATAGGTACGTGCACCCGTTGATAGATATCACAGGCAGACTCGTTTTTAACTGCTCCAAAGACTAATAATATTATATAATCTGTCTTATTTAAATTGTGAAAACGTGTGCCTACTTTTTATAAGAAAATTAACGCATTTTCAGAAAGAAGACATGGCCAAAGCACCCGCCGTCGGTATTGATCTTGGAACTACCTACTCCTGTGTCGGTGTATTCCAGCATGGAAAGGTCGAAATTATTGCTAACGACCAGGGTAATCGCACCACTCCCAGCTATGTGGCCTTTACCGATACCGAGCGTCTCATCGGAGATGCTGCCAAGAATCAGGTTGCGATGAACCCTAACAATACCATTTTCGGTGAGAATCCTATTTTACATTATTTAATCTTTTCCTCCTTGTGATTTTTCCCATGCTGTAGTAGAGGAAAAAAAGTCAATGACTTGTTTCTCTGACGCGGTAGGATTCGGAGTAGAGGGACGTTTTGTCGCATAAAATGGATGGATCGATTTACTTTTAAATCTTGTCCTTGTCCGTATAAGATAAATGTTAGTGAGTCAATTATGAAGGTCACGTTGAGTTCGCAGCGTTGTTCCTTGTCGCCCCCCCTCCCCCCTCGCCCCTCTTTTCCTCATTCTATTCTGGATATCCTTACGTGGGATGACTCCACACACAAAGGCAGTTCTATCATTCTTGTCTTATAAATTGTGAATTTGTTTATAGATGCCAAGAGGTTGATTGGACGTCGTTTTGAAGACGCAACCGTTCAGGCTGATATGAAACACTGGCCATTCACTGTGGTTAGTGATGGTGGAAAGCCGAAGATTGAAGTACAGTACAAAGGAGAGACGAAGACTTTCTTCCCAGAAGAAGTAAGTTCAATGGTCCTGGTGAAGATGAAGGAAACTGCTGAGGCATATCTTGGCAAAACCATCACCAACGCCGTGATCACTGTACCTGCCTACTTCAACGACTCGCAGCGTCAGGCAACCAAGGACTCTGGTACCATCTCAGGCCTGAACGTATTGCGAATCATCAACGAACCCACTGCCGCTGCTATTGCCTACGGTCTAGACAAGAAGGCTGCTGGCGAGCGTAATGTTCTCATTTTCGATCTTGGTGGCGGTACCTTTGACGTATCCATCCTGACCATCGAGGATGGTATCTTCGAAGTCAAGTCCACTGCTGGTGATACTCATCTTGGTGGTGAGGACTTTGACAACCGAATGGTCAATCATTTCGTCCAGGAGTTCAAACGCAAATACAAAAAGGACCTCACCTCTAACAAGCGTGCTCTACGTCGTTTGAGAACAGCATGTGAGCGCGCGAAGCGTACCCTCTCCTCGTCTACCCAGGCAAGCATCGAAATCGATTCTCTCTATGAGGGTATCGACTTCTACACCTCCATCACTAGGGCCCGTTTCGAGGAATTATGTGCCGATCTATTCCGTGGCACGCTGGAACCCGTAGAGAAGTCCCTACGGGATGCCAAGATGGACAAATCTGCCATCCACGACATCGTTCTAGTCGGTGGATCTACCCGTATTCCCAAGATCCAGAAGCTCCTCCAGGACTTCTTTAATGGCAAGGAACTGAACAAGTCTATCAACCCCGATGAAGCTGTTGCTTACGGTGCAGCCGTTCAAGCTGCCATTCTTCACGGAGACAAGTCAGAAGAGGTGCAGGATCTTCTCCTTCTCGACGTCACTCCTTTGTCTCTTGGTATCGAAACTGCTGGTGGTGTTATGACTGCCCTCATCAAGCGCAATACCACTATTCCAACCAAGCAGACTCAGACCTTCACAACCTACGCTGACAACCAGCCCGGCGTGTTAATCCAGGTCTATGAGGGAGAACGTGCTATGACCAAGGATAACAATCTTCTAGGAAAATTCGAACTTAGTGGAATTCCCCCTGCGCCACGAGGTGTTCCTCAAATCGAGGTCACCTTCGACATCGACGCCAACGGCATCTTGAACGTTTCGGCCGTTGATAAGTCTACTGGCAAAGAGAACAAGATCACCATCACCAATGACAAGGGACGTCTTAGCAAGGAGGACATCGAGAGGATGGTCAACGAGGCTGAGAAATACCGCAGCGAAGATGAAAAACAAAAGGAAACTATTTCAGCTAAGAATGGTCTCGAATCTTATTGCTTTAACATTAAGAGCACAGTCGAGGATGAGAAACTCAAGGACAAGATCAGCGCCAGTGACAAGCAAGTCGTCCTGGACAAATGCAATGACATCATTAAGTGGCTTGATGCCAATCAGCTGGCTGACAAGGAAGAGTACGAGCATAAGCAGAAGGAACTTGAAGCCATCTGCAATCCCATCGTAACCAAGCTGTACCAGGGCGCTGGTGGCATGCCAGGAGGTATGCCCGGTGGCTTCCCAGGAGCCGGTGGTGCTGCTCCAGGAGCTGGAGCTCCTGGCAGTGGAGCATCCGGACCTACCATCGAGGAAGTTGATTAAACAAATTCTCATTCCATTCGAACACTGCCTCCCCAATTCCTTCGCAAGTAACGGAAAATAAAGCAAGATATAAAACAATTACTTAATGCATTTTCAATAATCCCACAACTTCTATTACCTTGTTCTTCTTAATAATCTTGAATCTCATAAGGATAACTGGAAAAATGTTTGAGTAATCGCTTTTGAAATCTTGTATGTCATTGTAATTGCATCTGATAATTTATATCTTGTGACCTACAGGTCTAATATGACACAGTTATAATGAAGCTGTGAACCTATTGAATAAGATGCATATGTATATGCAAATGTAGCTAAGTGGCTTGATGATACAGCATGTGCATAGATACTGCATTTTACATTTTACATATTTCTCATTGTGTTTTGCCATGCTTGTAGGAATGATAATGTAATTCCATGAAATGCATAATAATAGGAGAGAATTTTGTAATTCTATTATTGGCAATGAAGACTGCTCTATTGTTAAATGAATTCAATAAATACTCATAAACACAATCAATACTAGTGACAAATTTTGGTATCCATCTATTCCCTATCAAATGAATTTTGGATTTTTCAAACAGATTCTTTTTTTATACTTAATTCAGTAACTGTCATTTACTGTGAACCACTTCAATATCCATATTAGTTCATGTGTAGTTTCGAAGAAGGCTATTTCGAGCTAACCTAAATTTAGATCTGTCACTGTATTTTGCAATGATAATGGGTTTAATTCACAAGAGCACGATGGTCGATGAAAAGTTAATCGCCTTCTCGGTTTATCACATCGGTTGACATATAAAAATCAAGTGGATTAAAGTAACCATTTTTGGAGTAAATCTATGTACATAATTTATAGGTTATAAATGCGTACATGAGTCCAAATTGTTAATAGAAATATAACCAGCTAACAATGTCTGGTATAATTGTTTTTGGTATTATTTGTTTTATTCTGTACTGCAACTTCACCTGGTAAGACCTCGATACTTTAGATTTACATCCATGAATGATTTAATTGACTGCATTTCTCTCTCAGGGTGATCCCTAGATTCCTGGCATGGCTCGTGAAGAGGCGATACAAAATTCATCTGCGCGTTGGGCACATAGCACTTCCTTATTTTGTCTTACATGATGTTAATGTTTCAAAGAATGGATTCACAGTCGTAAGCCTTCTTTGTAATGACCCATAGCGACGTATTCTTACTACATGACTTATGCCTACCAATTTTTTCCAGCAAGTCGAAGAGATCAGTGTACGTAGCAGTTTATTTAGCAGTGACGTTGCTAAATTGTTAGCTGTGGTGATGCGCGATGTAAGGATTAATAAGGATGTCCCTGTAGACACATCCTATCGAAGGAAAAGCTTCGATGAACCTTTGGATTTTCGAAATAGAAAGATTCCACCGATCATTATAACCTTTGTTCAGGTATCTAAATAGAGCAGTTCTATGACATAGAAATCTTTATTGGTCGAGAAATTATTGATTTAAATATTTTCATCATAGTTCATGGCTGTACACGTGGAGAATTTGAGCCTCCTGGCACTTGGCAATGGTTGGCTGGCCAACGGTAGTGCAGAAAGTCTCAGTCTGGATGGTAGCGTAGTGCACGGTGCCCGGACACTCTTGGCATCAGCAGCAGTAACTGGTGGTGCTATGAAATTACTGCGACACGCATCGGATGCTTGTCTTTCACAACTGAGCTTTGCAGGAACGGTCGAGGCGACTCTGAAGGCCCAGGGTGAACTCTCGGTAGAGGTACGAGATAACGTCGGTGTAGATGTTCTTGCACAAGGTGGAGGAACTCTACAGAGCCGACGGCTATCCAGTAATTGCACTAGTCGTCATATATATCCTATATCATATGCTGCGTTACGTTTTATCACCTACAAATCCTAGTAGACACGTACTCGGCACTCTTCATGGGCAATTCTGATCTTCTGTCCCTTAAAACACGGGCTGGAATTCATGAAGTCGCGGTCTCATTTATAGAAATTGTATATCGGCGTGACACAGACAGAGGGTTCTGGAGGAGCTGGACTCCTACAGTTCTTGAGGGACAGAAAATCGTTGACACCCGCGGCACCGTGTTATGACGCACCTACTCAATCTCCTGGAGATCTACTGGCCAGGTTAGCCCCGATATTGCCCAAGGTGAGGACCAAGGAAAACACATACGTCGATGATACTGATAAAACTTTATCCTATCATGTTCCCCAAATAACAGTCATTGAGTTACAATTTGTGTCTCAGAATCTCACTCTGAAGATGGGTAGTTCATCCGTTGTTGCTGGTCGAGAGGATGGGAACATTGTCGGCTTGGAAGGAATCATGAAAGGACTTCACGTCAATGCCAGATTTCAACCTCAGGGTCCGCAAGTTCACTTAGCTATTAAATTGGATGGGTTCTCCGTTCGAGGGAAACTTCCGGTTCTCTCCTTGCAATCCTTGTCAATTGATTCAAGAGTATGTACTCCAACTTATAAAATAATAATTATTTTTATAAATATCCATAAAAATTGTATCCTTGTAATGCAGATGGAGGAGGATGTTTTGCAAATTAATACTGAACTGAACAGTCTCGCAGTGACTTACGATCATAGAGATTGGGAGTCGCTTCTGTTCAGCGGTGGAAGGGACCTTCCTAAATCGGATGTCAATATTTCCTCCGCGAGGAAGCTTCCGTGGTTGGAAATACGAGCAGATACTGAATTATACGATGGAAATTTAATTGTCAAATTGCCTGATGCCCAGGAGGCTGCTTGTGGAGTAGCCCACATCAAATTTTCCTTCCACAGAATTGCAGGTAATACAAGGAATTCCAAATCTAAAGATAATACAACAATTAGAATCATTATCTTCATATTCTAGAGAATGTCGAGGAATGGAATACCGAATTAGCTATTAGGTCTCTGAGGTGTTCCTTGGATGGTGCTGATGTCGGTATACCAGAGGATTCTCATCATTGGGGTAGTCCTCTTTCTGTTGGAGTATTTTTAGCTACTACACGCACCAATGCCGTTGGAATTGCTCTCAGCGATTTAAGAACCGAATGGAGCTTGAAGCTTGCAAAGTTTTTGGAGCAGGGATTCACGTAATTTTTTAATATTTCATAAGAGATTTCAATTTCATTGTTCAAATCCAGGAGAAGTATACAAATAATCTTCCGGCATTTTAGGTACTGGACCGACCGGAAAAAATCTCTTAAGAAGCAAAAGGAGAAGCATCCCCGTGATGCGATTCAGTTAAATCTTAAAGTCTCTAATTGTAATTTATTCTTTATCGCAGAAAATGATTGTACGTATATTAATGTCTCGAAATAATGCTAATCTTAAGAATTTATTAATTGAAATCAAATCATCCATTAGTATCGATTATGGTGCGACTCGATTCTGCCAGTATGGAACACAACAAGAGAAGATTCGTTGTGGTATCCGATGGTGTTAGTGCCATTACACTAAATAAGAACGAGCCCATTATTTGCAAACATACCCAAGCCCTGTCGCATCCATTTTTGGCTATGCGAAAATGCAAGTGTGCAATTTCTTCAGACACCATAAACGTGAGTCTGGACGGAACGAACTTAGCATGGAGTCCAAATCTGCATCTGCGTCTTTTACAACTGTGGCTAGAATCTGCAAGTATTCGTTCTATCATACCGAAGAAGTCCAGTGGAAGTGCAGTTGGCAACGGTAAGGAATTACACACGGAATATTTTTTTCGAACAGTCTGGCCAGGAAACTGACGTTGACTTGAGTTTTTAGAAACAAACAAGCCAAAGAAACTTGTGGACCTACTAGCCACCGGTGGTATCACTCTTTCCATTGATATATCGCCAAGACACTTTTTGGAATTGTCCTCTGACCAATTACGCTGGTCCCAGGGTGAATGGAAACTCAATTTTGTTCGTGTGGCTCTGGATATGGCTGATATCATTACCATTGAAGGATTTGAGATGGTTAGGCTGTATGATAACGAGGAAGTAAGAATCGAAAGACAGCACAACGAAGACTTTGAATTAAAGTGGAATAATACGTGGGCAGTGAATATTGAATCAGCAAAGGCCTGTTTCCCGTACGAGCATCAGTTCACTGAAGCTATACAAAATGAGCTCTTTAGTATTTGGAAGTGGCTCAAGGAGATACACTCTTCTGGGAAACCAAAAATTCAGTCATTACCAAATGACTTGGTTATAAAGGTGAAATATATTTTGTGGCAGGCATTAACAAATTTTCAGTGTCCTGTTGAGTTCTAATTTTCTCATTTGTTTTCAATGTATAGATTAAAGAGTGGGTCTTTGAAGTGAGTGATGATCCATTCGAAGTTCGCTTGAGAGACAATTATGAACTCCTTGAAGATGAGTATAAAGAGAGTTTGAAGCGCCAGGCTATGCTGGATGCAAAAGTCCAGGAACTTTGTAGAGCGCATTTGCTATTACCACAAGGAAAAGTCGAGGAACTCTATGCAAGTCTTAATAAGAAAAATGCTGAGATCTATGTGCAGAGATGGAGACAGATGCAACGTGCTGGTCCAGCTAGAACGCGACTCTTCGCTTGGACTATGCAGGATTTGGAAATTGTAGCACTAGCAGATCCTTCGATCAACGGAACTGAAAGAGCAACCAAGGCTATTCAAGAAATGGATCCAGAGACACCCTGGCCAGAAGATGGCCTTGAATTCAACACTCTCTGGGTTCGAGGTATTGCTGTCAAGTGTGCTGAGTGGAAACTTCAATTAAGAGACTTTCCGCAACCATTGCTCCTCGTGGAAGGTCTCAGTATATGGGGTAGACTAGCTGGAGGTGAAGCACTGGCCCCACCCAGAGCACGACGGACAGTAAGAATCGAAATCGGCGCACCCTGGGACGACATCGTCGTGGAACGTGGAATGACATCTTTGAAATATTATCATGATCTGAACTGGGATATTGATAAGTTTAGATATGCCTTTGGTCCTTGCTGGGAACCAGTGATAGCTCAGTGCAACTTGAGCTTCGAGAAGATAATTCATCCCTCGCGAGATCCTAGTCCACCATTACCTTTTTGGGATAAAATGAGGCTAGCTCTGCATGGAAGATTAACTCTGTGCGTTAAACAATTGACTGTACTTCTCCATGCATCTTTAGACCCTTACAATACCACTGAAGAAATGGAATTGACCTGGTCAGGTCTAGAACTAGACTGGACACAAGGTAGAATCATCATAAAAGGTGATCTTGATGTCTACGTTAGAACTGCCAGCAAATACGATGATTGTAGACTGCTGCATCTACCTAATGTTAGACTTAGCATTAAATTAGTTTGGGTCTGTCTTGGTGATCCTCGGGATCAT
This sequence comes from Hartigia nigra, assembly GCA_031001745.1. NCBI lineage: Eukaryota > Metazoa > Arthropoda > Insecta > Hymenoptera > Cephidae > Hartigia > Hartigia nigra. Next base: position 437,061 of record JARPRG010000642.1, on the reverse strand, counting down.
CATGCAGCAATACCCTGTGCCCCTGATAGACTGCCAGAATATTCCAGTAACCAGGAACATGATTCCTTCAGGGCATTCAGATCTCAGAATCTGAACGTGAGTCTCTCTTTGGAAACAAAACCAACAGGCTCACCGACCCTGACTAGTGCTCCTACTGCTTTGCTCTATGGTAGCACTTTGAGGTGGTTCGAAAATTTGAAGTTTATACTTTCCGGTGCTACGAGACCTACTAGAAAAGGTCCTCTCTTCAAGAATACTAGACCAAGAAAGAAGCAGCTCAGTAGACATTATCGTAAGGTCAGACTGACTTTGGCATTCCATCGTTTTCACGTTAGCTACTGGATGTCCTTTGCAATGCAGCGTGGTTTTGAACTGACTGGTGGCAGAGTGGCATGTAGTTCAGAGCATAACTTATCACTTCATCCTATAGAGGATGGACTCTATCACAGACCTAGAGCAGAATGGTCTGTAATATACATGAACTGCGAATTGAGCGATGCGGAGATATGGTTGAAGAGTGCACTTCAAGAAGAAGAGGAAAGTGCTTCACTACGTCAACCCGTGGAGAAGTGTTACTGTCTCAGTGTTGCACGCGTTAGTTATGGTAGGGAAGCTATGGTCACCGGAGTCAGCGGAGACACACCTACTCACAGACTGGTTGTTCACGATTTGAAAGGAGCCTGGACTAAAACTAATAGGGACGTAGCCTTTGCTCTCTTTGATTCGTTTATCAAAACTCAACAGCTTAAGAAGAATCTATCGACTGCATCCTTGAAGGGGTTTCATCGTGAGAGCTCGTCGACGCCGCATAAAAATAGAATTACCCGACCGGTCGACACGCAAAGTACGCCGACCCAGGTGACGCCTTCGCAAACTACAAAACCTCAGCAGGGTGAAGCTGCAGGTATGCTTCAGAGATTAATAGCAGAAGCAGCAAACAAACCAGTTGCGTTCAGCGATGATTTGTCGGAACAAACGAGAGGACAGCAGCTACGAGGTCTTGCAGCGTGTCAGCAGGATGATGTTTTGCATAAGAACTGGCTAAGTAAGATTAATTTGCATTATTATACAGCAAGGATTTTGCATTACGAATGAAGTTATAGTATTTTTTATTTAATAGTTGCCTTAGTGAACAGTCAAGTTCTGCTGAAAGGTATCGAGACTCGAGGTTACGTTATCTTGTCAGCTGCCAAGGCTGAAATATTGCAAAGGGTTCACTGTCCTGTTTGGCGTGAAAGAACTCTGGTTTCCAAAACTACCTGGGTCGGCTCTTTGGAGTGCATGCAGTATTATGCCACTGTCAGTGCGAATATCGATGATAATATAGATGACAACATCATGTGGCTCACTCTGGACAATATACAAGTATATTTTATTTCAATTTGACATTTCCTAAGTATTTTGTTCCTGACCACTCAATTAATCGTAACATTACAGGAGAAAGATTCTACAGTAATTGCTGAACTGCCAGACGTTCCAGCATTGGTGGGGTCAGGTCAGAGTGTCGGCGGGGTCGTCAGTCAAACTGTTGGAGGTGGTGGTGGGACGCAGCATCAATTGCAGCGCATAGTATCCCGTTGCAAATGCGAATTCTTTTACGTGGGATATGGTCAAGTTTTAGATGCTGGTTCCCTGGACGAAGTTCCTCTTCCACCAGGAGAGGAGGTCAGTCCTTGGGAAAGAAAGGAACATTCCGCTGCGGATGCTTTTACGTTAATGCATCACGACTTGGATGTCTGTACCAATTCATTGCAATACGCTATGATCTTGGACATAGTGAACAATCTTCTATTGTACGTGGAACCTAGAAGAAAGGAAGCCCTGGAGCGTCTACAGAGAATGAGATTCCAACTGCAGCTACATTCCATAGAGGATCAAAAAAGACCTATACAACAGCTGCAAAATACTGTGCGTGGCCTGGTCGCTAAATTGCGAAGACTGGAGCGTGAAACTTATTTAGTTCAAAAAGCTCTTGCTGACGAATCGAGTCCTGAACTGTTGGCTGAAATGGAAAGGCTCGAGGATCGAGTATTTGAATGTAAGGAACAACTGGCTGCCAAAGCAGAGGAACTTGATGTGATGCTGAGTTGTTACAAGGAAACGACGGCACCAGCAGCTGCGTCAGCTACATTGAAAGACAAACCGGCAGCGGTTGCTCGGGCTGCTGAAATTTGTTTCAAACATGCTCAATGGAGACTCACGGATGCGGATGGTCAGCTGGGTATAGCGGATCTTATTCTCACTAACTTTGTCTATACAAAAACTAGTAAGACTGATGACTCTGTGGAGCATCTCCTCGAGCTGGGTTACGTGAGAATGACGAATCTTCTACCGAATCAAATTTATACGGAAGTTCTGACACCTACGGAATTGCAAAGCAACATGCCAGTTGACAGGCAGCGAGCTTTGCGTGTTTTTTGCCGAGAGAAAGCTCCCGTTGCTGGAATTTCAGTTAAGGAGCATTTTGAGATCAACGTTGTACCTCTGACTATAGGTAAAATTACTTCATTAGAAAGTAGTAAATTTAATACTAGTACTTGTGCTAATCAAAAGTGTTTTCTCTTAGGATTGACCAAAAAGTTTTTCAATACGATGTTGAAATTTTGCTTTCCTGAAAGAGATCCAGAAGGTATCGAAGAGCCCCCAGCGCCACAGAGAGACTCCTCTTTCTATGTTCCCATTGAGAGGAGAGATGACGTGGAGAAGATGAAGGAAAGGGCTGACAAAAATAAATTATTCATTTACATAAAAATACCTGAAGTACCTGTTCGCGTTTCATACAAAGTAGGTCATTCCAGTGTACCTTAGGATTGATCAATGATACCATTAATATTCTTCTTCGTTTCAGGGTAACAAGGAGAAAAATTTAGAAGACGTGAGAGACTTTGCACTAGTCATTCCCACTCTGGAGTATCACAACGTAACGTGGACGTGGCTCGATTTACTCTTGGCAATGAAAAGTGATTCTAGACGCGTTATACTGAGTCAGGCCATTAAGCAGAAATTGCAAATAAAACCTAGAGGACCTCAGGAAGAGTCTACGCCTCAAGAAGAGGATAAGGCTCGACTTCTTTTTGGTGCTCGGCATCTTCCTGGTGATGCTCGAAAAAAGAGTGTCTTCAAGTTTAAATAACACTTCTTTTGGACTCGACTCTCGGCATTTCGCAAAAGCTTCGTCTATTGCAAGCCACGAGGATATCGTGAAATTCCAATGGATAATTAACATTAAAAAGTAACAAATAACTTCGATGCTAAGAAAATAACTTGGAATTACTGTACTGTTACAACCGCCTCAGCAAAGTTCCAATAATTCTAATACAAAGTACAGAGCCTTTTATCGATTAGACTGATTATTGAAACTTTAATTGCACAAATGTCTTAATTCCTGGTAGTTAGAGAATTTTTCTTCATACGCAGTATTCTTTGACGGTATTACATTTACTACGATGGTAAAGTGATTCGCGAAATAATTGTATGGCCGGTATTAGGAGAATAGGAACGCGTCGTTGTATATTTTCTTATTGTGAAATTTTAGCACTGCGACCGTAATACAGCTGGCTGTTTATTTATTCCTTAGTATAGAGAATCAATTGAGTCGATTAATAAAAGACGTTAATTTATAAAATACCGAGTTCCTTTTATTCTTCCACCAAGCACATCTTTTGTTCTTGTTCTTGGCAGTGCTTTTCTTACAGTACAGATGGGTCCACATTTTTTTTTATATATATTATATTAGTGGAAGAGTGGTTAAGAATAATTGTCCACTAGAAAGAAATTAATTGCACTAAGATTAAATGACTTCTAATAAGTACTATTACTGAGCTCAAAATATCTTTGGATATTAAAGAAATTCAATACTTCTTACATAGAATTTGTATGTACAGCTTAACAACTAGATATAACATTTAAAGTGTAATCAATGGAGCTTCCGCATTTCTTTTGGCATGTCTCCATTCGTTTAGATCAGCTAATACTCTTCTCCCATACGCAGTATGCAGCTCTCTAAATGTCACTCTTGTTCGGGGTATGTTTTCAGTTCTCCCAGGTGCCGATCTGACACTTTGCGAACGCTGGTGAGATTCAGGTCTATTAAAGGGATTGTGTCTGTGCCTTGGTGGTGCCTTTGGAGATTCAGGAGGTGGTGTAACTGTGATAGTCTCCTCCTCAGCAGCATCCAATTGCCGTTGCAGCTCAGCAACCATCAGTTTCATATAATCATAGCTTGCACAAGCTAACGCCTTCATCCACTGTTCCATAGATTCCTGAAAATGTCAATGTTGTTAACACAATGAATGAAATATGTATATTTACAGGACTAAATCAGTGTCAAATACCTGAGAGTCTGCACCCAATGCATAGCTTCTATTGTTGGGCCCATGAAAAACTATTTTAAAGCCAAATTGCTCCTCGTCTTCAGCAAGTTCAATAGTGCAACCTTCAAGTACAATCATTCCTACCGGTTCCTTGTCGCCACGACGATCAAAATAAAAGAGAATATTTCCTTTTAGGACAAACCATCTTCTTTGATAACCACGATTGACTTCACCGCGTTTATTGAGCCAGCCTTCGCGATCCACAGGAGTTGTGGATGTCGCGAAGGCTATCATATTTTTCTCGTTTATTTTCATGAGTAATAAACTTAATTTTTCACTCTTTCGTTCAAAATTTATACACGACTAATCGTGAAGTTCATATGATACATTAAACGTCACACAACTGTCAAACGTTTGCAATGATGGATCACGTTAGGTTAGTTGAATTTAATTTTTATACGGCTGATGTCGAATCGATAAGAAACCCAACATGCATGTCGAAAACAATTTTGCTTATTTCATAAAGATTCTACACGTGGATTGTTGATAAAATATAATGTTTGTATAAGCATCAATCAGCTGACATGCGAGTCCATCAGCCCTAAGCATTAGCCGGAGGTTGGTTTTTCCCTATTCTTTTTCCTTCTAGTCAGAGTAACTTTTAAAAGTGTGATTTTTATCTTTACTTTATTTCATTATCATTTTTTTCTACATTAAATACAATAAAAATTATACTACTGATTTATTAACTGGATATTATATGTGTAATGATGCAGCGGTTGTAAAAATAATCTCAAAAAAAGATATTTAGTTGGTAAATGACCAACTTTTGTAGTTAGGAAAAATGTCGAGTACAAAACGAGGGGGCAGTGCTGTACTTTTTCTCTGGGATTGGGGTAATCCTCCAATCAAAAGTTATATAAAAATATTGATCAGCACTGGAACGTACTGAGTTACAATATTTAGTTAGCATAATTTCAAATCTTGAAAAATGGGGAAGGGTTTCAACAATTACATGTGCAAGAAATTCTTCCATCCCGCGTCGAGGGACAACTTGAAGCGAGTATGTATTTGCTCCTTTCTTGTATTCCGAAATTGCCAGTTTTTAGAATTGTTTACGACTTTCCATTTTCAGGTATGGATGGCCGAGCAGCAGGCTGAAGCCTACAAAAAGAAACAGGAGGAGCTTCGTGTACAGTATGAAAAGGAACAGGATCTTCACAACAACAAGTGTGTTTCTTATTAGGAATTTTATGCCACTCCCAAATTACAGCGGATTACTTACCTTTAGAATGATTTGTTTACAGAGCTCTTCTGAGCAAGGAAAGCAAAGATAAATTGAGTGTCAATTTCATGTATGAACCTCCACCTGGTGCAAAGAAAGAAAGGGAAAAGGAGGATAACGAACCAGAGTATAAATTCGAATGGCAGCGCAAGTATAACGCACCCAGAGAAAGTTATTGTAAAGGTGACAGCGAAATTCGTGATCAGCCATTTGGTATTCAAGTCCGCAATGTCCGTTGTATAAAATGCCATAAATGGGGCCATATCAATACAGGTATATTGCATTATTTAAATAACTTGTTTAGTTTTTTAAACAGATCTGTAACAAGTACCATCTTTTCCAGATAAGGAATGTCCATTATATAGTCAAGCCATGAGTGTAGTAATGGCAAACAGTGCACAACAACAGCCACAACCAACCCCGGATGCCCTAACATTAGTTCAGCAAATGAGAGAGGATGGTTTGGCACTTAAAAAGTAAGTTTGTAATCATTAAAAACCATGAAATAGAAATATTTAATTTTATATGATACTAAACTTTTCAATCTAACAGATCAGCTTTAAATGCTCAGCAACATTTGAGAGTACCAGAACACGAAGACCTCATGGTGTCGGATGACGAAGAGCAACCTGAAGTAACATTCCTCAAATCTCTTTCCAAGAAAGAGAAGAAAAAGCTTCTTAAGAAACTCCAAAAACTGGAGAAGAAAAGTAAAAAATCTAAGAAAAGGAAGACCAAAAAACGTGACGTAAAGTCAGAAAGTAATAGCGGTAGTAGCAGCGATTCAGACAGTTCAGATTCAGAAGAGAAGAAAAAGAAGAAGAAATCAAAGATAAAGAAAGAACCAATTACGTCTTCCGAGTCTGATTCCGATGAAAGTCGAAAGGAGCGCAAAAGGGACAAGGATAACGAGCGCAGAAGCAAACAGTCGGAAGTTAAAAACAGAAAGGCAGAAAGGAACGAACTTAACTGCAGAGATAAGGAAGGCAAAGAGAACAGAAAACACAGAAGTGACAAAAGCGATAGACAGTACGACAGGAAGAGAAAATCCAGCGAATCCGAAGAGGATCGAAGATACAGAAGAAGAGACGATAAGAGAAGAAAATACTCGCACAATTAATTAACTAACTCACGAATTTCCAATTCCCACAGATGAATTTTTACTTACCTCGATCCTTTCTTAACTTTTAAGAGTTAAGTGATTATGATTGTTATACATGTATATATGTATATGCATATATATATATATATATATATATATATATATATATATACATATTGTTGAATTTGTACCATCTTATACATAAGTTACCTTTTCCTAAATAAACAAAAAAACTGATAAATATACCAAGTCAAAGATATCACTGGTTGTGCCGGCAGAAATACCGTTCAGAGAGCAAATACATTTGATTGGTCAAATTTCAGAACTGTTGCAAGATTTATGATGAAATGACCAATCAAACGTATTTGCTCCCTCGCGTTGTTTCTGCTGAACACAGCCACTGATTGCACCAAGGAAGAATGCATGTAGACGGGTGTACAAAGAGATATGGAGACTTCTCACGTTTCCTCGTATATCATGGGAGAATTAAACTTTTTATTCATAAACTAAACATGAATAAATCCAAAGTAATGAGAAAAATTAACATTTATACCAAAAGAGCTCCAGCTGCACGTTCTCTTTCATTTAATTTTAATTTTAATTCCGTAAAGATATACACAAACGCGTCACTGTTATCTGTGACATAATTCGTTTATTATTTGTACCTATAATAATGTACGAGCGATGTCAATTCTAAAAATCCATACACGCTAAACGTTCCAACGGTTTAGTTTCGTACGTGTAACAATTTTGGGTGAGTTCAGGATGAATTTGTGGCTGGCTGAGGAAAATGTGCGTCGTTCGAGAATATTATAAAGCTTTATAATTCTCTGTCAACTTCTACCAGAATAAAAACTATCCGCACATCGGGACGACATTGTCAGACAGTGATCATTCGATTTTTGTTGATAAGAAGTCAAAAAACATTTGTTTTCGCGGACATTAACTAGCGACACTACTGGCTATAACGAGCATCCGAGGATCGCTGGACTCGTAAAAACATGTTCTTGTATTATTTCATATTTTTTTTGTCTCTTTAGTTTTCTCTTCTTTTCTTCCATTTCTCTCTGACTTCCGTGTAAAAAAATAGAAACTGTTTCTCTGTGCAAAATCTTTAAAAGTGACGACTCTCTTTGCATTTATGTCAACTTGCACGTATAATTTACAGGGATCAATGGATGAGAATGGCTACAAACGAATTTCTATACCGAAGGAATCATTTTATCGTTGATTATAAATCCGACACTATCGATAATAATTTATATATTTTTTAAATATAATATTTATATATATGTACGTGTATAAGAATATGGCAGCCACACTCCTGAATCTTACGCGCATAGGAAAAAACCTGGATATGTAACAAGGCTTGGCAAGAGCGGTTACAAATTTTGAGAAATAAAAGCCAAGTCTATTTCGGGCAAAGAAAAATGGAGTTATCTTGCGAAAAGAGGTAATTCCGTACGAATAGAAAGAAAAGGAAAAAAGATGCATCGTATCGCATCTACGAGTCCAGTATAGCTTCGAAGGTAAGAATGAGGCAACGGAGAACGTGGGGAAAAAAACCGGGAAATATAATTAACTATTCTATTGAACTTTACCCTCACGTTCGACATTGGCTTACAGTCTAGCTAGATTCGACGCAGTTTATCGCATGCATATTTGCAGTCTATCGATTATCAAAAGAGAATCATTGTGACGCAGAGAAGCTACCACGACTTAATTAATTGTAATTTCCAACGTGTAAGAACTGCGTCACTTTGCTTCTTGTATAACAAGCTACTACAAATTACGCACATTAGAGATACAGAGATACGTTATAGAAATTTTCATTCTGGAAATAGTCGACTAACATATCGCTTCTAATCGGATATTTATCTGTCATCTGTGCGATGTCAGTAATTTCCTAGCTCTTCTTAGGATTCGTTAGATTAAACAATATCGCTTTTTGATTAGAATTAGTCTCGCATTAATTATAGATTCAAACACTGTACTCGCGTATGCGAACAATGAATTTCAGAGAAAGATGCAGCGCAGAGAAAATTATAATCAATTTTACACTGATAAGGTTGGGCTTCTAATAAACAGTAACATAATATTGATCTATTGTAAATTGCCCTAGCGTTAAAAAATTTATTCTATCGATTAATGGAAACACGCACAGTGGGGTTTTCGAGAAAAAAAAATATAGCGAAGCAAAGGCGATGAGAAAGAAAAAAAAACCTCATTATGCTAATCAAACAAAATCGATGTACGCTGTTTAGTCTGCTGTTAAAAACAAAGAAATAAAAGCGATACGATAAATACGTGACACGCCGAAAAGTCCATCGCCATTAATTTTTAATTTTAAAAAATCTGTACGCAAAAGCGAATATCTATTAATAGGAGTTTTCTAGTCAATGCCGATTCGGTTCATGCACCAAAAGTATCACAAAATTTATTCGACCTGCTTCTACACGGCATTATAGAATAATGTCATCGATTGGAAAAGATCAATTAATATATATAACAAAGAGATGCTGGCAAGTTTCTCATGATACCTCTGAAGTCATGACGGCGGTTGGAGAAACAAAAATAAACGGTTATTTTACTCTATTGCACCTACCAACCCCATCGATTTCGAGGAGTCTGATTCAAGGATGAATTAGATATACTTCATACGTCTAAGGATAAGTAGATAAGCACAGAAATTCTGATAACCACCTGTGTTTAGGCTTCGACAACATTGAGGCTGATAGCCAGAGTTATTATTTACCTATGTTCAAACGTGATTCGCTTAGAAAATTAGTAAGCTTCCCTATGTATGTACATCGAGAGTCTTGAAAAATATGTATAACGTAGATACAAGACGATCTTTTCGACTCATACATAACCCAAAGGGATGTCTAGAGCGATCCGCGCGTGAAGGATAGAATAAAAATATTGAATTATCAGTAAGGATCGTGCGAGTTCTAGATAAATCCTCAGGTAGCATGTTCAACGATAAGGAACTATTGTATATTAGTTATTATCTCTTTTTAAGAAAATCCTTGACAATCTAATGACATTTCCGCTATCGTACAAGAAGAAGCTAAACCATTCTGAGCCTTTCCTATTAACTATTATAGCATCTTCGTATTGTCATGAGACAATCCGTCACTAAAATGGTAATCCGACTTGAACGTACAGGTTTTATCCTGATAGTAATTTTAAAAGTACCACATTGTCGCAATGCCCTAATTCACAATCGAACAGATAATAATTAGACTTATCGAGAGTATTCTGACAGTAAAATATTAAGTCGAAGATTCCTATCAGGAAGTAAATCAGATACGTGAACTTCAAAATATTATCTCAAAAATGCCTCGTGATTTTTCGTAATTTCTCAATCCCTTCTATCTTTTTGAATTTCTTAAAACATTTTTTCACTGAATATCTTTGACTTGTCCGCAGTTATAACTTTAGATCAATATTGATAGATCAAAGCCACGTTTAAATTTCTTAGATGTTGTCAACCAGAAGTCCTTTACAAAGCATTGTCATATCACTCTCGATATACCTCGCTTTAATCGTAGCACTGTTAATAGCAGCACTGCCAATAGTAATAGAATTAATCGATCCTTATAACATTACAATCTTATTTATAACATAGTAATGCATGTATCTATTTATGTAAAAAGTAGCCGGCTATGGAGGCTGGTGAACACTTGGGCAGTCTGAATTCTGAGTGAAGTGTTCGTCACTTTTTGTCTACCTTATTAGTTTCGTTTCATTTTGTCCGTACTTTAATATCTCATCAATGAATTCTCTTTATCTGCATTTTTCTTGATGCTAGTTAAGTAGAATCAAATGGCAGTCGATGTATACATATAGCGGACGTAAAACAATTAAAAACGCAAAGTTCCCATGATTTAATATTGAAGTCTTGAAATTAATTATATTATTTGGAATAATAAAATGGGCAAAAAATAATATTCGAGACCAATGAATGCCCTTCGTGACGCAGAAGTCTCAAGGAAATTGAAGTGCTCTTGTATAACGTTATGATGCTTCTGGTATATCTATTTCCTACCAGTGATTCTACCCAAGCAAACGTATGCGAAATTCAATGCTGCTAAACCAATATGATCTTACCTAGAATTAAGAGAAAAACTCGCATTTACAACGATTCACGATTTGGTGTCACGATGAAGATTGAATATATCATGAGAATCATTTATGTTTGAACGATCAATGAATTCTTAAACATTACAGCTAAAAAGTTAATAAACCAAACGGCTAATCGCGTGTTCGGTGATTATTAGAAAAAGAAATTTTCGAACACAATTTGTGCAAGGACCTGCACGTGTATAGTATAATATGTACAGAAACGAAAGTGTGTAGAGTTTAAAATTTCTTTTTTATCGGAAATATATCATATTTCATTAATTTTATCGTAAATGGCTTATGTGTATATATAATATATAACTCTGGCGCGTGAACGTTTCGGCTGTTCCTAAATTTCTATATGAAAGTGTGTATCGTGTGTTATTATAGGCCTTTTTTGCTTTTCATTATTCAGCTGGCACCTGCAGACGGAAAACAGCGCCGCATTAACAAGCGAAATCTCTTAAACCACATTATACTTTAATAGTTTTATTCTAGTTAACTAGACTTATTATAAGAGAAGTAAATTAGCTAGACGTAGCTGCTGGACTTTCGATGTGTCGATGGCAGCGGTGCTATTCCCACTCAAACACCATTCTCGTATTGTACCTTATAAATCCTCGACCACGGAGAATTAATTTTTTCTTCTCCCACGAGAATGATTTCCTATTGTTAAATCCTCTATCTGAGAATCTATGTCCGGTCACGGAAACCCAGCAGCTGTTCCTGAGCTAGTGCCATCGCACCTGGACCACTATACATGTCCGGGAAGTTGTCCCACATCCATCATCTCCGTGTCTTCCATGCTGTTGTAGCCCACTGCGTGGTGCCTAACCCAATCGTCAGTCATCTTCGAGAATCCTCGCGGCTCTCCTCTTTATCCTATCAGGTTAACCCAACCTACCTGTGCTGCTGGAAATGAGAGGATGGACGTAGATGGCTGTCTGGTGTTCTAGGTGAGAAGCTGTGGAGACTTCCACTGTGACTGCTACCAAGAAGACCCCGTCGAGGACTCCTGGCGTTCACCACTCGTGGCTGCGTGTACATCTCCTCCAGAACGCTCGGAGCTACGTAAGTGAATCCCTAGAAATATGGAAGACAGTTATGTTCGTGATATATGAAACAGTTGCTGTTGTAATAATGATAGTAATAAAATTTATCAACACTGCTAACTTGAAATATCATATTGGCGGATTCGCTAAGGGTACTCTCGACTGGAGAGTCGACTGGAGCCGTTGCCGTGAATTGTTCGTCGAACTGAGATGTATCATCAGCGCTTTTCTATGATACAATTAAATGAGCCAATCAGATTATCAGATATAGTTGAAAATTATAAAAGATTAGTATACTCACCAATGATGGTTTGAATGGTGGTTCTAGTTTGCGCGAAATAACATCTTGCCAGTTGATGTGTTTGAAGAAATTATGATTTATGATTTGCTCCGCGTCGCTTGGACCTGAGCCTAACCTTTGTACCACTTGCCTCTATTTAAAACATACTTATATTTAGCATAAACTTCCTTTGTTATTGAAATTCTATACGATGGATTTAATCAGACTTGCCTTTAGTAATTTGCGAATCAAGTCTCTTGCATCGGGTGTCAGGTACTGTGGAATACTTAATTTTCCTCGAAGAATCTTCTCAATAGTTTTTCTACGGTCATCCCCCGTAAATGGTGGCTATATCAACAGTTTACGTTATTTCAAAAAAATGTACGACAAACATAATTGCACTCCGATTACAATTACTTACCATACCAGTGAGCATGTCGTACATTAAAGCACCAAGACTCCACCAATCAACAGCTTTACCGTGACCACTTCTTGTTAAAATTTCCGGAGCCCTGTTGCACGTTAAAAATATTTTTTCTTGAGCTCGACACTAAGAGATTAATTCGTGAAATTGAGCTTCCTATATAAAAATACATACATATACTCAATAGTTCCGCAGAAAGTGTGAGTCACGGTTCCTTCCTGTATGTGCTCCTTACACAGACCAAAGTCTGTTAGTTTAACGTGTCCCTCGCCGTCAAGCAAAATATTCTCAGGTTTTAAATCTCTAAAATTTCATTTAGTTATCTACACTAATAATAAAGTGTTAGGATTGCCATTTGAAAATAAATCGAACCTGTATATTATTCCTTGATTGTGAAGATGCTGTAGCGCGAGAATGATTTCTGACAAGTAGAAACTGCAAGGACAAAGATCGCAGTATGGATGCTTAGTTCTATTTTGGATATTCTATCGTTCCTATGTGTGGAAACGTACCAGGCGGTGTCTTCGAGAAAAATTCCTTCGCGGTCCAAATACGTAAATAATTCTCCGCCGCATAAGTATTCCAAAATTAGGTAAAGTTTTCCGCCCGTTTGGAACGCGTACATGAGGTTCACGATGAAAGGATGCTGAGAATATTATAGGCACGTGAATAAATAGATTTGGGCGTTTTTAAGTAATTTTTCAATGAAATTTATACCTTCACTGCTTCCAAAATATTTCTTTCTGCTTTGGTGTGAGCTGTATCTTTTTGGTTTCTTATAATGGATGCTTTTCTTAGCACCTATATATTATAGGCAATAATTAAAGTTGGTACTCGACTTTGTAGTTTGGCAAGTTCAAATACTACTTACCTTCATGGCAAAAATGCTGCCTCTGTCTTTTCCTGTGACTTTGCGCACTTGAAAGACTTTTCCGTAACCACCTTCCCCAAGGATTTTGCAAAGTTCAAAATCTTGTGGACCAGTCTTCTCTTGACCAGGATTAACATTTTGTTCCGACAGTTGAACTCTTTCCACATTTTCAGATCTGATAGTATATAATACAAAATTAACTTAATGATAATTATAAAAATACAGCTCTATCCGAATCGAAAATGAACAGGAAGATATTGCTAATTATAAATATTTCCAATATGCTGTTGAGATATAAGACAAATTCTCATTTATATAATTTAGTCAAAATTATACTTATCACTTGTTATGTAGATAAAAGAAGGAGTGAAATAATATTTTGCATGTAACTTTTCAGTCATCTGGTATACTACTATACCTTTCCTAAAATAGCACCACTTATACAGGCGCTTACTTAAGATAATAGAGTGGGAAGACTGATTATTATTACGTTTACCAGTAACATGTAGATATAGAATATTAATTTCTTACAAGAATTCATATTTACCGTACGTAATACAAATTATAACATTCCAGAAGAACTATTTCATATAAAATACCAAATATAACTATATTAACAAAACACCATGTAAACAGAAAGCACATGGCAATTTAAAAGATATAGAACTTTTTACTCTGATAAAGAGTACACTTGATAATGAAACAAGACCGACAAGTTATAATCTTTAACCTCAGAGATAACAAAAGAAGAGAAGAATAAAATTGACAATGACCAAAGAACTTACTCTAAAATAGTATTCACATTGGGAGCAGTGTCGTATTCGCCCTGAAAGTGAAAGAAGCAGCATGGTCAGTCTGATATTAACCTTGGCTCCAGTGCTTTCAAGGCAAAGTGTAAAATATTGAATAAAAGTGAACATCCAAGTAATATAACGATAATAAATCCGAGAAGAAATATGACCTCTCTGGTTTCGATGACATCGTCGTCGGATTCATCCTGGTTAACCGTATCCCCATCGTGCAGTTCGATATCAAAGACTCCGGCCATTCTCACGTTTGCGATATCACATTTAACTTGATCACGCAAGATTAAGCGAATTGACGAATTGACCAGAATATTCGAAGCAGTAAATATTACAAGATGACCTCGTCCAGCTCACCAATTTCCAACTATCCTATCAGAACACTAGCGCACTGCACCTGTCTCGTGTGTATTTCACGACTGCTTCGCTACTGCTTCTCACTACAGGGGGTTAAAAGTGCGCTGGGAAACAATCTTCAAGCAGCACAGGCCAGCACAG
>JARPRG010000642.1:394757-422208 GCA_031001745.1 Hartigia nigra | reverse complement strand
GAGACTCGAATGCCGGCAAAGATACTTCGAATCTGGACAAAGTATCTCACGACTCCAGGGGAATTCATTTGCGACGATATCATTTGAAGATTAAAACAAGCAGAATAGTCGAAGAATATATTTCAATATGAATTTTAACGATATAAATACAAGAATAGCATTGTCTTTCCTTCTAATTTGCAAATCCTTTTTGGGATTATATTGTTGTTCTTAATTGAATTTTCGGTGACAAATGTCCTTTGTTTTCTTTGTTGCGGGAATGACGAAGGACAAGGTTTTCTGGTTCTGATAAGATCGCTTTGCGAACGCAAAGTTCGTCTTGGTACGTTAGAAATTTTATTTCGCGCATAGAAGGCTGTGAAACTGACAAAAGCGTGGCGCCATATTGCTTGCTTGTGTTTGGTTGCCGTTCTGGCGCGTGGTCAAGAATATAATTTCTAATAATTATTCATCATGTCTGATAACCAGGTAAGCTTATTAGATTTTTCGTTTATCCATAGAGAATTTTGATAATACTCTTGCGAACGCTGTGTATCGATATTTCCTTTGAGGTTGAATTAACCGCTATAACCTTCGTGTTACTTAGGAGCAAAAACCTGAAGCCGGCCCAGGAGACGCGAATTCAGAATACATCAAGCTCAAAGTCGTAGGAAACGTAAGTTTATTAAATTTGTTATACGATGTATTTGGCCGTTTTACAAAATACGTGCGGTTGTATTTTACTGATCTTTGTATTATTTCTTTTGCAGGACAGCAATGAAATTCACTTTAGGGTAAAGATGACCACTCAGATGGGCAAGCTTAAGAAGTCGTACAGCGATCGCGTGGTTAGTATTGTTTCATTGTTATTCATATACTTGTACGTCTGTGTAATTGTAGTTTTAATGTTTTTGGGGTACCATCAACAATGTCCTTGAATAATTTAAATCCATCTTATTCTTATTTGTCTAACACTTTCAACTTGTTGCTGCTGTTTGAATTCAGACAAGCTCTAAGACTTACTTGTATTTTGCTTAGTAACGAGTCACTTGCTGGTAACTGATCTTTCTTGCTGTACTATGTATTATTACATTGTTTGTAATTGTCATTTTTTCAAATAGGGTGTCCCAATGACTTCACTCAGGTTTCTTTTTGATGGTAAAAGGATTAATGATGACGAAACACCAAAGCAGGTGAGTTCTCTCTTTTAGTTATTAACGTATTTGGAAGAAAGGCTTTACCTTAGCATTACATCATTTTTATTTTTATACACTTTGTAATCCTGTCCTATTGAAATGGAATTTCTGTCCATTTATTCCATTTACTTATTACTGCTAACAGTTAAAGTATCTGTTCTATTAAAGCTTCGTAAATCCATTTTGAACGTGTTTAACAGATAGTACAATCGCGTTATTAAAATAGAAAATATTAACAAGAATTCCCACTTTCAGTTGGAGATGGAAAATGATGATGTTATCGAAGTATACCAGGAGCAAACTGGTGGTCAGTACTGAGGAAGTTGAAGAGAAGCGCCATGTAATTTGGTTATAATATTTTTCAAAGTGAAAGTGATTAACGTAAAAAAAATGGACAAGGTTATTAATATGCATATGTATGTTACAAAATCATTATGTAATTTGATCTTCACATAGTAATCTGGATGTGCTGTTTTACATTCCTCTAACGTAAAAGCAGAAGGCGTTTCAGCGGCCGATCCTACATGGATCGTATCTTAAGACGTACATTTTTTCAATTGCCGCGAATGGAGAAAGAAAAACCAAACAAATTTAATAAGAACTATGAAAATCTTCCGACGCCTCAGCACCGCGTATCCACAGAGCTTTATCAGTCGCCGCAAATAAGTGTATTTCTAATTTCGACTAGCGGACCAGTGCAGGTTTTCTTTTCTTTCGGCCAACAATAACTGAGCTTTTCGTAAAATTCCCTCGAAAAAAAAAAAAAAAATCTAATTAACATGATATAATTTCCTTTCTGTGTACTCAGCACGAGCGCATGAACCTCGACAATGTCAGTACCATTCAATTAAATTGTTACCTTCAGAATACAATTGCAATAAACGATTAAATAATTCTACGGTACCTTTCTGTTTCTCTACTTCGTATCATTTCGCACCATTACTAAGTATCACAGAGAATTTGTAAGCCACATTGTAACCACCGCGATATTCGAGATACACGTTTCTTTCACTTACTACGTGTGGAAGCACCCTTACTTCGAAATATTTAGTGAGAAGTTTACAAATATTGATCGTTTTCCTTCGTGCTCTTCTGTTCCTTGTTTAGCCTAAATATGTTCCACGCCTTTAGATAACTAATTATTATAACTTACTATCGCGTTCTGATTTACGTAACTGATAATTTGCCTACGTTTTAATATTTCGCCGAGCATAACTAACGTCAGAAATATTTGTTAGCCCGCAACATAGCCCCGTTCGAATTGTATTATACCAAAGTTCGGGTGGGTTACTAGAATGTAATTTAAAGGAATAATAAAAAAGGCATTCAGTCTCCGTAGGCCAAACGAAATATAAGTTTTGCCACTCGGCCCAAAAAGCTCTTAGTAACGTTAGGATAATTCACGCGCGAGATTAGCGTTGAAAAAATTGTCAGTTTTATGTACACGTTTAAAATTAAAGTTATAGTTTCGTCGCAATGTACTGGATTCTCTGAATAAAATATTGTATAAAAGTAATTGATTTTCGTTAAGGCATTCTCATCAGATCACGTCGACGTCCAGCATTGAAATTCAAAAACCCCCCTGCAAGGGGGTAAAAAGGTGAAGACAAAAAGGACATTCGCAATTCATTTTGCTACAGTTTGTTTTATTTTACGCATTTAAACACAAATTCGTTATAATTATTGATTGCTGCTTTTTTTTATTCGTGATGCCAATTACTTTTTCAAACGATCAAGTGTTAAGCAACAGCAGCCCTAAGAAATAATTATCTATATACAAGATCAACTTCAAACGTTTGTCCCATGAAATATTATGTAACGACGTGATTTCCATTCTGGTATCGATACGTATTTACAAGAAATGATTTTTATTTTCCAAAAATAACGCATAAATCATTATTACTTTATTATATTGAATTATTGGCGATAGAAGAGACCTTGCTTGTTCTCATGATATACAAATTCTTTTATATTTTGAAAGCTTAGAAAATCGTTAGAAACAAAGTCCAGTCGTTAGAAGAAAAACATAAATAATTATTTTTGCCACAGTCAAATGTCGAAAAGTAATTATAGTAACAGTTAATTGCTGCGTTGAAGAGGAATGAAAATTCCCTCAAAAAACAAGAGAGAGGAAAGAAATAAGATGAATGACTGGTGAATATCTGCGTGCGTTGTATAACAATATATATATATATATATATATATTTATATATTGTTTGACATACACAGCCTATTATTATTATTGTTGCCGGTATCATAATGCAGATCGTTACGTGACTGCAATTTTTTTTCACAATCACTTGCTGAGATCTAATTCTTCATTGTTTGTTTGCTTTCAAAGAAAATGGAAAAAGACAAAGATACAGTATGCACCCGTGTAATCAATAGGAGGATATTAGTTTGATTAATCAAAGATAAAGATCAAAGCATTAATTGAACCCGTATTGAAAGCGCCGTTGCATTTACAATTTTTCAAGGATTTCATAATAGAGTGACAATGTAGATATCATTGTTATTTCTAAGATTTCATTTTCTTGTGTTTTTTTTCTTTCTATTATTTGGTCCTTTTGTTATGCGACTCGACGCGAAGCAAAATACATGGACAATGAAAAAGCAACTCCAGGAAAGAAAAAGAAGGCACGAGACCAGAAATGTCTAGGTAAAAAGATATTTTTAACACGTTGACGGACAATTGCGGCTATAGCCGTCAAAGCGAAGTTCACAATGTGGCATGACTGCTATAGCCGTCCAAAACGAAACGGTCGTTTTTAGACACTACGGCTATAGCAGCACATATAGTGTCAATTTTCGAACTTCGCTTGTTCCTACTGTCCGTCAACGTGTTAAAAGACAGTTTTTACTATGAATTGGATATTCTAGGCAGTACGCTAGACGTCTCTTTAATTTTGCTTGCTTCTCTCTTTTTTTCTTCCATTTACCTCACGGCACACTAAGCTCTAGCTTTTAGAAAAAACATGCTCCCGGGCCATTACAAATGCAACATCGTTAGAAAGAAATTCGTTGGAGCCTTTTATAAGCTACCCATGTTAATTAATCGGAGGGCGTACGATTTACATTAAAAAATATAATTGCGTATGGATCGAGTAGAGAAAGACGCCCCTTTCGCTTTTCTATTAAACATAGGATTGATAATCGACAAATCGACAAATCGACAATGCGTCTAGGCAGCTTTTACGCGAAGAATTTACGTCTTCCGTTAATCAGTACCTAAATAAGTATCCGCTGTCTCTTTCGTTTTCTCTCTTTTCATTTTATTAGGACGTAATTTACGCATATATATGATTATATATATATATATATGTATACTTAAATAAAATGTACAGTGTATATTTGAAAACATAATTCTTTTTTCTTTCTTTCTTGTTCTTCTCAATACAATTCATCCTTTCGCACTATAATATCGACTATCAACAATTTAGCCCAGAGCTCATGTTGTCATCGCGTTTATTAATATTTTTCATAATTAATTGTTATGCCTAGACGTCGTTCAAATTACGTCGTAATAAATATAACGTCCATCGACTATCTCAGGGCAAATCATTAACTCTTTCCATTCCATTCGTTTTCTGCTCCTCTTTCTCCTTTCTTTTTTTTCCTCTTCCAACCCTTCAGCCATTACCATTGTCTGTAAGGCATCGAATGACAGTGGCGACAAAATCATAAAAAATTCTGTGCTGTCCGTTTGTGTCTACATGATATTCACATTCATTTCTCTTACTTTTCTTGCTTTCTTCTTGTCTCGGAGTGATGGGTTACAGAGCGTCGCGATGCCACACCCAGGTCTTTTTGGTGTGATCGAATCTGTGAGCCAGCCACTGCTGCTCCAATAGCTGATATCTGTCTTGGCTTAGGTACAAAGGTTTTCCTCGTCTGTAATAAAAGTGGCGAAATATTTTTATTTATGTACAATGTAATGATTCGTAAAACCACACTATTCTATGGACTTACATCGAATACCAAGTTTTGACCAAATTGTAAGTCCAAAGTAATCGAAGGAATGTAAAAGTCACTACGCAACCAAGTACTTACTTCAGATCTCTATCCTCCTCTTCAAAATCATCTAGATACAAGGATCCCCATAAGCAGGCTCTTCTGCCACGTATCACGACAATGTAGGTCGTAGTGACAACCAAGTAAATACCAGTTCCTGCACCGCAGTCTATTGCATGCTACAGATCAAGGGTTAATGTATAGTTACATCGATGAGCACACTGTCGCTCTTGGAAATAGAAATAGATTCTTTTATATTTACCTGCACAGCTTCACAGACGTTCTGTTGCTTACAGCAATTCTGCTTGAGGCAAACAATGGTGCCGCACAAGAGACATATACTAATTTCCTGAGGTACTGATTGACATTGGCGGCATTGCCTCTCGTGATAATACTACAAAGACATGAGATATTTATTATTTGATTTGTTACTCTAGCGGAAGAGTGAAGATTTATTTATATTAGAAGACTCATACCGTAAAGATCTTTTCGTATTCCCGCGGAAGACTAAGCAACTTCGGCATTTGCCACGTTATATGCTGATCGACTATCAAACTCTTCGCTACCGTTTCGTTGCGATTGACCAGGGCGATGTACTGGTCGCACCAGAATCTGGGTACTTTGACGCTAGCTTCGTTATCTTGCCAGTTGAGGGCTACCGCAGCATTGAAACTATCCCAGCCCATACCCTCGGTAACCAATTCCAAATAATACACTAGCCTTACGAATTCTGTCTGTGGAGTCTGCACCAAGGGTATAGGTTGCTCGTAGAGATGATACCGAAGCAATGCTGCCACTCTCAGGAAGGGTAGGCACAGTGTTTGAATCTAAAGGTTAAAAAACGTTCTGTTTAAGAAAAAGAGCGAAAGTGAAGGAATAAGACTACGGACAGTCTTTTGTATAAGTATCAACTGACTTGTTGCTCGATCCGAGCCTTCACCCTGAAGCAATGAGTAGAGGACGAAGTCGAGGGGCTGCTGAAAATATTAGTGCTGCTGTAAAAGTTGCTCTCCGACAGGTAACACATTACATTGTGCAGCACAGCCTCCAAAGATTTTGGATTACGATCGCCAGTCTTTCCTCGCCTCAGAATCGAATTTCTCTCAGCCTGCGTCATATTGCAGCTTATCTGTACTATTACCTGATAGTACAGCAAGTTGTAAACGACCTTTACCACGCTTGAGAAATAAGCTGTAAAAAGTAAATACGTAACACAATGTTCAATCATATTTCCAAAAAGGTACAGCAGTTTTATTTTTGTCCTCCAACCAAAGGAATCCTTACTCTGATCCAAGTGTAGCGGTAGCAGTAAAATGAATTGTAAAAGAAGAGCTGTGGGATCCCTGAGAAGCAAAGGAACCTCCTTCTGAAGTGGTGCCAGTTCAAGAGGCGTAGGGTCCAAAGGCAATCCAGCCAGTTCTTGCCAGGTGTGATGTACTGGCCAAGTAGTCAGTACTCTAGCGTGCATTGCCAACACGTGAAGCAATGCAACTGCACAGACAATTAATATAAAGTGAATGACAGACTTTTCTCTAATGATCGTTCTTAAGATTGTCAATGAATTCTTACCGATACAGTCGCGTTTGGGTGTCAAAGGTATCGTACTGGGTTGAGGTACGCAGAGCGAACCGCCCCGCTGTACGATCTCAACTTCGAAATTGGTTCTGGCTATGGAAGTTACGAAAAGGAACAAGCTTTGGTGACTAGGCGTGCAGTTCTTTTGCTTATACTTTAAGTACGCGCTACTCGTCATGTCCTCCATGGCTTTTCCCATCGCCACGGCCAAGTTAGACGAGATCTGCAAGGATTGCAAAGACCATTGATACCGTTTCTTATACTGCAATTGTGGTAAGACAATTTCGATATGACTGTACGGTAAATATGCTTACTGGATTTCGTTGTATCTCCTTGAGGAAGTTGTTTAGCTCGGAAAGAATGGTCGTCGGAGAAGCATGACGAGAACGAACGACCGCGGCGCACTCGCCGATTTGAGGCGAAAGCGGTAAAACTGAATTAGCTAATTGTCGACACAATGGACAGAGATATTCGCCTCGATCTACAGCCAGACTTTGTTGCCTCTGCTGACCGCGAAGTGACTGCAAATATGATTTTAGGCAGTCTAGATGTAAGTGGTGACCACAGGTTTGTACGTGGACACCACCTTCCCATCCCAAATTGACCGACAGCAACAAGAAGAACTAAAAGACAAAATAATTTCATGTTCAATCATTCTTATGAAGCGATGACAAATAGGGTGTAGCTTAAAGGAGACGCTTATATAGGTTACCGCATCGAAATGTTGAATCATCTGGTCCATTCTGTAATCGAATGAGCTACTACGCGTATCCTTTGGTATAGATGGGTCTGCGATTGACGTGGGTAACACTAATCTTTCCTCCTGACGTCGCTCGTGACCAATAACACTTGTAGCCTGTAACAGAGATTTGTGAAATTGATATTGTAACATTGTTTCAAGGTCTTTCTTTTTTCAATTGTAAGGAACAAGATCATTACCTGTACCAAAACGACGAGACCCATCGGTTTGTCTTCACTACTCGGAGTAGTTTGATTACAAATAACGCAGTCGTATTCCTTTTTGCTAGCTAACTTAGTAGGACCAGCCTCTTGATCCCAATCCATACCAGAGACTCCGGCTTCGTCTGAAAAGGATGAAATAAGTTATTTAATTGGAATTAAAGAAAACAGTTGTTTAAATCTAAAGTAAGAGACACTTGCCTGTCTCCATAGCCTTCTCCATAAATTGCTTCTGCTTATTGGCAAACTCTGCCATAAGTTTCTGCTGCCTTTCCTTGGCTCTCCGTCTTCTCTCTTCGCGCTCTCTATTTTCTCTCGCCCGTTGCTCGTCTTCGCACTCCTGCATGCGTGGCCACAATTTATTCCTAGTCTCGTTGATGTTCTCCTTACAGGCAGGATCAAGATTGGCGATCTTCTTGAGCAGTTGCGAGATGAAGAAAGGTCCATCGCCAATCCGAGGCTCGTACGTCGAGGCGGATGAACTACTACTACTACTACTACCAGCCTCGTTCTCCATCTGCGTAGGCTGGTCCGGATTGTAGCTATCCGGTACTCCAGAGAGTTGAGAGTGTAGCTTCAGCAGGAGGGAGATTATACTCTCGCCGACCTTCACCATCTGAGGTTGCATAGGACGAACCTTATAATATAATATAACAATGACAATCGTCCATCTTATCTAATGAGTTCCTCGAAGATTCATACTCAGCGTCTTCGAGGAATTTACGCACCTGGGGATCGCGTCGCTTGAAATGTTTATGCGCATTCGAAGTCGACGGTACTATTTCTGTAGTGGTAACACCTGTAGTACTGAGATGCGGATACATCGGTTGAGCTACGACTATCTCGTTTCCAGCCAATACTGCGGGACGTGGAGGAGCTGCTGAAAGGGCTGGTTGACCACCGACCATATCTACACGTAGAAAATAATCTTTTACGGTTCGAGCAATGATAAAACTGACGTAGCATTGCGTTAAAGAACTCAGCAGACAAAAGGTTAGAGAGCGATTTGACATAGGATGTGCATCTCTAATGTGGATATTATAAGGATGTGATTGATATTTTTGTTGGTACAGAGCGAGTTTGGATAAATTTACAACCTACGTTACAGAGAATAAACGGCGTGGTTACGAAACATCAAGAAAAAACATACTGTTTGGTGGAGGAGATGAATCGTTAAGGGCAAGGGCCATGGATTCTTCGGTGGATGGTGGCAAAGCTCTTTGTAGAGACGGTACTAAGTCATCCTCTCCATTGGCACGTGGGATAGCAACAATCCCATCTTCAGTTACAATAGCCATACCATACCCGACTACTATAAAACATTAACCAAAATTGAAACTGAAAAAGCTACCCTGTTACCTGTGGGATCTTGCCGCAAAATTAATAATATCGCAGAAAATATTATGTTACTTCTCTGTATCGAATCCTGGAGCAATGCACTAGCAATGGATATTGGTCGGAAAGGATAAATTCGAGGGCAAAGAAAACAGAAGTTCTTTCTAACAATAATTATTAAGAATTGACAGGTCAATGGAAAGGATTAGAAGTCTCATTACCTGTAGATGGTAAAGCTGGTAAAGACATATTCATAGCGTCAGATGCGTCTCTCGTATCGTTATTATGATCAGCTGCTGGGAGAGCAAAGACTGTCACCGAACTATGGTCATCTCCATCAGTGAACATGAAAGAAGTTGATACTTGATTCATTTCGCCTTGAATTTCCCATTCGAAGTCGCCTAAAAGTTAATGTTTAGTATTATCAAGAGAATACCATCGCGTCAAAGTAAGTATAACATTCTCTATACATACTGTCAGAGCTGCTAGGTTCGGGTTCCTGAACTAGAGTAACACGGGGTATTACAGTCCTAAGATTCTCAGAGAGATTATCACTTTCGAACCAGCCAGACAGGTCCATATCTTTGATAATACGTGAGCTGCCACCAGTGTACTGACACAGTGGATTAACCTGAAAATATTACATTACAAAATATTAAAAGTGTCCAGCATATAAAACAGAGCACATATGAAACTGTTGACTTACAGTCTTGTCAGGTACTTCTGCTGTCATCACAGCCATTTCCAGCAGATAAACAGTCAATGCCATGACATGCTCTGATATATTGTGACCATTGACAGCCTTGTACAAGATAATCAAAATCATAGCATGAAAGACTCTCGAACGTAGAACTAATCGTGGGTCATCATAGTCAGCAGAAACAGGAGCAGGATGGCGGAACGGTGGCCATGGGGTGGCGCTGGTTTTTAGCTTGCCAGTTTGCTTCACGCTTAAGAAATATTTCAATATGTGGATAACAGTTCTTAATATTATGTAGAGAGAGTATTAAAATATGATTATCTTACTATTCAGTGAATCGATCCATAGATATTTGGAAATCTCTCCTGTGCACAGCTCGTAGTAAAACATGTAGAGGATCAAAGAGTTCATCCCAGACTCGAGGCTTTGGACCGTACATACCCTGTTGCATATTTCCACTAGCCTCTAGGTTGGGTGCTCTGTATTGTGCTACCTGTTATTATAAACATATCAGAAGTCACAATTACTTAATGAAACAATAAATTTAATGAGGTGGCTAAAATCTTAGCATACCTCGGCCAGTACAGATTCAAAGTCACGGTTCTGTGTCGTTCCACAACGCTCTGGCATCAATTCCATCAATTGACTGTGGGTCTTGTCACCCATGCAGAGCAACGTTACCATTTCTAGACAAGACATCTCAGGATCCGATAGTCCTAAAATTATCAAGCATTACAATATATGATCGATTCAATTTTATGGCAAGTAATTAGATAGATTAAGATAGCTTCAATTAAGTGTAATGGGTAGATTTACCTAAATTAGTTCGCACGTTAACTAACGTGGCAAGAAATGTTAAGCAGCTCTCCAGCATAGGCGTGTCGTGTTCCCCTTCAAGATATTCATTTTGTGGAGCAGGATAATGACTCAGACTCATCCATTCGCGAACGTGGAACCTACAGAATGATTACAGGAAAAATTATGTTAAAGAAAGTGTTTGTTTAATTAAAAATAGTGATTCTTCTCATAAGAATACTGTACTTTTCAATGATGGTTTTTAAGAAAACATCTGGCTGTAATTTTGTAGCGCATATTTGCAACAGGTAGAGATCTGCATCAACCATAGAGTTACAGAAATTGCATTGAATGTAAGTCATAGCCTGACCCTTGATTTGAAGTCCATTGCGAACCCACAGTCCATGTAGAATTTCATAAAATGCCACCTGTAGACAAAGCGAAAAAAAATCATCCATCTTTTTACTCTTGTCCAAAACTGTACTACTGAAAGAAACATCCAATACAACAAAAATGCAACGTCTTTGATGCATCGTTCATAGGACCCTATATAGTAGATAAATTCATCAATGACGATCAAGCTATCAAGCTCAATTCCCGCAATTGTAGAGGAACAAAACGATTACTTCCAAGTCTATACGCATTTCCACTCTAAGAATTATCATTGAACTATCCTTACAAAGGATCAAGAAAATTTTCAAAGGATCAACCTCATATAACAAGAAGAAAGACTAACAAAGAGCAGGTAGAGAGTGACTCATTCTACAAACCGGTATAAAAATACATGAAAATCCTATAAAGGAATACGAATGCACAGTAGTATGAAGATGCCATTTGTTTGTATAACGGCATTCGTCGGGCGCAGTGAGTCAACCCAGTTAAAATACAAATTTTTATTCAGAATCTCCGAGTGGGTCCGTTTTAACGGTTGTAAATTCGTCCCTGCCGTAAAAAGAGTAGTGTCAAGGCTCGTCGCTAGATGGCGAAAAGGGGATTCCCGCGAAAGTCAACCAATCGGAAGAATCCTCTGAGAAGAGGCTGTCCAAGGCTAAAGGGACCAAGTAGTGTCAGTAGGAACGATCGTCATATGGTCAGTTACAGTGGGCTGGGTTTCAGCGACGAATGAGCAGCAAAGACTTCTGAGAAACGCGTTGCTTATCATCTGTTGCTGCCCACTGAGCTGGGGTAGAATAAAGTTTGTCGACCTCTGATTGAGTGCATCTGTACTCCTTCAGCTTGTATACAAAGGCCATGACCGATTGTTTTCATCAGTCGAAATTTTGTGCTTACCGGTATTAAATATTCGCTATGGATTTACGGTGTACTATCATCATCGCGTTCCTGGTGTTCGGCTGTGGCGCGGGATTTGACCTGGACTTTGGTGATGTGGCGGAAATGTTAAAGTTCGGTCGGGAGGTCGTGATGGACATTTTAGAGTCAGCGCACTGGATACAACCGAAAGAACCGACCAGCAGTGGCGGAGAAAATGATTTTCCATTCGTGAAGAGGATAGAGCATCGATTAATGAATAAAATAGCACTGGTGTCTGAAAAGATAGATGCCTTCGAGGAAAGATCGTCCCAGAGGAGTCAAGCTCTCTTGGCTACGATACTAACTGCTCTACCAGAGAATATTAAGTTAGAGGAGAAGCTTCGCAATGTGAACAAGCTTATTTCACGAATGGACGATTATTATCAAAGATATGTCGCCTACTCCAAGTCTCTGGTAAATTATGAGAGATACACCATGGAAGAGTTTGCGGATTTCTGTGTGTCCTCCAGCTACGGTGCCATACCGGATATGCTCAAGACTATTCATCACATTGTTATTGCTCATCAATTCAGTATACTCGATTCGGGTCTTCTAAAACTTCTTGCAGATGGCTTTAAGGTATGTTACTTTATTGTGATATTATGTTGAGTAAACTCAAGAAGGAATTATTCAGTTCCCGGCAGATTTTTTTAAAATTCTACGACTATGAATAATGCCTGAATATTTTTAAAGAGAAACAAGAAACTGTCAAGTATATTAACTGTTGTCAGTGGGATTCCGAAGAGTGGTCAGTGGAAAACAATATTATTATTAATTTTGAACGTAGGTGTACCTGTCGATATGCAAGAAACAGTATTGTTCCGTTAAGGACTGCTACGGATGTACAGTTAAATAATGAAACGTTTCACGCAATTCACGCGCCAATGCATTATTATTCCACACACTTTCTATTACTAAATGGACGAAGGCTCACGTTGAGGATAATGGCAGTAGAATTTTCGACGATTCTACCTGAATAAAAAAGCACAAAGTGCAAGGGCAAATAATGAAAGTGAGTAAACGATTTTTAAAGAATATTTCTCGGTTCAATAAAAGTTCTAAAGATTACAGTTTCCCGCATTGGAATCTCTAAATTTAGATTAATGCGATGTCAAGGACACGTGTACATTTCAACATGGTTACAGAACGGCGAAAGAGAAGAAAGTCCAAGCGATATAATACAATGAAAAAACACGCTGTATAAACTAACTGAATTATTTGCCTGGAATTAAACATAAGCTACGAGAAGATAGTTGTGCTGACAACGTGCATGCTGCTGGTGCATTCTCAACGTGCTATAGGAGCCCAAGCACTATCATATTTCGCGATATGGAAGCCTAACACGCTACGTTCTGAGAACTAATACCTCGAGAAAATATAATCAGTCTCACTTATATTCGCAACGTAGCATTAGAAGCTACGTGCTGTACATTCGTGAGAAATTAAAGATGCCGTGATTCGACACACTGAATATCTGTCACCAAGAATTCGACAAATCCTCAGCAGTCTAATTTATGTATTAACCATCGTATAAATAACAACTATGATCAGCCAGCATAGAAGCATCTATAGTCTACACGTCAAAACCTACATAGCATTTGACCAGAGAGAGACAAAGGAGGACAGAAAAAGATAGAGAAGAGAGAGAAAGCGTGTACGTATGCCAACAGCAGAATATACATATGGAGTATGCGCACTATAGTCTCACGTGCAAGCTTGACACAGAGAATATACAGACGGGAGGAATATGGGAGTAAAAGAGAGAGATAACGTCCAATGTAGGGGGAAGCGAGAAGTAATTCTGTTCAGTACGCCTTCAGTTGGCACACCGAGCGTATCAGTCGAGTTAGGCAAAAGGAAAAGAAAGGGGAAATATAATTCTTGGAGAACAGCGCGCGGGTTCTCTCTCTCTCTGCCGTCCCTACTAGCGTATACGTGTTTTTGGGGTTGCGTTCAGTGTAACTAGTACTGATAAAGTGAATGCGTCCTTGGATAGGATTGAGTTCATATGATAGTCTGCGTGGATAGTGGATAGGTAATGGATCCATTGTAGTACTCAAAGCATTTGCGCCTTGATTTATTCCAAGTTTCAAGTGCATACTATCTGCCAAATAGAAAGGGACGCCTAGTCTCGAGGTTCCACTTGATTGAACCATAATTGATTTAAATTGAAAATTATCAAAGCAATTTTTTAGGAACATAATATTTTTCTTTGTCTTATTGTGCAATTGCATGATTTATTCTTTGAGAAAAAAGCTAGGGTTAAAGTCGTGGTCGCGAGTCACGCTACGGAAATCCTGTCAAGTTTTTGTTGAATCATTTTTCAATGACGGATAAAGCACGATTTTCCCGTTAACATAAATGAACTTATCGTTTGAAAAGCTAAACGCAATATCGAGGGACATGTTTACGTGCGTGTCTATACACGAATTGTGATCGTTTGAAAATATTTTATAGTCATTTGATTACAGAGCAATAAAATTACACTCTGATTGTCCATTGTTGAAGATTAAAAATTGTCAAGGCTCTGACGCTAGAATTCTTTAATCCTAGAATGCAGCCGAAACACCCAGTGCGTCCTTCCTGACTGTGTCTGCCGTTACTCGTGCGTCAAAGAAAATATAAATAAGGAAAGAGAATTCGAGAGGCAAAACGCGTCTGTGCCAGGGGTTATCAACTCTCAACACGACAAAAGTTAAATATTTAGACACTGATAAAGAAGAACGAGGCAAAAAGAGAGCTAAGGAAAGCAAAGAAATACAAGACAAAATAAAAGAATATTATTTAGATCATCCAAGGTCATATTCAAATATGAAAGCACTGCTTGGACTTTTGTTTCTCCTAGCGTTAGGGCAATCCGTCAAAAAGGATTACACCGTAATAGATACCTACAGGCAAACTTTGTTGGGACTGGAACCTGATCTGGAAGCTCAAATTTTTGCATCGAAGTGGAACAATGTTCTGGCAAATTCGACCTATTTGGATATAATAAAGGCCTACAATGACTTCGGTGATTCGCTGGACGAGCATTTTCCGGTCACAGCCGAGACTCATGTCGATTCACTGAACTCGCTTTGGCTCTGGGCTAGAGTTCAGTCCGAGAAACGTACCATAGATGGTCTCTATATGACATTCCGAAGGATGCAAGGACAGGTACTAACTGGCGTACCGTTCAATACCCAACAGTGGATCGACTTTGCGGAAACAATCTTGTATGACGTGAGCGCATCGATACCAGCTGCCCTTGACCGAATTGCCAAATTAATTGTGCTTCAGAAACTGTTCGTATCGGCATATCAGGTACATCGACCACCAACGACTAATAATTTAACAGAATTGCCCTTCATGATTTGACACCTTAAAAACTCTTTGTCAGACTTGAATCATGCAAAGAAAAATATTTCCATGTTTCTTATAGCCATTGAAATTGGCAATATACTTTGAATAACTGTGATTGCGTACACAGTGCATATATGAATATATTAGATGTAGGTAACCATTGGAAGCTGCTGAATCTTCCAAGAGACAATTATTTTGTGTATCGTTTGGAACACAATTGGACGCTATGCAAATTATTCGTAGATTTACGAGGGCTCATCCGGAATCATAATTATTACGTACCAAATACTCTATATTAAATACTTAATAAATATTGGTATTTATTTTGCATACAGGAAAGTTCCTCGCAAATTTGTAACATGCAGCAATCGCCCCAGCAGTTAATATACAATCTCTACAATACGATCACACTGACAGAGATCAAAGGATATGCAATGATGCAGTTTTCTTGGCTACTCTTGAAGATGTATAATAAAGGTAAGTCTGTTTTTTAATATCACCGCAAGAGCTTGTTAAATAATTTAATATTCAATCTCTAGGTAACTTCAGCGAGGAGATGCAGCTGCTCAAGAAGGAATACATGCTGAGAACAACCGAGACTCTGCGAGAGGTCAAAACAGCCATGACCTTTGCCCCAAGAGGATTGTGGAGATGTGATCCATCCATCCACGAGGAAGGTGAGTAACGAGTAAAATGAATCGCCCACGACGAATGAATGTTAATTCGATCCACTGTTCTTCTTTTTTTTTTTCACGAAGACGTAACATATACGGAACTGAAGCAGCTGCTGCAGGGTTTCGTCGTGAACGAGGTCGACATGAACAGCGCACAAACCTGCCGGGAGAATTGCGGCTACTATACGGCTGAGAAAGTTCACTCGTGTTATCAGAATCAGTACTGTTCCCGTCAGCGACGATGCAACGGAATGCTTTACAACTGTCAGTACGTCGACTCTGACATGTGGGTCTGCCCTTCGGTAAGTAAACCGCAGTAGACAGTTAAGATGATTATCGAGGTATAACTGGATATTTTTTCCTTTTAATAGAAACAGAATAGCAGTAGACGGTATGAGTATATAGAATATGAAAATGGCCGTATACTAGGGAAGAAGGGAACGTGCACCCGCGGCACGACTAAGGTGGACAGCTGGTGGCGTTGGCTCTTTTGGCATTGCAGTTACTGCATATGCTTCTGCGACGATCACAATTCCAGTTCAGACCGTTACTTTAATCTGAGAAACGTCACTGCGGATGTTCAGAATAACATGTAAGTAAGGAGAGACACAAGCGTAACGTCTTTGTTGATTGAACAGAGGAAAGTTATGAATTTTTATTGATCCCAATATTTAGGGTCATTACGGGAATTAAATTCACCAAGAAAAATCAAATCATCCACCTTCAAATTCAGCAAGGTCTCCTGCTACCTCGTGGTGGTATACAATCTGAAACCATTGAATGGAAACCTGTAGAGGAGTATAAGGTTTCCGATGGTCATGTTTACGAAGGTCGTGATTATCATACGCTCGCTTGGAGCCAAAGATCATTGGACTTGGATGACCTGGAGGCACCCTCGATGACGAATCATGGATCCGCAAATGAGGAAAATCTTGTTACAGGTGATTTATTCTCTGATATGATATTTTAAAGGTGGTGTAAAAATGTTTTTTTTTTTGTTTCGCAGGAGTCAGGTTTAGGTTGGTTGGGAAGACTTTGAATTTCGAGATTCTACTGACGCCATTCAACTTTACGACTGGAAAGCTAATAAAGCCGTTGGAGAGAAGCCTTTGGCATGGCAACGACAACACAGCAGCGTCCCTGACCAATCCGAGGTAATGCGCCATAACTTTCTATTCCTATTTCACAATCATTTGGTCAATTATATAGAACGATAATATCAATAATTTTTTGTATTCTTCTCGCACGAGCAGGACTTTGCTGAAGATAGAGAAGCCAGACGTGCCAACGAACTCACGAGTACCATCTATTCCTGACTCCAAGTCTGATCAGTATTTGGAATTTGCACCGAGTGATCTTGACAAGGACGTAGCGCAGAGTACCATTCCGTTTATAGATATTCAACCGATAGTACCACACCCTGCTGTACCAATTTCCGGTGTAGGGATCTTCCACAAGGGTAGCGAGGGTTATGGTGGTTTCGTTGCACCGAAACTTTTTACGTTCAATTTCGCGCCTCACTTGAACATTCAATTCCCACCGCCTACGCCCGTTCACAATAAGAACACCCTTCCGGAACCAGAAGCACTATAAATCACTGGCTAACCAGGAGTCTCGTATGACGCATTGCGTGAAGATATATTTTCACGAGGTTAAAACGAGGACAATGGGCCTACTTTTGATCCTCATAGGTGAAAGAGCAAAAGCAACAAAGACTTAGTGTCTTTTTTAAAGTAAAAGTCTTGACAGTGAGGTCGACAATCTTCATAAGTCTCGTGAATAAGAAGCAATTTTGTTATATATTTTCTACGTAATCCAATTAAAAATCTGGTAATTTCAAACAATAATTTTCAGTCTCATAAGCTAGATACTACGTTTTACTGCGTAATGCCATAAATAAAGAACTGATATGTTAATAGTAGTATGGTCTTACTTGCCTTTTAACGTATCGTTTAAGCTGCCTCTTTTCTCTATTTGCATTTCACACTAGTTCGAAAATACTGAGAAGTTTGAAAGATATTTTTAACTTTACATTTTTAAGACAAAACAAAAGAAAGTCATGTGATAGATTTGAGTGTCTTTTTAATTAGTTAATCTTAAATTAGTCCAAGTAATATCCTGTGATTACACGCTATCCTAAAGTTAACGTAAACAATGCCAATGAGCGGCTCGTAACCTCTCTGTTAACGAATCTAATCGACGATTGTATACTGTCTCTAAAATTAAGCAATAAAATAAAAAAAATATTGAGCAATAAAATAAAAAAGCGGACTTGATTAATACATTCATCCTCAATGCTGTTTCCGCAATGCGGTCCACGAGACTCCTCCCACTTGCTCAGACACAAGATGCCTTGATATTAAATGTACGTAAAGTTCACTCACCTGAACGCGAAGCGGATGCATCATCATCAGATGTAACATATCCGTCGGTGGTAGGAGTTCGTGAAGACTAGCTCCCTGCTGTCGCACCGCCTGACACATGAAGACAGCAAAAT
This sequence comes from Hartigia nigra, assembly GCA_031001745.1. NCBI lineage: Eukaryota > Metazoa > Arthropoda > Insecta > Hymenoptera > Cephidae > Hartigia > Hartigia nigra. Next base: position 403,836 of record JARPRG010000642.1, on the reverse strand, counting down.
ATCTGTGCAGCGGAAGATGAAAGGACACCTGAAGACTGTCGTTCTGAAACACGAGGATGAAAAATTCCAGCAAATGTATACAGTACTCTGACCAGGTTTTACCACGTGGGAAAGTTAATAAATATTTACCACAGTAGGATAAGTGTAATTGACGACATCCAACCAGTCCTGAAGCGCAGTTAGACAGAACGATAGGACTCTACGACTGAGTGCTGCACTTTCTGGACCTCTCAAGTGCGTCACGAGAGCCCACATGGGATAGGCACTAGCTTCCAATTCGGCACTGAACGCCGCGTAGTAGGTGTTCGGTTCGAATTCAACATGTTGACTGAGCTCCCTTTGGTTGACGTTCATACCTGTTGAATTATATGTGGTTTACATTAGTCCTTGTTCTGCTTTGAATGACAATTCTTTTCTTTCTTTTAAATCGTTTCTTCCTTTGAATAGCTTAAAACACGCAATTCACTCGAGGACTTATCTAGCAGGTTCAGTTATTGCCCCAGGGCAATGATCTCTCTTGTAACATGAAAATCAACCTTGAGGAGGCGTTACCTTGGAACATAGATAGAAAGTCGAACCACATCTTCAGGAGGGTGTCATCGCTCATAAAGCGAACGGCTACTGGCTTGTGCGAAAGGACATTGTTCAGATCAGACACCAGGGGCCAGTAACAATGCTCCTTCATAACTTGACGACCGCAGTCCACGACATAGTGAAAGTTATTGTCAGGATCTAAAAGACAGAACGTAATTGTACTTTTTGTTTTATTAATTTTTTGATCTGTCATATCAGATTATAGATAAGTAAATCATAGTTGTCGTACCGTGCAAGGTATTCTGTATGACTATTTTACTCATCATGTACTTCAGACTTATCACCATCACGTGGAGTAATTTTAATTGATCTACCATCCTCAGAGCTAAATCCTCGTTACTGAATAACTGTAAATTTTAATTATTAATTTTATCGAATACTCCAAGTATTATTTACTCTTGTATTCTTACGTAAAAGGAGCTTATTGTGCCTTTCACAGTACCTGTACGCTAACGTGGACGACCCGATTGCTCAGTGTATCAGGATCTGTCGAACGTTCTAGCATCATCGAGATTCTGCTGTAGTGCAACACAAAAGCGCGCGTCAGGGCTTCCTTGTAATCCGGATCAGGAAGCATGTTTAACAGGAGGCAAACAAGCTTCTGGGGAAACTCGTAAGCCACCGTCCAGAATACAAGCTCCTCGAGGAAAGTCGTGTGTTCTAAATGTTCTTGCAAGGATGCGCACTCTGCATTGGATAATTGTATTAATTGTTTTACAACGTGTCCCTGTAGTACACTAGAATATTCTAACGAAATTCGTACCTTTGTACTCATCTGGGGGTTCAGGATTGGGCAGGGACTTTACTGCATCCTGATAAATTTTATTACTATCCTGACAGTAGCTGTCGTACTCCGAGAGACCCGACGATACCGAGGGATCGATAAGGCCTCGATACTTTTGTGGATTAGTTAGCGCGGATGTCATAACGTGCCTCATTAGCGCTCCCATATTATTTAAATCAAGAAGCATTGTTAGATATGCATCGGCGTCCTGTATAGCTACTCTATAATCCGAAGCTCTCACTTTACTGAAAGACGTAATAATTGCTATAGATTAAAATGCTCTATTTTTGTTATTTTTTCGTTCGCTACTAGAGATTAAATTACCAATTTTCACGTAAGTGTTGTATAAGTCGAAGGATTATTCTTGGCATCATCGCTTCTGCAACGCACATCAGATCCGAGGGAGCTGTGGATTTATTTACAGCAGCTTTTGGCCCGTGTTTGTCACAAAATCTGAAAGATAGTTAAATAAGAAAAAAAGTGACGCGATAAAGTTAACGTGTTCGGAGCTAATGATGTTCTTGGAATCTATATCGAATCCAAGCTGTGTTGATATGTTTGTTAAATAATCACCCAGTCTCTTTCATGACGGATGTATCGCCGCAGTCGCAAGCTCCTCCTGCTTGGCTTAGGAACATGTTGAAGTCATGACGATGATGATTTCCTTTTTTGAAGCATTCCGTGCACAGGGACATGCAGGGAGAAATGCCGCAGGTGCGACAACGATAAGCTACGAAATTCGGCGTCCACACTAGACCGCAGGTCGTAGCATTATCATAAACTCTTACTGAAAAACACGATAGGAACAAAGTAGTCGCGCATCTGGCAAAAATTGTATATTCAATTTCTGATATAAATTGTAGTCCTGGCAGATAGACTAGATATTTATAATTTGATTCGTCTTAATAACGAGGCTTAACATAAGGATTTATTTTTACATTTATTTCTCTTGGTTCTTGCTATGGATTTATAGCCTCCATAAACAGAGGAATATGTGGGTGGCGAGAATAGAGAATGTTATGACGTTATTGATATGTTACACAACTCTTGTGACAACTTTTGACAAGGAATGAAAGTAAAATTGATGATATAAATAATGGAGGATATGATCATCCCAATGTTTATCTTCTTGCCGTAAGAACAGGAGCGTTCATCCACTCTGTGCTTAGTCGTAAATACTGGATGAGTCTTATCATTGTAAAGCTTCCACATGTTAATCGTAGTTACATCGTACAATAAAAATAAACTTGTGATTCATAGTCTAGAGCTTCTTAGAAACGAAGTAGGGATACATTGACCTTGGTTCAATAGACAATACACAGAAACATTTATGCTGTCAAAATTAACTTTTTTGTAATTTGTATGGTTCGTAAGTGCTTCTGCTTATTGAAGGGAATGTAGTATTTAAAGAATTTGAATGGAAGTATATAAAAACATTGTTCCAAAAGAAAGGTAAAGGTTTGAATGGAGTTCAAAGTTGCATCAAATTTCTGTTGTTCACATTAAGGAAATCAATCCTTTTCAGACAATTGTTTGGATGCATGTGTATGTGGATGGTGATTGGCGACAAAGACGCAAAATACAAGGACTTTGTGTCAAAATAAACAGTTTAATGTAGATACTGGTTCCAACAATTTTTGTATCTTGAAAAAGAATACTCCCCTGTATATTGTTAAATTACATCATCTTTATTACTGTTTTTAAAGATGCTTTTAATTTTGAGTGAACTTTACTAACTAGCAAACAATGTAAAATTAAAAGTGAGTATAATAATGCGTGTTATTTGTGTAATTTATGTCCATCTTGTTACCAGGTCACCATAGCATAAAATATATTGCATCATATGACACCAAAAGTGGAAAGATCGGGTACCAAAATATGGTGCTTGTTGAGCTAGCCATAAAATGGTTAGGCGAACCAGAAGTAAAGTATTAAGAATCCTTATAATATAAATACACAAACCTGTGTTAGCAAACTCATCCGGTGTCCTTCCGCCAGCCATAAGCCACTTGCACCAATCGATAGTGTCCCATTCATCAATAGCTTTACTAGGATTCAGAAGAATATCAAGAAGCTCATTAAGATGTTGCAGACATCCTGTTCCGATAGCTGGATTACTGCATTCAGCATGTATATAGGCTGCAGCTCCACGCTTTCCCTTGTTCATGAGCACCTGCGCGGACGTACTAGAGGTCGAGGCCATCGTGCAGAGTTGACTTTCCGTATCGAGGTCACAAGGTCCTCTTGCAAGTTAATCCTAGGAGGTCGAATGGCACCAAAACACAGAACGGTAGTGCAGGTAGGTAAACCAGCAAACAGCTGATTGTGATGTTAAAAGATATTCTCTCTGTTGAAAAACCGTGCGCCGGTTATATCAGCACCGGTTGATATTTTCGTTATTTTCGAATCTCCGGGAAACCTTCCAAGTAGAGGTGGCCCGTGGAGCAGAGTATTCTCGAGAACCTCCATGTCAGCGATGATCTCCCGTCAACTCGACCGTCCTCGTCAATTTTGACAGCATGACGAGGCTGTGGGATAGAACCTTGACATACACCACTGCCTGGGAATTGTACGCTCCAAACGCGAAATTATGCCCTCAGATTAGGGCTACCTTTCCGAATATTATCCTCGAATTCAGCCAAAGCACATCCACAGAAAAGCAAAACCACTGAACCACCAAGTGCCCGAGCAATTGACCACTGTTCTTTCTTTCGGTCGATGTTTCTACGGCCTTCGATCGTTCCCTCTTCTACTTTACCGATTAGGTCATATAGCGAGAGAAATATCATTCGCATTGTCGTTACATTGAAAATAGGCATGACAGACAAAGAAATTGCTGGACAGTAAAAGAAACCGGTGAGAATGAGAAAATAGATGGAAATCATAATCTTTTAATATCATATATTATTTTTTTGTTGCACTCTATGCTTTATAATGAATTATATTATCTTGTGTTACTCTCAGATTATATCTTATTAGGATTCGCTGGAAACTCGCCTTAACGAATAGTCAGAATTGTAGCTGTTAATAGAAGTTCCTTCATTCTGCTACCAGGAGGCAGAAGAGTAGGAGAGCTGTTTTTTGAAAATCGATCACGCGCCTTGAAAATTCAACTTCCTGTAATAGGGACGGCTGCGCAACCTTTCTTTTTCCTGTGATTACCTAGCGTGTATGTCACGACGGTAAACAAAATATAAATCGCAGGTAATCCACGTTATTGATGCCCATCGAGAGTGCATTTTTTATAAAGAATATACCGCATATTATTCACCGCGTTTTTCCACGTATATTTTGTGCCTGAAATACATGTGTTCATGAAAATTTGAGGTGCGGATCAAGTGACCGGGATAACAGCTCTTATGTTTCTTAAGTGTTGAATAAATTTTTGCTCGCTACGTTATTTATTTAATTTAATGCATGACAATACTGCGAAAGGCATTTGCTCTTAAAATATTATTATTTGAACACAATTTATGTAAAGTGGATTCACGTACTCAATTATAATCATTTAGGTTATGTTTCATTGACACATAGTGACATGTGAATAGTGTTGTATTGTGATTTTACTTGAAGAAATTACAAATAAAAAAAGCACTTATATTGCTCTACTTAAAGGATTAAATTGGACTCGTTAACCTAGTGGTTTTATAAGCTTTAAAATCTTGTATGTTTATTTTTCAGCCATGGTGCGCATGAACGTTCTCAGCGATGCTCTTAAATCCATCAACAATGCCGAGAAACGTGGCAAGAGACAAGTGCTCCTCCGCCCTTGCTCCAAAGTTATTGTCAAATTCCTCACGGTAATGATGAAGCATGGTAAGTTCTTGCTGATGATTACTTGGGCATGCTTTAAGATTTTAATGTAAGAAAGAAAACCAGCTGCTCGTATAATTTCAATGTTAATTCATTGTTTTATTCACTTAAGGCTACATCGGGGAATTTGAAATTGTTGATGATCATCGCAGTGGAAAGGTTGTTGTTAACCTCACTGGAAGACTGAACAAATGTGGCGTTATTTCTCCAAGGTTTGATGTCCCCATCACAGACATTGAAAAATGGACCAACAACCTGTTGCCCTCCCGGCAGTTTGGGTATGGATAACCAATTCTTTGTTTTTACAATGAAATAGTGTATATTTTTTTACAGACTAACAACGTATTTTCTCTTTCAGATATGTCGTCTTAACTACCAGCGGTGGAATCATGGATCACGAAGAGGCGAGAAGGAAACATCTTGGAGGAAAAATTCTTGGATTCTTCTTCTAATTTAATTTTGTACAATTAAAATTGTATCAATGTGTGACATGCACCACGTACAAAACATCAAAAATCAATAAACGTTATTGGTACACACATCTGATGTAAATCCGTGAACTTTTAAACTAATCCTTTCTAAATAACATAAATCTCAAAAATAATGTTTAAAACTGAAAATTTGTGGCCACGCCAGCAGTTTACGTGCACCTGTTAATAAGCAACCAATATCTTTTGTTCTACTATTTTACCTGCAGCTTGTTAAACAAAATTTTGAGAGAAAACTTGAAAAATCTGATTATTTTAGAAAATTAAAATGATATCCAAGCATGTTACGTATATAGAACATGCGCAATCAGCAATTCTAAGTACATTTTTTAAATCATCAGTCAACGACCACATTAGGTCTACTACATTACCTACAATAGACTCTGTAGGTAATACATGATGATAGAACAGTTTCCTACCAGATGGCAGTACGATGCTTAAAAGATGATATCTTGAATGTTTTCCCCACTTCAAATAGAATTGTGGTTACACCAGGCGCCGATTGGCCGAGACAGTCTACAGCGGTTAGTCTTGCGCCGAGACGCGATTTTAACTTGCATTCCTTTCTGTGAACGGAGCCGCTTGACGGCTAGTCAACAAAACTTTAAAACTCCGTAAGACTAACAGATCTCATATTATTGCTTGCTCCGTTTCGCAGTCCGTCAAAGCGAAGCTTACTGTATTCTATAAGTTCGTATGATTCTTATAAATTTTTGTGTCGCATTTCCGTTAGTTTATCGTTTTTACGAAATTACCCGAGTGAACAGGTAATCCGGCAGGGTTGCCAGGTTGTACCAGGTGAGCATAACCGTTTGTGCTGCGTTACCTGAATGTGCCTGAATGCCTCTTCTGGGCCCAGAAGAAAAGAAGAGAGTCCATCGAGTTGCAACAAATTAGTGACCGAATGCTGCAGCTAGTGAATGAGAACGAAAGATGTGAATAAGTGACGAATACGAGATAGAACCACGTGGATATTTAAGTACATAATAATATTGAAAACACTTATTGTATCGGTAATATCCTCAGGTTGACACCGACAACAAACTCTTTGTGTACGATAAAGCGTCCGTGTGAGAAGCCCGGTATGATGTGAGGATCTTTTTTTTCTTAAAACGATTTTATACGCTTCGCTGTACTTATATTGCACTTGCTGGGATTCCCGCGCCTTGCGAGTCTCTGTTTTCTCTCTTTTTTTTCTTTGTTTTACTGTTGCGTTCTTTATTCGCCTTGGCGATAAACAATTAACGGACTTCACACCTGGTAGATACTGTACGAGGAGCGTTGTGGAAAAATGTGTAACGCGTGGATCATCCTGAAAGTACCTGAAAGTATTCGCTCTGCTTGCGAACACACGATTCTTATCACGAGCTAAAGAATAAATTGGAGTCAGTGAGTAAGTGAGTTAGACAATAGTAAAAGTGAGTGTATATATGTACCGTGCAATTGATTGACCAGGACATCCCTGTTAAATAGTTACAGATCATCTGGCGCATTGCCAAGTTGTTGTAATTAGTCGCGTTCATCTTCTTGCGTTACCGACCGGACTAGATTCTATTGTGAACTCTGAAGTCGTTCCTGTGAAGCTGGTGCTCCAGGAAGAAATGCAGCAGTGCTACGAGTGAGACGAAATGCTGGTGATCTTATCGGAATTCGACCATCCATCCTGTGTCTTGCTTCGGTCTGACAAAGAAGCATAGTGAAACATTGAAGAAAAGGGATTATTAATTATCCGGAAAAGAAGAGAATCAAAATGAGGAGAACTCGCCGGTATTGTCGTTTACGTGTCTGATTTTTTGACAGTCCCTCGGTTCCATTGGCTCCTTGTGTATTTGGCAGCTGTCAAGTAACATGGAGATACCTTACCGACGCGTCCTGGCCAATCTGCCGATCCTCCTGACTAAGTGTAACGTCGCTTCTCTTGCCGCTCTTTATTTCGTATTCTGGTTCGCCGGAAGCGCCTGCGCAATTGGTAAGTTTTCGCGGCTTTTCTTAATCAATCTTTTAGTAAAATCAAATCAAAACGTGCAGTTTCATCGTATCTGTACTTTCGGTCTTTTAAGTCAATAGTCGTCACTGTCACTGCCATTGTTGCATCGTCGTCATGCCAACCATTTGACATTTCCATGGTATTTACGTAGGGCGTATTATTTATAGGTTTAAACTTGATCGAGTTTGGCTTCAGTTACGATATAAATCCTCTTGGTTTTGTTTCTGTATATATGAAGGCGTGCAACGTATACACGCATGTATGTGCATATGTACGTTTATCTATTTTCTGGTTAATTTTATCCACGCAACGTGTAAGCACTCATGCCTCCAGCTATCATCCCGATTACTTTTGCAAAGAGCTAGAGCGAGACAAGATCTTAAAAAAGATGAACAAGTTCAGGCAGTGAATAAGGATATAATAGCTTCTAGGGATTCTCTATGATTCATCATAGTAATGGCATGCTGACAGGAAATACGTTCACTCGCTGGCTAGGCCGATAGTTCTTTCGTAACTACGAGGTTGTCAGTCCTATACAGTATGTGGGAAAAGTCCTCCCTTCCAGATGGCTTTAGTAGAATTTCATGGTTGATGATTTATATGTGAGTCCTCCAGATTCTTTAGCTGCTTCTTCGGAGTCTTGCCAAAAGATGCACCCAACAGTTCGATCTATTCAGCTTGGCTTCTTTTTATCCTGCCTATTGTATGTTCCTAGCAGATCCCTTCAATAGAAGATCCTCTATAACCATATCGATAGAAATAATTTTTCATACAAGAACATCATTGCATTCTCTGTAAAATTTCTTTTAAATTCAAGAAAAAGAAAACCCCAAGATTTATCTCATCGATCCTCAGAAATTAGATCCCAAGACGTCACCGATGGTACACACTCCCTCTTAAGAGATTCTGACCTCGTGAGCAGCTTGAAAAACAAAAACATGCTTCGACGGGGCTTCAACTTTCCTGCACGACAACGTCACGGTATACATACATACATCGGAAGGCAACATATCGCATCCCATTCCCACAGCAGCGTAAAATTCCTGAACACACTCTTCTGGAAGCGTTCCGCCCATTTCCCACTATGCTCCAGGGTGCTGACAGTACAAATTCATAGCGCGAGTCATCGTCCAACCACCATCCTAGACTTTTATCCTAATCATAAATACAACCATGGTAAATTCGATAGCCGTTAGAAAGTGTCGCTAAAATCCGCATGAGCCAGTCAACAGAGTCTCACCAGCATGACAAGGGCGTGCGCGCCATCCTAATGGGGATTTATTACGAGGTTAATCCATCCCAATTGCGTGAACGAAGTTAAAGCGTTGACCTCCCATCTCAGTTACAAGACTACGAGAGAGTCGTGCGCGCCAGATCAAGAGTCAGAGGGAGAGAGAGAGAGAGAGAGAGAGA
>JARPRG010000642.1:355373-392909 GCA_031001745.1 Hartigia nigra | reverse complement strand
TATCCCTTTTGTACTTATGTTTGTACACGTAGTACCTATAGGTATAAATATTCTGATCCTGAATTTTCGAAAGTCCAACAGCCTAGAAACTGCTTCACTTTTTCTTTTTTAATCAGCATTTTGCGTGGTTATGACTATTCTATTTGTTTTCATGAATAATTTTCATTCATGAATCGTCACGAAATTTCAGGAAGTCATTAACGGTCAGCACGCACTTTAAATTGTCTATGTTCCTTGTACAGGTATATAGGTACTGATGTACACGAACCAAAATGAAATTACTATTGCGTGACCGTCTCACAGTTGGCTCAAGACATTTGCTTGCTCTTAGAGCATGAAGATAACTCCTTTTTATTTATCTCTGAAGACAACACTTTGTTTCCTTCTTTCCAAAACTTTTTTGTATTTCCAGTCTAGCGCCTTGGAGTTTGTTGCGCCAGTTTGGGACCAGCTAAGATTTCCGTTTAGAAAGAGAGTTTTACGGGACTCCCGTAAATCGTATGAAACAGTTGTTCTCAACTTTAACATTGGTTTTCAAAGATTTCCCGAGCTATATTCGTCTAGCTTCGTAACAGAGGCGACAATGCCATCCGTGAGAATTCGCCAAGTTTCACCGGAGCATTTCACCTCTTTTCTCATTCTCTCTCTTCCTCTCTCTTTCTCTACCAACTAATTTCCTTGAGAAACATAAGGACTTTCCTAAATCCCTATTACAAGGATTCTCTTCGAATCCAGCTCAGAGATCCAATTAATGGTCGATTTCTAAATTACACAAGTTTCCAAAGAGCGACGACACGCCTTGGAATAACTAGACTTATGTTCCTGCATGCATATGTATATCTATACTATGCCCATACGTATTCTCCTTAATGTGACAACACAATGTAAATGGACAGAAGGAAAGTCGTGCGTGTGAGAATTATTACGAAAGTGGCCATATCGTCGTTCGGTATGATATATCTGTAAAAGAGAAAGAGAGAAAATAAATAATAAAGAAAAAAAGAGACGAAAGGGCAAGTTTTTATGAAAGAACGCCTTTAGCATAATTCCCATTATTATTCCATAGGGACGAGTCGTGGAAGGAAGGCAGGCAAGCAAGAGTGGGGGCACCGATGAGGAGTTCTCGGTCTCGTGTGGTAGCCAGTGCAGAGGCCACTGACCGCCTACGGCAAGGCACTCTCTTCTTCTGGTATTCTCCCTTCTTTTATGTTCTCCTACTTATCCTTCATCTTCTTCTTTCTCCTATACTCCTTCTTCGCCTCCTCCCTGCTCCCTCGCGGATCTGCTCTTTCTTTTACATCATCCTCCAACTTCTTCAGCTATTTCCACTTGGACTGCTGCTCTGTTTCCACTTCTTGGCAGGGTATCCTTGTGGGATGTCGAATGTCCTTGGAAGCCTGAAAGGATCATATGAGTCCTGTGAATGTAACGTCTACAACTGAATTGGACATTTTTAATGTTCCTGTCTACGACACAACGCAGAGAACGACGGTTATTATTTCCTTTTCATGCCAGTAAAAGGTTATCAAGTTTTTTTCCCCTCTTGCGTATTCAATGGAAAGAAATATTCGTGTGACCAATGATCCAAGCATGGATCTTTTTGTTATCGTTGATCGCATCCGAAAAAAGAAGCAAATATTTCTCCAGAAAGTAATATCTCTAATCGTCGAATTTCATTCGGTTAAATAAAAATTACTGTGAGCACGCAATGGCCGATCGAACCTAAAAGTTTTATCAGCTCTACATTGATTTGCACTCAATGCGCAATAGAGACGACAGTCGCTCTATAGAAATCGTCGATGCGTCACGCGCCAGACATTGAATTTTTCGTCTTCGTCACTATTCGATTATGTAAATGGTTCCTGAGAAAAAAAGGTCGATCTTAAATCCCTGACGCTCTGCCATTTCCACGAGTTCGACTTTCACCATTTTTATTCGCTAAGTGAGTCATTCTGATGAATTTCTACAAAATGAATGCTCGTGCTGCACAGGGAGACTCATTCAATTGATTTTCTTGGATCAAACGGGCTTTAGTAAGGTCAAGGATTTTGTCTGCAGTATGTTTAGATCACGGTCTGATGATATAATTGACCCGACGCATAATGAATTTTCAGAACATTAATAAACCGTATACGCATTCTCAAGCTCGTTACCTCGGCACTCAAAGAATGGTATCCATCACCCACTATAACAATTATCTGACGCATCTTAAGGTATAAAGGAAATTTTTTAAGATCCACAAGGGTCAAAGGTTTTCTGGGTCCTCTCCTCTCCTTCCTTCCCTTCTGGCACACACATTGAAGACGCACTTGGTATTTCTTTTAGGCAGGAAAAAGACTGACTGAGAAGGTATGACAGTATGGGATGGTTGGCTCCAGAGTCTCTCTTTACGACTCTTCCCGTAGTTGACAAAGCAACTCGAAAGAGCCCAAGCCACAAACATAGCGACCACCGAGTCTTCTTTGACACTCTCCACATTTTCAGGCTTGGTAAAGCGTCTTCGAACTCTTTTATACATATAGACATAGCTCACTCGTTTTCTCTCTCTCTCTCTTTCTTTTCTCGATCATCGTAAATCACCGAGAGACTCTATTCTACCAGTAATTTTCCAGTCGACTCCACAAGCATTTGCATCGTTCTACCATCATTGCCAAAAGTTTGCGTATCTACTTTTTATTTTATAACTAAATCAGAAGAGCTTCTGTTGGCTTTTATTAAAGTCCTTGGCTTTCTTCCTTCCTTTTGGCCACTTTAAATCCAAACTATCCTTTTTCTTTTTTCAGATTCATTTCGTATGTGCATTCAAATGTCTTGACGAATTTTTTTGGCGTCTTTTCCTTTTACATAGAACCACTCGGCGCCAACTTTCCAGGTAATCCGCAAGAGAATCGACTTCGTTCTCAGGAAGACTTAACGTTTTAACACTAATTCTTAGCCAGGAAATGCGACACTCGAGTGCACTTCATGAGCCACGTACAAGTGCACTAGAAAGACAGACACTTGCTACGTCTGGTTTTATTCAGTATTCTCAGAATACGTATTCACGTAGACCATGGAACACATTCCCACGTGCTTTGTAATGTAGCTGTAAGTAAAAAAAAAGTGGGAAAAAAATAAAAAGTAAAGGAAATCTAAAAAAAAGAAATATAAAAGAAATGTATCAGAAACTTCCTGAAGGTGTCGATCGAGATGAAAAATATCCACGACCGGAAGAAAAAATCTGAAGGACCCTCGTCATAACGGAAGTGGCTGACAAGCAGAGAGGGAGTCTGGGCCGTGTATAAGGATCTCTAAAAAAAAATCAAACCCTCTTCTAAATCAACCCTCCTCTAAGGGATTTTCACCGCAGGAAGTTATACATACTTCTAAATACACTAAGTAGATAGAGATGAACGTTATCAATTGGATTTACATTAAAAATTCTGCTGCACTCGACTTATCATTCTTGCGTTTGATAACTCTTCCGTTCCCCCTCATCCATCCTTCCATTTTGTCAAATTGGATTATGCACCGCAGGATTCACAGCAGCGTGGAGTCTTTAGGGTAGGGATGGTTTTGAGTGTTCTATATAAAACATAGGACATTTATAAACCACCTATTTACATATCACACCATGTCACATGGCCTGACAGCTGTAGGTACAGCTCTCCTATTGTCCCATGCATTCTGGAACGTAGTGCATGTGCATCCCACAAGGATGCATTATTTAGAAAGGGCGTATTATAACGACCGCAGAAAAACGGGGCTAACGTCACGCTGTGAGTTGAATCATTTGGATTCTCCCTTTACCATACGATTCATTAAAGTCGTATATGCATATAATATGCACTTGGTGTCAATGCACTTATTCCAGTAATAAACACTACCTGGCAATATAGAACACGCTTCTCATCAGAATGTGATCTTGTGATTGAATTCTATCCACGTACGGGTTAAGGACTACTATGAACTTTAGCTTAGAATCTACTCGACGAAAAGTGCATCACTGGTGCAGCGTAAGGCAAATAAAGTACACATCAGTGAATCCTGAATCTGTGCATCTCGCTGAGTTCGCACAAGATCTTCCCTGCTGCAGAGTGACGCTCATAGTCTACCTATAATGCTAATACCACTCTTAAGATTCATTCACCGCAACTCGAATCTCATTACATAGCTTAGCTAGACGTTACTAACGTAGCCCAGTCTGCAGTAGCGAAACACGGATGGCACCGTAACCTGTTCCCTGCATAACCAACCGCGTTAGCTTGTGCGTGACGCAATATTTATAAAAGTTATTGAGTGCAGTGCACTGAGCTTATACTATAGTCATTAAAATCCTAAAAGTACTTAGTTATACCATATTGTTTATTCCACGCGACCATTTCAATGGATTCTCAACAAAAATGCACTTCTGCACCATATGCTTGCTGCTTTTTTTTTTAAGGATAATACCTCCTACGGTATATTCCATTGAACCTGGTGCAGCACGTGGCCAATTTAAAAGAGAATTTTATTCTGAGAAAAATTGTCCAAGGGCTTTTTGTTCTTTTTTCCCATTTTATTTCCGTTGACAATTATTCAAGTGCCTATCGTCCACCCTGGCTCTGAGGTCGCTGACAATGTCAATGGCGAATACTTCATGCTGGCAAATGCGAATCGGATATTCGAAGAGGAAGACATTCGTCTTGAGGTAGAATCCGGAAGTGATGCAGGTAGATGCCTATCGATGAGTCTGGGATCGAAATTGCCCACTGAAATTTACAAAACGCTTCTTGACCCTGTCTGCGAGGAGGAAACTCGTTCGTTTCACTTCAGGACCCTGGATGAACGCCAAGTAACTTCGTAACACGGTGCTACAATCCTGCTGGATTGTGTTGTCTCCTGGCCGCAGTTCGAATTTTGTATTAATATAAAATCCTATTAGTTCAACCTGCCCGAACGTACAGCTTTCTTCCTCAGATAACGATTGGATAAATTCCATTTGGGGATGAGAGTTTTTCTTGATCAGGATACTGCATTTTTATGTAATCGCAAGCAACAAAAATATCTGAAAAAAAATTATTTTTATCATTTTTTGCTGAACAACAACAAAATACCGCAAGAAACTCTTATCGCAATATATAATATTACATTGTGTTTTGCGTATGTGACCTACATACAAAATTCAGTTTATACTTATATATGTGTGTGTATATATATATATATATATAAAAGTACATATACGGTGAATTATATATATATACACACACTTTTTTTAGTGCAAACAAAAGAGGATATAAAAGATAAAATAAAACAGTGGAAGGATTCCAGCTATTTCCTCTTTCCACATGCAAATATATTCGAGGCTCGTTACGTTAACGCGGTCCCCGAAGCGTAAACCGTTTGAGAAGTGAAAGAGGAAAAGGTAGAGAGAGATATAAAATAAAAAGAAAAGAAATAGGAACTTGCACGATAAACAAACTCGAAGAGAGGGACGGTTGCAGCAGGTAGAAACAAAAATCGTATTTGACTAGAGCGCAGTTTCACTTCGATTTCCGGTTGGCAATACGTGTGCGCCGTTCGACAGACGGGAACTCCGCAAAACGTTGCGCATTGCGTCTTACGGGAACGCAGCTAGCAGTAGCAGCCTAGCATTGCCTGTCTGCCGCCGCTGCCTATTCAATATAGCGATCCCGAAGCGCCGCAGTTTGCAGGTGGTCAACCTCGCCGTTTCACGAGTATCACAAAATTACCAAACGAGTCTCCAAGAACTTTTGTAGTAGTTACCAGGTTGCTCGGTGATGCTATCAGAGTATTGTAGGTCAGGACGATAAAGCAAGTAAAGATCTTCCTAAAGAATTGCCATAATGAAGTCTGCAACGTTGGCCGTTATGTTTGGTTCTCCTTCCTGTTTCTTATTTTCCTTCTCCTCGCAGCACGTTACGTGATTAACGTACGTGTAATATTTACATTTACGCTGACCAGCTGTACTTGACTGTCCGACTACATACGTGCCGTTTGTCGTAAACCGATTCCAAAGTGTTTGTTGAAACACGTCACGCTTATGCTGTAATGTTACTTTAAGCGATGTTTACTCTATGCACCTTTTACCGAAGTTTATCTGCGCTCGTGCTGTATGATTTAGAGAATACGTTTTTAATCAAACAGACCAGTATTGATTAAGAGCTCGATAGATTGACAGTGATAAAAGGGTTGTCCTAGTTGTTAATACATTAAAACGCGGTGGATAAGATAGTAAATAATAGGAGAGGCATTTCACGTTACAAGGATTACAACTTTCTTCTATCTTTCATCAGGAAAATAATAATCGATTATAAATATCCAAAATCGAAGTTATCCTCTATGTACTATAGAGGAAGAACCTGGCTTCTCTTCTTTCATACTGAGCAAACAAATTTTGAATGTATAGAATTTTTCTAAAATTTACCTCTGACTCCCTTCCGTCAGGCGATCTTCTGTCGTCACTCGAAGAAGCGCCCGTGCGTGTCCTCGATCAGCACGAATTTTCAGGGGGCAGCTGCTGCAGACTTGAAAACAACCCTAGAGTATTCACGCCAATCACCAGCCCCCGACTCCGTCATTGACTCTGCTAGTAGGGACGTAATGCAAAGTACGTGACCAACTGTATAACTGTACAAATATGTTGAGAAGACATTGGCTTTACTGAAGCTTTAACCTAAAAGACCGGATATTTTTGGGCACGGATAACCCTGGAATTTTTTAATTTACCAAGCATAAGAGGAGACTCGTCATACGACAAGCCTTACTCTAGCGTCCCTCTCACCCTTTTTAAAGTAGCGTATGCTCGTGTTCCTCGTCGCTACAGTGACAGCTGCGCTTTTCAAAATAGGGGTTGACTAATCCAGTAACGTACATAGCAATAACGTGCACTAATTTTTGTCCAGCACAAAATTTATCACCGGAATGCCGAATACAGCCGGGATTTATGGAGGCACTGATGCAAATATAGGAACCTGATAGTAAATAATAGAATTCAGAGTAAAATACACATAGCTCTACATACAAATATTATTTCTGCACAAACAGTATTTAATCATTGGACTAAGCCTTTTTTAAAATGTTACTGTAGATTCATAAATTCTCTAACGTTTACTAGGTTAGAATCGTCCTTTAGTTTGATCAGATAATTCATCTGAATTTGTCAAATGTATTTTAAAATGATACGGCACTGAGCTTTCCGTCCATCTCTCTCTCTTTCTCTAAAAGAGAAGCGAGGGCTGCACACTCTGCAGGTTTGAGCAATACCACGTGTATGCATGCCCTACATATCCCACTTATTAACCCTCTCCAGGGCGTTAGCTTTCAAGTGGATGGGGCTGTAAATGAGAATACTGATGCCAAAAGGGATCGTCAGTGCTTCTGCTTGAAAGATAAACGCCTTTAGTAATTTTTTTTACGTTTTTCTCTACAATACGGTACCTATTACCTACCTTATATACAGGATGATAGTAGGAAGGCATTACAATGCAAAAGCCCCCTTTATACTTTATGGATGCATGAGCGTGACTCCATTGTCACGCAGAACTTGATCAAGCAGATTCGCCATTCTCAAAACTGTCTCATATTTTTATCTTTCCACCATTTTGTTCAGCCTCGTAATTTCTCCCTTGGCGGATCGAGTTTCCTACAGGTTGTTTTTACCTCGCGGCGTTGCGTGACACGTGCAAACGATGCACTCCAAGATTAGAATTACGCTCGATAAAGGAATTCAATGTTTGAGGCCGTCAGTGCTGTAGAGACGCAACAGCACTGCTATGGTTTGTTTATCGACGGATCCCACCTCTTAACTTTTCGAAATATTATGGCGCCGTTTATGAAGCGTCTAAACAACATGTCGGCTGGCTCTCTTCACTTTAGCTTGCTTTAGCCACAGAGCGAAAAAGACTAAATTGTCTGGAAGGCATCGAATCCTTTACGACGGAGCCTCCTTCTTATGGGTGTACCTTTATCTGTTATATTTATTTTCTCTGAACAACCTCTTAAGACCAGGATGACGCTACTTTACTGATTTATTAAGCGTTCAGTCTTTTTCGTACTACTCCCAGGTACGCCTTCCATGGCGTATTAGTCATTCCCATCGAACGGCTACTCGCTCCAGCGGAAGATGAAAAGAATGCGAACAGCCGGATCCTGGGGCACGTGCATACACGTGTTCCATGTACGTATGTACACATATGGCCACATATCGGAATATCCTGACTACCCGGTGGCATTCGTTGAACATTCTTGAGATGACCAGAAACTTAATTCCCTGAAAATCTTAAGGGAGCAGAAGTCAGTAATCGTCTGGAATCTTATACTCCAATTCTCTCCTATTGTGCAAAATATATTCGCATATAATATAACGACGCTATAACCTATAATGCAAATTTCTGGATGCCATCTACTGGCACTAGAATTGCCAACGGACGCAATACAATCTCTACGATATTGGAACGCATTCAGATGAGAAATTATTATCTTATGAGATGCTTAAACAAATGCATTAGATATTCTACTTTAGGCATATGCAAGCAATGCGTTCACTGATTATTTTCTTTTCCATCAGAACCACTTCAAGGGCCACGCTTCAGCACCCAACCCTCGAGTAGCGGTAATATCCTCAGCGAAGGACGAACAAAATTCCTGCAATGTCAGGCGATAGGTAAGTCATGATTAAACCTTTTTTTTTAAATTAAAGGTCAATAAAGATCCTAAGTTATATAATATGAAAAATTCCGCGATGCCTGCGCATCGCGAGTCGCATGCTGCTGGTCCTGCTTCATTGTTCCCGTAAAATATCGTATGTCCGACGGATGAGGTGGTGGCCAGATGAAGCCCTATACCTGCTACCTGGTACCTCGTAACTTGATAACGTGACCCTGTAATAATAGCATTAGATAGCACCGAGGGTGAATACGTTATACACTGTACCTTATGAGAGAATAAACTCGATTCAATGAATTTCTTTTTAACAAGGATAAAACTATCTGTTTGCTATTGCAAAAAAAAATTAGATTTCTAAGCTATCAGAATTATCACTTGCAGGTTATCCACAACCGAAATACAGGTGGTTCAAAGACGGTGTTCCTCTCAGCGACGAGCTTACTTCAGAACATTACTTTCGTATTCAAAGTACGCGCAGACAGGATGCGGGCGTGTATTACTGCGTAGCTACGAACGACGTTGGTTCCATCTTTAGCGAGAGAATAATGTTCTCCGTGGCATGTAAGAGAGCCTTACATATTTACCATTTCGTTTCTTTACCTTGTATA
The DNA here is from genome assembly GCA_031001745.1 of Hartigia nigra. Classification (NCBI taxonomy): domain Eukaryota; kingdom Metazoa; phylum Arthropoda; class Insecta; order Hymenoptera; family Cephidae; genus Hartigia; species Hartigia nigra. The sequence continues at coordinate 383,655 of JARPRG010000642.1, read as the reverse complement.
TTATCTCTGTTGCGTGTCGCTATAATTAAGCTTTCCCGCAATATTCATTCTTTCATTTTTTTGTCTTACTTTTTGTCTGTACCCCTTAGATATGGGCGTGTTCGAGGACCTTACTGAGAGGCCAGTCACGGTGGAGGTTGGTGACGCGGCAATCCTTGAACTTCCAGAGATCGAGAGTCATCCCGCACCTGAAGTCACATGGTCCACGTCCAATGGGACTCTTGATTACAATATTAAATATGCTACCACTCAGCACACGCTTCTTATACTTGACGTTTCCGAGAGCGATCAAGGATCTTATAGGTTTGACTCTATAGAATCAGACCATGATTGATTATCATTTGGACAGGGATAATTCAGACATTTTGTTTATTCAGAGCGAGAGCTATCAATACTCAACTTGGTAAAGAAGAGAACAGTCCGTTCTTTAAATTGCAAGTGACTGGTTATCCAAACAGAGAGGTAGCACCTACCATCATTGTAAAACCACAGGATACGGTGATCGTGAAGGATCAACAAGTCACTTACCTGCATTGCATTGCCAATGCCAGGTAATGCATTCAGACATTAATTGATTTTTATTAAAGAGCATTTTAATGTACTCATAAATTTTTTTTTATCAATTCATTCTCTTCTCTAGATCTCTACACGAGCTTCGAACACTTTGGACTAAGGATGGTATGCCCATCGAAACTTCCAGGATATCCTTCAGCTTCAATGATCCCTGGAACAGGACCCTGGTACTGATCTCAGCGAATTTAACGTACACCGGCGTGTACGTCTGTGAAGTGGACTTACGCAGCGGTGGTTATTCCACGGTTAATGCCAGCGCTAATGTGGTTGTGCATGGTAAATCCGATTATTTCATTCCTGTCCACTCACTGGCTCAGTCTGTCTGCCTTCACGTATCTTCATACGTACTTTTAATGCCTTTATTGCAGAGAAGCCATGGTTTAGGACTGAATTGAAGCGAGAAACTCTTAGCGAATATGGATCCACAGTGACTCTATCTTGCGACGTCTTTGGTGTACCACCACCGAAGATAAGCTGGTTTCGTAATGCTGAACCTGTAGATCATTTACTGGGTACAAGGTAGGATCGTGATAAGGATTGGTGGATGATAGCCATTATAACATTTTTTTATTCTGTTCTCAACTTCAGGTACGAGATGGAAGAAGATGGGTCTTTGGTAATTAAAAAATTAAGTATGGACGATTCGGGAATGTTCCAATGTCTTGCAGCTAATGATGCTGGTGAAGCTTCGAGTTACACGTGGCTCAAAGCCAAAAGTGAGTATTCACCAAGTCCTGACTATCCTTTATTGTGCAATGGCTATTGGGACCGTGTTCTTTAATTCATGAGGAAACATACCAAATGCTCTCAGTACTATATACATACATGTACATTGATGTGTTTTTATGGGGACAGAGGGAATAGGAACCGGTATCAGGAACAGAGTGGCCCGCTGGGCAGCTGGCTATAATGTAGTCAGGGTTCGCCAGTCTGAACGGCGCTTTAAGTTCTCTCAGTATCCAGACAGTAAGAAAAAAATGCCGTAATGGCGCTAAAATTTTTATACTTTAGCGTGTATCAGGCGCATCACACCTCTAGTCTTGTCCTAGGCACTTGCTTGAATGCGAACGCAGAGTTCGTCACGTTTGTCATTTCTCTTTGCTTCTCTTTGTTATCTTTATCATTAATGTCTTTTTTTTTAACAGTACTATTAGATAGTATAGTTTCATTGTTTTCTTTTTATGTCACACAGCTCAAGAATTCCGTGTGCTTGTTTGTTGTATTTTTTCTGGTTTTTTTAAATCAGACAACTAGTCAACCATTTTTTTTGGTTTTGTTTAATTAGTTAGAGTTTGCGTAGAAAGTTGATTGCATTACATTTTTTTTTACTACGTACACAACGCATCAGGGAATAAAAGATTGCGATTTTTTTTTTTCTTAATTTTATTCCGCATCCTCTGGTTTGCTGTGTTTATTTTTTTTACAGCACCTGACTGATTTTTATTTTGATATTCGTATCACGATATGTATCAACGCATGCCAAACATTGTTTTATTATCTTTACTATCGCAGGGCAAATCATGTACAAATTATGTTCGTACGTGATCACTTTGATTTTTTGTCTTACTTCATCAACTACCTAATTTTATTCAATGGCACCAAAATACACGCAGAAAACAAAGTACGAATTTCACCATTGACAGATATACCAGACATGTAATAATATTGTTGCATAGCCATAGAATTTAATAGATGTACATAATAAATTTGTAATACTTGTACAAAGTGGGTACCGCGAAAACAAGTATAAGTATCCATATTATATAGATTTAGATACCGTAGTACTTACAGAGTAATTTCAACGAAATTATTACTCTAGAAAGTCTGGATTGGGTATACAAAAGTATATTATGGATAAATTTAGATGACCACAAGGGTACGCTGCATGATACTTAAAATAATATTTAATATTCGACGACTAAGAATCCTTTTGCATTTTATAGCATCGATACCAGTAATGGAATATGGACCAAAGAATTTGACTGTCTTGGATGGCCAGGATGCTAATATAACTTGTCGAGCAATAGCAGCACCAGTACCAAACATTACGTGGATCTACAATGGTACTGATAACGAATCAAAAAAATGATAATCAATAATTATACCTTTGCTAAGCTGGATACAGAATTTTTAATTCTTTTCTATTAATTGTAGATACGATCCCGGTTGAGGTAGCTGGCAGAGTCCAACTTGTAGAAAATGGCGATTTACTGGTCGCAGCTGTAAAACCAAACGATGCAGGAAAATACACTTGCATTAGAGCAAACGAAGCAGGTTCCGTTAACGGATCTGCTTACCTTAATGTACTTGGTAATTATAATTCTTACAGTAATATCGCTAGAAAGATATTAAAGCATTAATTATGATTTAACAATGTCTAATTAAATTCCAGTACGTACTCAAATCGTTCAACCTCCTTCAGACATATCAGTATTATTAGGACTTACCGCGGAATTACAATGTAGAGTATCAAGCGACCCTAGTGTACCGTTTGACATCGCCTGGTTCCATAATGCACAGTACGTAATGAATAATGAATAAGTAAAAAAGTTGTCCAAATTGAATCCCTACACGGGTACATGGCCCTATTAATATTTTTTTAGAGTCATCAATACCAGGGCAAGTCCAAGAGTGAAGATGCGTAACGATGGTGCTTTAGAAATTGCAGCCGTCCGAGCATCGGACGTGGGCGAATACACCTGTTCCGTAGTTTCACCAGGTGGAAATGAAACGCGCACTGCGCGATTGAGCGTGATAGAACTTCCGTTCGCTCCGATAAACGTGGTGGCCGTCAGGGTTGAGGGGATATCAGCGAGGACTATAAACGTCAGCTGGGTACCTGGTTTCGACGGGAACTCCCCAACAATCAAATTTATTGTACAGAGACGAGAAGTTCCTGAGCTTGGTAAGTTGGCTTCGATATTTCGAAACTTTGTCGTTTTATAGAATACTGATGGAAGAATCTTTCCAGGACCTATACCGGATCCTCTGCTGAACTGGGTTACCGAATACAGTAACGTATCTGCGCAAAGTCGTTGGGTGTTGCTGAACAATTTGAAAGCTGCAGCTGCCTATCAATTTCGTGTTAGTGCTGAGAATAGCGTCGGCGAAGGTCCACATTCGGATCCTAGTAACGTGGTCATCTTACCTCAGGAACGTACGTAACTTCATTGACACTATGAAACGTTTGTAATAGAATTATTGTTCTTGACTTCTTCTAATAAAGGATATTGTTTCTTTAGCGCCTTCCGGACCGCCTCTTGGCTTTGTTGGGTCTGCAAGATCATCCTCAGAAATAATAACCCAGTGGCAACTTCCGCTGGAGGAACATCGTAATGGTCACATACTAGGTTATATTCTACGATACAGACTGTATGGATACCTAGAGAATCCATGGACCAGTCAGAATATAACGAATGAGGCTCAGAGAAATTATCTCATTACTGATCTTATCACTTGGAAAGATTACATCGTTCAGATAGCGGCTTATAACGATAAAGGCGTTGGAGTCTTCACGGAAGGTTTAAAAATTAAAACCAAGGAAGGTGGTAAGTAATAATCAATTATATTTCTAAACTATTCAAATTCTCTTTATGCAGAATAGCTTATATTCCCATTCTATATGATACTTTCAGTACCAGAAGCACCTCCTACGAATGTACGAGTGAAGGCTGTGAATTCTACAGCCATAAGAGTATGGTGGAAGCCACCAAATCCCCAGAAAATAAATGGTATAAATCAGGGATACAAGCTACAAGCATGGACAGGTGGTAATTTCAGCGAAGACAATGAGTACAAATCAACGTCAGTGCCTCCGAGTCTTTTTGATCCTCTGGCAGAGCAGAGTGCTGTGATCAGTGGCTTAAAAAAATACACGTTTTACAATATCACTGTACTGTGCTTTACGGATCCGGGCGATGGTGAGAAAAGCACACCTGTGGAAGTACAGACTAGCGAGGACGGTACGTGTCACTGTACTAGATAACAAATAAAACATTCTGTAGTACATTGCCTGGAAGTAACATTACACTGGACCTTTATTCATGCAGTTCCCAGTGAGGTCGAGAATCTTCAGTTTGGCGACATAAGCGATAGAGAACTTACTGTCAAGTGGAGTCCACCAAGTGAAATAAATGGGAACCTAAGATTTTATCAATTAAAATATATGATAAAGGACATGCCTGATTCCCTCAGGGTACAGAATCTTACTGCTGACACCTTGTCGACCAAAGTCGAACATCTACAGGTACTTTTGAGGAAGCAAGGAAGAATTTTAAAAATATAAAATTGTATGATTAATATCTATTACCTTCACTTTGCTTAGGCTACAACGCACTATAGGTTTGAGGTAGTAGCTTGGACGTCTATGGGTCCAGGTAAACCTAGAGTGGCTACTATACAATCAGGTGTAGAACCAGTCTTGCCAGAACCTCCGACAAAATTAGCTTTGTCGAATATAGAAGCTTTTTCTGTGGTTCTTCAATTTACTCCTGGTTTCGATGGGAATTCTTCAATCATCAAATGGACCGTTCAAGCTCAAACGACGCGCAATGCCACCTGGTATACAGTGTACGAAGTGTCCGATCCGGATGCCAGTACTATAACGATAACAGGACTGACACCCTTCATGCAATATAAATTAAGACTTATAGCCAACAACGTGGTAGGTGCATCAGAACCTTCTGAACCCACGAAGGAGTTTCAAACTATCCAAGCATCTCCATCTCATCCTCCACGAAACGTAACAGTCAGGGCGATGAGCGCGACTGAACTTCGCGTTAGGTGGATCGTAAGTTTCCTTTAAAGAAATATTGCATTTATAATAAGCGCACCATTACGGACAGATGAGTTATGAATAATGTTTAACTTTCTTATTACCCAGCCTCTACAGCAAGTCGAATGGTATGGAAATCCACGGGGCTACAATATATCGTATAAAGAGTTGCGAACTAATAAGTCAAAGAGTATAAGTATCGAGGATCACACCGCCAACTCTTACGTTCTTGAAAATATGGAGGAGTTTGCACTTTATGAAATAGTTATGCAGGCTTACAATGACGTCGGCTTTTCCGCTTCGAGTCCTAAGGCCATTGAAAGGACTCGAGAATCTGGTTAGTCTGGATCTTTTTGTTTGCTATATGTATTTAAAAAAAAAGCTGGTTATAACGTTTTTTCATTCGATCTAGTACCATCTTTTGGACCAATCAACATTGAAGCCAACGCTACATCATCCACCACGATATTGGTAAAGTGGGGAGATGTACCGATAGAACATCAAAATGGTCAGATTGAAGGTTTCAAGGTTTATTATGGCGCGAACAGCAGATCACCATTCCAATATAAAAATATTCCTAGCAACACTACGTTCACTACAACTCTCACGGAATTACGGAAGTTCGTGCAGTATCATATACAAGTACTGGCATATACAAGACTTGGAGATGGAGCCTTGAGCACACCGCCAGTTAGAGTTCAGACCTTTGAGGACGGTTAGTATGAAAACATTAATATAAATTGTTCAAATAGAATAAATTGTTAAAATGAAATATGAATTATAGCTCCTGGACCACCCTCGAACGTATCGTTTCCTGATGTGAGTTTCTCTACTGCACGCATCATTTGGGACACTCCAGAGGATCCAAATGGTCAAATACTAGCATACAAAGTAATGTTTTACTTGAATAGCACTCAGGATTTTAAATTCGCTAAAGAGTTTCCAGCATCCGACAGAACATTTAGGTATGACTGTAGTTCAAAAGTATTCTTCAACTTGGTAGCTAGGGTTACAAAATTCTTTTTCTCCCTCAGAGCCACTGGACTCGAGTCTGAGAAATACTACATGTTTTCTGTGACTGCACAAACAAGATTAGGATGGGGAAAGACTGCTTATGCACTCGTGCTGACTACCAACAATAGGGAACGCCCACAGCCACCTTCGGTTCCACAAGTCAGTAGATCTCAGGTGCAAAGCAGACAGATTACTTTCAGTTGGACACCTGGTAGAGATGGCTTTGCTCCATTAAGGTAATTCATAACTTTATTCTTCTCTCTAGAACTATGTGCCAGTATAATAATGACTTGATGGATTTTTTCTTTTAACAGATATTACACTGTCCAACAATCTGAGAATTCAGGACCTTTTCAAACTATTCCAGAACGTGTGGATCCTTCTGTAACGTCATACACAGCAAACAACCTCAAACCTTTTACACTTTATCAATTTCGCATTCAGGCTACCAACGACATAGGTCCATCCGCATGGAGTGCTGAGTCTATTCAAGTTCAGACCCTACCTGCAGGTATGTCGGACACTAATACTTCTTTTACAAATAACAAGACAAGGTGTCACTAATATAATGAGATATTTACTACAGCCCCATCGCGTGGTGTCACTGGCCTAAAAGTTGTGCCGATCACAACGTCAAGCGTTGAAGTTCATTGGAATATGATAGACGAGACTTATTGGAGTGGTGATCACAAGACCGGAGGATACAGAGTTGTCTATCAACCAGTTTCTGACTTCCCCACGGCACTTCAGGCTACACCCAAAGAAGAGATCATGGGGATAGCTGTAAATCCTTACAAATTATACTGGATTCACAAACAGCAATTGAAATAATAACCTGTGTTTTTCATCTTAGGAAACTAAAATGGTACTGAGTGACCTGACGGAGGATAGGAACTACGAGATAGTGGTCCTGCCATTCAATTCCGAAGGTGAGGGTCCACCATGTCCTCCAGTTACGGTTTACGTTGGAGAAGCTGTCCCTACGGGAGAGCCTCAACACGTCAAAGCAGAGTCTATTTCATCGACTGAAGTCAACTTACGTTGGAGACCGCCACAACCCAATATGCAAAATGGCGACCTACTAGGATATAAGGTAGGTAATTTCTATTATTACATAATAATAGGAAGCTGACGCTTTAATCTCCTCAAACAGATCTTCTATCTCGTCACGGATTCCCCACAAGAATTAGAGAAGAAACAGGAAGAAGAGATAGAAGTTGTACCAGCCTCATATCTTACACATAGTCTGGTCTTCCTGGATAAGTACACGCAGTATCGCATTCAAGTCCTGGCATTCAATCCTGCTGGCGACGGACCACGATCACCCCCAATAACAGTAAGAACAAAGCAAGACATACCTGGACCACCGTACAACCTCCAATTTACGGAAATAACAATGACCAGCATGCGCGTCTCCTGGAAACCGCCAAAAATGCGAAATGGCGACATAGTAGGATACATCGTAGCTTACGAGACTGCGGAACAGAACGATCGTAAGTTTTAAAAGATTTTCAACTAAACTCCAAGTATTTCCAACTTGCAATTGTATTTCATAAAATCATACCCATTTCCTTGTCAAAGGTTTTAGCAAGCAAGTCAAGCAGAAAGTCACGGAAACTAGTTTGCTTATTCAACCATTGGAGGAGGAAGTTACGTACACTTTTACTGTTCGCGCACAGACAATAGATTTTGGACCACCTATTTCCGGTAACGTTACTACCGGACCTCAGGAAGGTTCACCAGTGGCACCAAGTGATCTTGCTATTTCAAAGACTGTATCCAGCGTGGATTTGCAATGGACCAATGGGCCCTCAGGAAAGGGTCCCATTTTAGGATACTACATAGAAACAAGAAGAAAAGGTAAGAAACAAATGATTCGCAAGATCAATAACGAGTCATCCTAAGAAGATAAAACAAAAATTTTAAACATCATCAACTGCATAGGAATTATTTTTTCTTATTAAACTTCCATACAACTGACTCTTATACTTTATATTCATATCACGGTTAGGTTATTGATAATTTCGTTATTCAATATTAACACTAATATTGTTTTTTCATATAACGAAACAGCTATGGAAGATTGGCAGCATTGTAAGTGTCAATAAACCTAAAACTTGCTGATCGTCAGTTTGTCGCATTTAGATAATACTGCATATAATATACATATGTATATACATCCCGGATGATCAATCACCTATGCAATGCAAATCATAAATTAAAACAACAAAAAAAAGAAGCAAATCAATTGCTTACTTCAGGCCTAATTAACAATAAGCAAAATGCAACATTTTGCATATTTGATTGCATGACAATTTTCCAGCACGACGCGTCTTGTAAATCCACCCCTTTCCACCCTCAGCCCCAGCTAATTACATAAAAATCAATTAGCAAACCTGCCAAGATTCCAATGTCTTAACCTGATACACATTGTTACCCATCGTGCTATCTCATTAATCCAACAATTGTCTCCGCCATTTTTTTTTAATTATTAATGCTAAAAGCGGAACGGTCGTGTTCACGTTAACGCTGACATTAATGTTGTTCATCGCGAGAATCATCCCATTGTGACTTTCAGTCGGGTTTTAACAGAACATTTGTGTCGTTGCTTGTGAACACTGTCACGCCGTACGAGAATAATTATGTCGAGTGGGTTTTGTGTGTGAATCCTCATAGTGATTAGAGTCTTCCATCTTATAGATGAACCAGTAGCACTCTCCATTCTCCATTTTTCTGGGAATTCATAATCATTTGGTAATACTTAGCACTTGACACCAATGACAATGCAATTATTTCAATTATAGATGACACTCGATGGCAGACTATTGTACGTAGTAGCAATGGACCTCTCAACGAGTACACTATATCTTATCAAAATTTATTACCATCCACTTCGTACTTGTTCCGTGTAATATCGTACAATCGATATGGAATAAGTTATCCGGCTTATTCTAACGAGGCGGTAAGTTCTTTATTGATATTTATATTTTCCTTTGTATTCTTATATTTTAATTTCTTACAGATACTTACGCCGTCGAAGTTGTATCTCGAGTATGGATACTTGCAGCATAGACCATTTTACAGGCAAACGTGGTTCATGGTTGCTCTTGCTGCAGCGTCAATAATAATAATTATAATGGTCATAGCCGTACTCTGTGTGAAAAGTAAAAGTTACAAGTATAAACGTAAGTGTCAGCAGGGATTGAGATGTAAATATAATTATGAATCGTTAAAGGTGAATTTATCTTTTTTGCAGAGGAGGCCCAGAAGACTCTGGAGGAATCAATGGCGATGGATATAGATGACAGGCAGGAATCAGATTTAGAATTGTACAGATCCCGTCAGACGGGTGGCGGTGCTATGAATATTGGGAGCGCTTGCGGTACTCTGGGCAAGAGAGGAACCCTGGCACGTAAATCAATGCATCCACCACCTCCGGCGATGCTTGGCAAGTCTCCACCGAGACCATCTCCAGCATCCGTTGCGTATCATAGTGACGAGGAGAGTCTGAAAGGCTACGATGAGAATCCTGATGACAGTAGCGTGACCGAGAAGCCTTCTGAGATTAGTTCAACCGATTCACAGGTAGTTTTTATAGCACATAGAAAATTCCAAATTAATTGTACATTCATTAAATAAATTTCTTTCTCTTATTTCTCTCCGTTATAGGGATCCGAGAGTGAAAACGAGAGCGTCCAATCGGATCCTCATTCGTTCGTCAATCATTATGCGAACGTCAATGACTCCCTGAGACAATCCTGGAAGCGTCAGAAGCCAGTAAGGAATTATTCTTCCTACACAGACTCGGAACCGGAAGGTAGCGCTGTTGTAAGTTTAAATGGCGGACAAATCATCATGAATAATATGGCAAGATCTAGGGCGCCCCTACCAGGCTTCTCGTCCTTCGTATGATTCCTCCTCTAGCTCCAAAGAGTTTGCTGATAGTGCGTGCCTAAGTGAACCGTGAGTACTGATAAGGATAAGGGGACTGGAAGAACAAAAAAAAAGAAGTGACTATGGACAAGTAAACGAACATTCGAGTCTTTCACCAAAATGTAAGGCTTTTCGACGACTTTTACTTCCTTCGTTGGAAACAAAATCTAAAGCTCCAACGATCTTACGGCTTATGTCATCTTCGTATTGTGATATATTGTTATATATATTTTTATTTATAATTATATTAGACAACCGTCGGATTTCTAAGCAACGAGCTCAAGTCGGTACCGCAGATAGTATCTAGGGGTCAGAAATATTAGATAGGTTTTTTTAATAGGAACGAGATAGTAGCGCATTATTTTTAAATTGATGACGCGAGCTATGTTTGCTCCTACGAGAGATCACCAAATAATGATGATGACTTTACTTTACTGGACACTTCGTTTATGCCAGCTTCCTACGCATTTTTCGAAGGTACACAAGATTCTTGTTTTTCTTCTTTTTCTTGCGTCGACACTCTTTTGATACTATTATGATGATACTTTATTTATTCCGTTGTGTCTTTGATGCGATAATCTGTCATTTCGATGACACACTCTGAAGAAGCTGTTACGGTACTTCTTGCATGATCACAAAAAAAAAGTCAATCATGGTTTAGCAGGCTCTACAAGAATTATACAGAATTTCATTCAGCTTATTCAAATCGCTGTGCTCCTTTGCGTTTTCAAGGAGTTTTTTTTTTTCGTTTATCGCATAATAATTATATTTATACCAATCATAAGATGCTGACGATATGGTGCGAATTATGTTCTCACAAAAGAGAAAGGACGTAGGCATAATACAAAATCTTCGTTTATCTGTAAGATATTTTCTTTTTTTTCTTTCTCCAAGATTTTTCTGTCTTACGATGATTCTAACCAAAATGAATTCTTCGCTAACTAAACTGTGTCGAGATTTGATGTCACACCGCTTCCCATTCGCTGTTTATTGCCAGAGAAAACACCCTGTACGTATACTTATGTATACGCCATAATCAATAAGCCATTCAATCTAAGGATTTACTACTAAGCGACAGTACTGTTAACGTCTAATCGAAAAGATTTTCTAATCACCTAACATCATATCGATTTTCCTACTAGATTATTAAAAAAGAAAAATAAAGGAAAGATCAACAAGAATAATTCCGACCAAATTGTACGATGGACTTTTAAGAAAGCCAATGTAAAATTTCTCGATTAAAAGTGTTTTCGACGTTTACCGAGGCCTCAACTGAAAAATGGCCTCTTTAAACGCTGGGTGAAAGTCAAACGATCAAAAATATAGAATTAATCTAGTAAAAAGTTAGGTTTACGCGCCAGACCTTATAAAAACGAACGAAACGAATCTGCTTTAGAATCTTCTAAACTCTCGCATACAATTTTGTAAATAGACAATCGCCATTCGATGGTCGGCGTATCCGAGATTAGCTATTTCAGGTAAAATTAAGAGATTCTCTAAGTAATGATGCGATTTTATTATACGAGAGAAAAACAAAAGACACTCGTGAACTAAGTGGATTCTAGTACTACTCTCTTGTAAGAGTTTAGTGATAACGAGGGAAACGATCCCTGGCAGCTGTATAGGATGACCTTATTTTGCATTTTTCATAGAGTTATTTTTAACGATAAACGTTCTCTCTAGGACCAATCAATGGGTAATAGAAAAAGGCTGATCTAACTACTTATGATAATTATACTACGTAATGTTTGATGTCGATCTTCTACGAGAATATTGGATACTTTGCGAACTTTTGGAACTAATGGACTTGCCTACGATTCTTCGTTTGCTTTCTTTTTTCCTCCCTTTTTTTTTCATTTTCTTAACTTTCATTGTCTTTGAGGATAGAATCGTGTTCCAGGTTCGCATTTTCCAGTGGCATCGTAGCTTTTGATTGCTTATACTTTAGCGAGGCTCAATGAAAATCACCGTCCGGTGTTGTAATAAAGAGCTATAATTAATAAGAACATAGTATATATATATGTATGTATATATATATATATATATATACATCACAAAATACGTGAAACACGAAAGTGTCGCGAAAACACTGCCAACAAATTTATTTAGTTCAAATTTTTCCATTATTTATATCAAGACCTTTTACTTTTGTAATTAAATATTAATATAATCTTGTAAAAGGAGAAAAAAAGATCGACTTATCATGCATTTGTACTGCGAATTCTGTTTTAGGCGTATGTTACCCTTTTAATAAAAATTTATGCATTTATAATAACAGTATCTTTACCCTCCATAAAACTTTTTTTCTTAAAACACTGTAGACTGTATCTTTGGATTTTTTTATTTTGTTCATTAATACAAATTCGAGATGTTTAGATAATAAGCATTTCAATTGTTAAGGAAGATTTTGTCGCATCTTGCAAACCACTCAGTCAAGTTCGACGGCAATTTGCCAAGATTAATTTGCTTAATTGTTGACCATGCAGCTACATCGGCGATACTCGGATCCGTAAAACCAAGGAACCATTTTTGTTTTCCTAATTTATTACCAAACGCGGACAAAATAATTTGCTTCTCTTTTGACCTGTTCTCATAAGTAAGACTGTGGCATAGATCGAGTATCGTGTCCACTTCACCAGGACAGCCGATTTTTTCGTAATTGTAATTGGTAATTAATCTACTGAGATACCTGAGCAAATTAACCTCTCCCAGTAAAGCATATCTGCCGACTGCAGAAAGCACCAGCTCCAAATCTGATACTGTTTCGCAATGAGAAAATATCTGGGTATAGTTACGTTGACTATAAGTTGTAATTTTGTTGTTCTCTTACCGTCCTTCCATATGAGTGCTGTGTTGATAATGCTGTTGCTATTATGCTGCTTTTTCGAAATCGGTAATTCCGGAACTGCGCTTAATACAGTTGAATGAACATGAGTTGTTACTTTTAAGTCTATTTCTGTCCAAATTTTTTGAAGAGCAACAAGAGAGTAAGGGGGTCTTGCTGGATTAGCATTTACTGCAATGTATACTTTAATGGGCTCCTGAAAAAGGAATAAAATAAAGCACTTTAACGTACTGAATCAGATTTTATAATTGAAAGGAAATATTTGATATATTATTACCCCACTGCCAGAGACCACAGTAGACTTTGTTTGACTAGATTCCCTTAGAACACTACAAAGAGTTGATACTTGTTCTTTAAGCTGCGCAAGTTGTGCTAAGATCTTTTCCTGTCTGGCTTCCAGAGTTGCAACTTCTGGCAGAGGATCCTGAAACATATATTATTAATTATGTGCTTACAATAAATGTTAAGTTTTAATCAAGAACTAAATTAATGACAGCTAGCTCTTTTGGCATATATAACAAGGAGCCAGAAGGCTGTACGTAACGTTAAGAAAAAATTTACTTGACCACATCAAATTAAAGTTGAAATACATTACTAGAATGACAATCTAAATACAGGATATCATCAAGACTTAAAATTATTGTACAAGAGTACTTCATACTAAAAATTGACTCTTGAAAGAAAATTCTATGAGTGAAAAACTTGTTTTGTAGACTTGTCAGCGAGCATAAGCAATATGCAAAGTCTCAATACATCTGATGTAAAGGGTTCACTTGTGGGTTAATTTTACATATGTTTGGTTATACAACAGTACTTTACTGCTTTGTGTGCAGTTCTAATTTTGTAAGCTTGGTATTCTTCTATTATACTTGTCACTATCTGCCCAACTCTTTCTATAATAAAATAATAACGTGCCTGCAAACGTTTTGTGACTTTGATCATGCAATTTGAAAAATTGGAGGGGTGGCGAGCATCGATCAAGCTCGCAGTACCATATTCCTGGTCGATCGCGATTAGTGCTTGTGGAAATTTCGGGAGGAGCCGTGCACGTTAATTCTGACGGAAAAAACAGTCTCGCCGCTAGCCATGGCTGTTTACTGGGAGGTGAGTTAAACGCAAGAAATCCGGTGAATTTGAAGCACCTTAGGCTACGTAAATGCGAATAATGGAAATGACGAAAACCTTCAAAAACTTGATAACCTGCTCTGTGATTCCCGACACTATCTTGTTCTCGTGGCTCGCATGGTCGTCAGGCCCACAATGTTCCCCATGGATATTTTTCATTCTGTACATCGTTTTTGACTGGTTCGTTTCACTCGACAGCGAAATAATCGGTTTTAACGTGTACATCGTCGTACCACCGCTCATTTTTCTTACTTGCAACGTTATACGCGCTCTATTATATTCGCGTATCTCAAAACCTTCCTTGTCCGCAGTGCGGTCGTTTCGTTTCGTATTTTTCGCTTTCGCTAGGCGGCCATATTATACTTGCGCTACTTCTCCCATGATGCGTCATTCACCCCAGAGGGCGGCAGATAAATAAATCTCTGCTAATTCCTTCTGATTATGCTTATCTTCTTGTGATGAAACTTCGCGAATGACTTCCTGGGGATTCTTATTCGACATTTCGATTAATCTTGGTTATTAGAACGATGGTAATTATTTGCCATTGCAAATTCACCCTCCTTCGTAGGGCACTGAAATTTAAACTGGTGTTGTGCAACCGTTTCCGTCGGCTTTTCCCGGGGAAAGGTGGCGCCTAGGACGCTTCAGGCTGTCAAGTGACAAATTGAAAATAATAAATCATACGAAAAAAAGGCTTTTCCGTAAAGTTATAATGTTTATACAATTTTCGAGTAACTTTGTTGCCTTGAATCTCGTCGGAAACCTTAAAGTGAAACTATTGTTAAAAAGAGCATCGAAATGTACTTTGCATGAGCTAATATGGCGGAGTGAGGTGCTGTCAAGTTGAGAACATAAATTACATGAAAAAACGTTGCATGTAACAAAGGTAATGCTGTGAATGTTAAAATGTCTTTATTAAAATAAAAATCGGGTTTTTTGTTTAATCGTGAGGTATGTGGTGAGCTTTCGATTTTGTAAGATTCCCTAAAAGTGCATCATATCCGCCATTTTATTTCCGTCGTATTCTGGCAGGCGGTCTTCCTCTTTCTGTATACATTTTTTTTTGTGCGTCCAGATGGCACGCGAATCGCACAATTGCCACGAAAATTCGCTTTTCCTGACAATAAATACTTGCAATTGTGCTAAAAAGACGATTCCTTTGAAAACATGAAAGCATCTATGCATATGAGGATTAAATATTAATGAATTCGCTCGAGACTAATACGAACGATGAGGTAGTAAGTGGTGTCCTCTGCCGAAGCTTCTCTAGAACTGAGGTTAGATTTGTGTCCGTTTCGCGGGTAACGGTCAACGTCTTGTATCAACCCTATTGAAAGTATTCGTATTTCGGAAATAAATGAAAATTTGTGAAAATCAGTGTCAGGAGAATACCGCGCGTCTTAGCGTGAACAGTCGCGAAAAGTATTACTGGCAATTGCGGTTAGAATTGCGTTTTTTCAAACGCCTATGCCGCCACCTACTGTTGATGTGTCAGGAATGTCGGTAGTTACGGTGAACGTGATTGGATCCTACATACGTTTCACGTGAACGTGAAAAAGCCTGGCTATTACGTTTCGACTGGTAAAACCAAAAAGAGAATTGTGCAAATAAGTGCGACAGGTCGTGATTCACGATACGTCCGAAAACGCCCCAATTCCAAAGCGTTCACGCTTGTATCCCGGGCAGATGCTCTCGAGGGCCGACATGGCGGCGTATCGTTGAGCCAATTGGAGCGCCGCTCTCTGAACGTACCCGCTATCGTAAAGTCCCTTCGTATTCGCGTCACTGAGTTATTCTGTGGTTCGTTTTGTCGTTATTGGTAGTAAATCGCGTTTTTATTGTTGGCCCGAAGCAATTGTCGAACGTTTGCATAGGGGGATAGGCCTCGCGGCGCGCTTACTGAATTTTTACCATGGGAAAATTGTGTTTGGTCACGTGACCGTAGCTGAAAAATGGCGCAAAGATCAGAGTGCAAACATGGGTTCCATTTCATTGCTGCGGTGTCATTTGTATTTGTTTACAAGCGCGCGTTTTCATAAACCACGTGTTAAGTAAGTGCCACTCGTTTGACAGTGCGCGAGGAACAATGACGGGGCGAGGAGCCAAGCGGCGTGGGAGGCCTCCCAAGTCGGTCGTCATGGAGAGGCCCAAAAAATTCCAGTACCATCTGATGAAGAAACCAAAATACTTGCAAAACAAGGGTTCCGAAACACCAAATTCGCAGCCCAGTACTCCGACCGCCTCCAGGGCCTCTTCTCCAGTGGAGAGCGAGGAGAGCCGACGTAGCACACGCAGTCGTAAATCTCGTGGTGGAAGAGATAAGCATGCACGCAAGGGTGGACATTCTGCCTCTGGTGCATACCAACGCCGTGGATATAATCCCAATGTAGATTATCATGATTCTGAATATCATTATGGGTCCGATTTTGGAGATGAATCCAGTGAAAAGAGTGAGGTCGAAGAAGACCCACTGCATAGTGATGTCGAATCTTCGGAGAGCATCGAGGAACCAGATCCATCCAGTGATAGTGATTTCTCACTCTCTAGCTACAGTACGACCAGTGGAACACCACGCAAGACTCTACTTAGTCAACAGAGGCCTCCTAGTCCAGAGCCACTATGGCTACAGAATCGCGAGTTGCCTCCACTTGTCCTACCAAAGTCTTCTGACGATTTACTGGTTCCTAAAGAACTGGTTATGCCTTCACTCTCTATATACGAAGTCCTTAGGCACTTTCGGACACTCGTACGGCTATCCTCATTCAGATTTGAAGACTTTTGTGCTGCCCTTGTCTGTGAGGATCAGACTAATCTACTTGCTGAGATACACATAATGCTTATCAAGGCCCTTCTACGCGAGGAAGATTCCCAACAAACGCATTTTGGTCCATTGGATCAAAAGGACTCTGTCAATGTTAGCCTTTATTTCGTCGATCCAATGAGTTGGCCAGAGGTGCTACGCTCTTATGTTGAAAGTGATAAGGGCTTTGATCAAAATATATTGAATATATTATCAACCTGTGAATACCCATTTACGGCTATTGAAGACCGAATAAAAGTACTACAGTTCCTCACGGATCAGTTTCTCATCACTAATCCAGTACGCGAAGACTTGCTACACGAAGGTATAATTATTGATCATATTTCATTAATACATCCAGATAACCCGACATTTAATCAGATTTTTATTTATGCATGATCAGCAAGACAAAACCGACAGATGACATGCTGATCTATTATTGACAAATTTTCTCTTGCTATCCTCTTATTGCTAATACACGTTATGTCTAAAGTTGTAAATTAATTGAATGTTATTCACAAATCATAGCTCATATTCGTAATAACAAGGATCATCGAACGTCTAAGAAAAGTAACAAGCGGGTCATGGGACTAATTTCAGGAAATATGCACTATGACGACCACTGTAGAGTGTGTCATCGTCTTGGCGATTTATTGTGCTGTGAGACCTGTCCAGCAGTATTCCATCTGGAATGCGTTGAGCCACCACTGGTCGACGTACCTACCGAAGATTGGCAGTGCAGCATATGCAAGGCGCACAAAATAACTGGTGTCGTCGATTGCGTACCGGATGTCGAGAAAAACGGTCTGCTTTGTCGACAGGAACACTTAGGATTTGATCGTCACGGACGTAAATACTGGTTCCTTGCGAGAAGAGTCTTCGTGTAAGTTCTCCATTATGAATTTCATTGAGCTATTGAAGCCGTTAGCCTTCCAAGTCCCAATTTTATAAAATGAATCTTGATAATTTGCAGCGAGAGCGAAGACGGAGACGTCTGGTATTACAGTACGCCTTTGCAATTCGAGGAATTGATGAGCAGCTTAGATCGTAACGAGATGGAAGTTGCACTGTACCGTGAATTATCTGATTACAAGGACGAGATCGTTCGACAAATGCAGCTTACCGAATCGATAACAAATCAGTACAAGGGAAATAAGAAATCCTATCTGGAAGTGGAAAATGGTACAGTAGTTTAACGTTCATGACAATCTTAATTGTTGATGTAGAATCGAACGTAGAATTTTTTTACTTTTTTGAACAGTGAACACTATGCTATGTTATGTTTACGTGTTGCAGCCCTCATACAGAAGATACAGAAGGAGCGTGTAGAGAAGCGCGAAAAAGAGGAGGAGGAGAGGAAGGAGAAAGAACGTCAGGAAGCTGAAGACATGGTAAGAAGAATTCATGAAGGTACGGATTCTCTGGAGGAACGTTTGGCAGCAGTCTCTGGCCAGAATGAAGAGACATCGGCAACGGATAAGACAACAGAGCGTCAAAATGCAGTCGAGTCGACAGGAGAGAACATGGAGGTGGACAATGTCGACTCTGAGTTGACAACCTCGAATGCTGACTTGACATCGAAGAACACGAAAACCAGTACCTCTGTATCATCATCCGAGGAAGTCGAGGAGGAACTCCTGGAAGGCGAAGAAGGCACGACGAAAATTGGAAAGGATGGTGAGTGTTATAAATAATCCCCAAAGCAAATTAACCATTAACACTATTCCCCCTTGCAATCGTGATTCTCTGCTTTCCATTAGGCAAGAAACACACAATCGTAACCAGATCCAAAACAGGTTCTCTACAGCCACGTACCTTCAACATGGATGACCTCAAGAGACGCTCTACGACGATTCTCTCCAAGGAGGAGCTGGACAAGTTAGACAAGACTCTGAAGGAAGAAGGCGACGGCACCAGACTCACTCGTCAGAAGGCCCATCAGATAGCAGCCGGGACTCATCTCTTTAAACTGGGCATGGATAACAACTACAAGTCCTATGTGAATCAGTACAGTACCAACCCCATAGCACTGAATAAACCTCAAAGAAACGAAGAACGCGACAAGAAAAGGCATTTGTCACACAAATTCTCACTGACTCAGGCTTCAGAGTTTAAATGGGTCGGTAGCTTGACGGGAACTCGTGCTCTCCTTGTAAGTACATTGCGTCAAACTATCCTTCAGCTTGAAAGCAGCATCCAGGCACCTTATATGCACACCAATTGGCCACTGCTAAGGAAACCTTGGACCACTGCTGTGGGAGCTTGTGTTAATCCTAGGGACTTCGCGCGTGCTCTTATCGTGCTTCAGGCCTGTATCAAATCTGTGGTCTTTGCTAGTGTCTGGCATGATCAACTTGGTCATGTTAAGCTTCAACGAGTAACCGCACTTGAACGCGAAGAGAAAAAGAGATTAGATAAGAAGGAGAAGAAGGAAAAGGAAGACGAGGAAGAAAGAAATCGTCTGACCTACAATTTTGTTAAGTACACCCTGGGTCTTAAGCATCAAGTGTGGAAGCAAAAAGGTGAGGAGTACAGAGTGCACGGTCAATGGGGTTGGCTCTGGGTGTCTGCCAGTAGAAGATACAAAGTAGCGGACATGAATAAAATGGGTCTGAGAATGGGACCGCAAAAGATTATGGTCCAGATTAGAGATCAAGGTGGCCTCAAGATTCTGGCTCTCGATCCTCCTACGTATGATTTCCTGGTTAAGGAATATTGTGGAATCAAGGACGTGGAAAAGAAGGAAGATAAAAAGGATTTAAAGAAGGAAACTATAGACACCAGTGTGAGAATTAAAGAAGAAATTGAAGAAGAACAGCCATCTAAATTTAGTGAAGACATCAAGGTTAAGAAAGAATGCAATACCGAAGATATTAAAACGGAGCAGGATGTCGAAGTGAAGAAAGATACAGATGAAACGTTAACTACACCAAAAACGGAACCTAAAAATGAAGCTAAAGTGAAATTACCGGTTTTAGCCGGTATGAAAATAGAGAAGGTATTTCCTCCCATAGAACGCTTTGAAGAAATTGACATCACTAAAGCCCTGACCACACCGGGACGACTGCATTATCCGAAAATTGCAAGAAAGACAAGAGTAGACGATTTTCTCGCTCGAAGAACTCACCTTAAGGTTCTCGAGCAGAGAAAACTTATTCAATCAGAGAAAACGAAAGAAGTCGCCAATCAATCAGGAAATCAAAAGGTTCCTGAAGGTGAAACTGATGTTGACATAGAAACTAACGAAGAGAGCGATACCGACGGTGCTGATGTGTCGCTCCAAACTATTTTTTCTGGAAAGCAAATGAATAAAAGTATATCTCCGTCCGCGAAGGAAATGCTGATAGCCATTGGAAAGCGTATTCAACAAGTGAGGAGTCAATATGCTAATATAATACGTCTTGGAAAGAATGGTAGCTGTTATTCGCGCTATTGTAATATGAATGCGCCATCTGGAAAGTCCACCTTGGCAACTCAAAGTTTGACGTCCACCTGTTACTCGCCTACTTGTCTGCAGAAGGCCAGATTGAAGCGAGAGATGATTTCTTTGCTACGAAAAGCTAACATGTTAAATAATAATCAGACATCAGCCAGTGCAACTTCATCTACTGTGGTCAGTTCAATTTCTCAAAATTCACAAGCTGGTTCCAAGGCTGATTCTGGTGATGAAGCTAAAGATGCTATTCAGAGGGATTTGGAATCAGCTGTAGCATTGGCTACTCACTGTACCGAAGAAGTTCAAGCCACCAATGTGAACCTTGATAAAACTATGGATTCTGATGATGGACCTACGAAACCTGCCAAGAAGATTAAGCTGGAACTTTCATCGGTTAGTAAATGTGAAACAATATGACTCCTGGTAACGTACCTGGAATATTCTGCTACAGCGTTGATACTTTTCAGGATCTGGATAGTGAAGTAAATTCTTCAAAAGTGGAAACTATCGTTACTACAACCAGTAACGTTGTAACAACAACTAGCGTAACAACGACTCAACAAATTACTAAAACTGTTGATGGTGTTGTTCAAAGTACCAAGGAAAGTACTACGTCACAAAATTCCGTTGCAGTGTCCTCTGAAGTGAAGACAAGGTAAGAAAGCGAGTGTCGTTAATCTAACCTTTTACAGTTCATAACTGTTCTCCCTTTTTCTGCAATTCTTATCATCCTTTTAGTAACCTCAGTAATGCGGGCGTGAAGACCATGATCGTAAATCGACGTGGTCGAACAGTGCAAAGAAGTACAATGGCAAGAGAATTGAATGCCGACGGTACAGAAAGAATTTATTCAGCAAAGTCAACCGAAGGCAAAGTTTACTTGAAGAAGGTCGCCATTTCCTTGGCGGATCGAAGGAAAAAACGTACACCGGTTAAATATCCTCTGTGCTCTACATTCTGCACTAAAACTAAGCATCGCAGTATATTACTGCTACCACAGCACGAGCTGCGAAAACTAGCACGTGTTGGCGGTCGTAGCCCGGTGCAAGGATTCCATCATATGGCCAAGGTTTTACTTTTGTTTTATATTTCAAAATTGTTTGCACAAGAAAAAGGCAAGAAGTCATTCATCTCGTTAACTAATTCTTATATATTTCATTAGGCTAATATGTCGGTATGGCCATATCCATGTCCCAGACCATTATTTAAAACTTGCTGGTTATATCGTACTGTGGGTCTGAAGTCTCTGGCCGCGGCAGCCATACAATTGAGAATTTTATGGGCATGTCTGCGTTGGGATGATATGGCTGCTAAACCGTTGTCTACTGACGGAAAGCATCAAATAACAACAGACACGGAAATCATGTCTTTAGAGATTCTGAAACATAGACACGTCGGCCAGTTCATGGATAGAACACAATATCTGCGACGGAAAGTAGTTATTCCTCTGGAGCTACCAAAGCAAGTCCGAGGTAGGTAAAGCAAGAACGAGGACTTAATGATTTCTCTGATACTGTATTATAATAAGAATTTTTTTGTACAGAGGTGACGTCGATACGAAGTGGTCTTAGGAAAAGAAAACGTCCTGAATCTCCACAGAGTACGGAGCCTCAGGTGACCGAGGAATGGGTCGATGAAGACAAACTAGAGCTCTGGGAGATAAAACAATATGGTGATAGGTAAGTAGTGCATTATTAGATCACGTGTTATTTAATTATATAAATATACAATGTCTTTGTGTGATTTTTATATAATGAATATATAACAATTGAGTAATGGTCATTGCAAAAGATCAATCCGTAGATTCTAGGTATTTCGTAGTAAATAGTTTGGGGCGCGTACTGTGGCGTTCTCGTGGTCTGGATTCTGACGATGGTTGGGATCCTGGTACCATGTGACTCTACTTTCACACAACCGTCCCATCCTTGCTTAACACCACTGTAATACTAACCCTCCGCTTGGTGTGTGTCCCCTCTAGGTTAGAGAAGGCTAATGCCCAGATTATTACTAGGAGCCGCTCAGGCGTGCCACAGAGTGTCGTGGTGGGTTCTAACAGAGGAACAGGGTCAGGTACGGGTCTGGGTGATCAGCTGGTAAGTGGCAAAGCCACTCCCGAGGAAATTAAAGAGAAGATGGAACAACAGCTTCGCATACAGCGCGCTGCTCATCAGCAGAAGCGTGCTCTGGAGACGCTCAAGAGCCCTGCCAATCCAACTACTACAGTTGGTACCCTTGTTAAAGTCACTGCGAATTCCGGTCAAGGTATTATTCTCGTTGTTATATTACTTTCCATTACGTTACCTCCTAATTATCCATTTGAGCCTTAATTAATTACAAGGCACTCTTCCATTTCATTTTCATTACAGATGGTACTGTGAAGGTTGTCTCGAAAGTTGCTATACCTGCCAGTCCCAATGCTGGTCAAGGAAAATCACAGCTTACCTCGCTACTCACTACACCCACGCAGAATAAGACTTTCTTGGGTACACGTCGTATTTATATGACGAAATGTAAGTACTGAGCTTTTACAGATCCAGGGGTATCTCAAAGACATTTGAAATATTTATATTTTATTAATATTTAGCATCGGACGGAACGACTCGTGTAGTTTCTGGGCCAACCAGTATTCTACCAAAGACGGTTCAGTCGCAAAATCAACAACAGTCACTTATCAAGGTTCCTGGCCAGACAGGTAAGTCTATCGAATATTTGTGTATTTTGTAATATTAAAAACAAAATCCTTGTAAACACTTAATTTTTGTCTTATCAGCCACTGGAAACACACCAGTTCAGCATGTGCAGCAAAGAGTGCAGATATTGCGAGGGCCAGATGGAAAGTTGCAGGTTCGCGGTCTTATGCCTGGTCAGCAATTGGTACAAATGCCTGATGGGAAGCTTCACGTGTTGAACACGGGTCAGGCTATAGCGACAACTCCCAACCAGCAAACTCCGACAACGACAGGAACAACCACGACGCAGGTGAGCTTTCAGAAAAACAATAAGAATTTTTAGTAGTACTGACTTTAACTTTGTGACATGTTTATCGCAGAGTGGTGCTAAGACAGCTAGTACTTCTAATACAAGCAAGACGGTAACCGCAATTACTGGGACGCCGATTAAGGGTACGACTACGAAAACTACTGCAAATCAAGCTCAGCAAGCCCAAACCCCTCAACAGGCTCAGCAGCAAATTGTACAAACTGTACAGAGAGGAAAAGGTACACCAGTGGCAGTAGCGAACGTTAATGCTACAGGTGGTGTTCAACCTCAGAAGAATACAATTGTTGTTGCGAACACTGGACAGATCGTGTCGGGAACTCAGGTACGTTATGCCTTGTACAGGAAGAAAATTTCGAATCGATGATGACTGGCAGTAATATTTTAATGATTATAATTTACGCAGGTGATGACAACCGGTGGGCAGATAATAAATGCCAATCAGATAGTAGTGAACAATGCCAATTTGGCACAACAGCTGGCTTCCGGTAAAGCCCAACTGGCTACCATAGGAGGCCATCAGGTTGTGATACGAAGTACACCAACGGGCAATCAAATTGTACAATTAAATTCTGCCAACAGTGGTATAATCGTTAAGAATGCTGCAACGCCTACCAAAACGCAGACAGGTTTGTGGACAGCTGAATTTCATTAATTCAATTGAAGTTGTTGAATTTCAAATTGTATTTATCTGTTACTGTAGCAACGTCAAAACCGGCCCAAGTATCGCCTGCTGCCTCACAGGCTCCAGAAACACCTAACAGTAATGCCGTTTCCAATACAACTACTTCGACGATACCGAGCACTCCAGCCGTGACAAATACGACACCCGCGACGCCAGCTCCCGGAAGCGTTGAAGCATCACTGTTGGCAGGACAACCTCCGGGAACTGTCATTAAATGTGTCACGGCGCAAGTCATTCAAACGACGCAAGGGCCTAGAATTGTTCTTCAAGGTCTTCAGGGTGCCGACTTTACTCCTCAGCAACTAGCCATGGTTCAGCAACAAGTTAAACAGCAATTACTCAAAGCCCAAGCGACAACTGGAAAGCAGGGTGTCTTGGGACCTACCAAAATATATCTCGCTGTTCAACCAGCACCTGGAACACATTCTCCACAAACACAAAGCAATCAAACTTCTAGTACTCCAGGTACACCGAGTGCTCCTACTTCGAAGCAACAGCCTATGGTGTCGCCACCTTCTGCGACAGTGCCCCCGCTAACTGGTGAGAATACTTCTGTTTCTAGTATAACAATTGCTTTTGGATTTCTAAAATAAATAAATTTACTATCAGATCATTTCGTTTTAGCATCTCAAATAGATTCAGATACCATTTCATCTCAATCCCAAACAGCGACAGCGAGCACACCAGAGAAACCTAAAGTCGTTGTGCAACAGGTTGGACGACCTGGTAGCACAGCGGATGCTGCGGATACTCCGAGAACTAGCATGGCCAATGGTCAACAACCGACGCAAACATCTCAAGACGCTAATCAATCTTCGTCGAACAAGTTTATTCTGACTCCCGATTATATACAGCAAAGTATGTATTCCAAAAGAATGAAGAGAGAAAAAAAAAGTAAAAAATATTTACAACCTCTGTTAAACGATTTCGTATTTTATATGTTACAGCAATAAAGAATGCTCTGAAGCAAGAGAATCTAAATCCTGAGATCGAGGAGAAGCTGTTGCAGCTACAACGATATCAAGAGAAACAAATGAAGGGTGGTACCGTTGGCACAGCAACGGGAACAGGTGCAACTGGAGGTTTGGAGAGTTCAATCACCAGTCATCAGGGGCATAACACCCCGACGATGACAGTGACACCACGTGCCCCGTCGCGCAAAAGGCCTGCACCCTCGCACATTCCTTCTGTGACGACCCCTACTACGACGCTTACAACGGTCAACGAAAAGGACACCGACTGGGTCGAAAGCCCCAGGAAAAAGCCACTTCCTAAGCAAGAGCATCGAGATCTGTCCAAGTAAGAAAGACGGAATGCATCATTGCACTTTCTACTAGACACTCACATCTCATTGTTCTCCATAGTAACATCTAACTTCTTTTTGTTTTTCTTGTTCACGTATTACCATATTATTGTTTCAGGGAATGTCGTAGGATGATCTGTTGACAACAATCGTGAACTAACAAATTTTCATTGCGAATTTCGACTAGTAGTATAATTAAGCAATCGATTAGGCGACATTAACGTGAATGAGTGAGAGTGAGCGAGATAGCGTGAATGGCTTGCGTGAGAATATATGAGAACGAAAGAGATCAAGAGTGACAGAATATAATGACATTGAAATAAAATAATCGCCGCGGATCACGCGTATTTGGATTCGTGATTATTATACAATATTACTTTTTACGTTCGTCTTGATCTCGTTCGTTTACGGATTTTCTGTCCTGTCTAGTGTCTCTTTCTTATCTTTAAAATCATTTTACCGAGAAGGATAATCTGTTTACACTACTTAATTTTTACCGTGAAATTGAGAATATCATTAAACATGCATATAAATTTGAAAATTTCATAGATTTTTGTCTTTTCAATCTTTTACATGAATTTTTATTTGCTATCGTGTCCGATATCGTGAATTAAACATTCCCAAATAATATCCCATCCACGCACACACGGAAAACAAAAAATCTATTGATAATACTAACCATCTTGTTATCTATTTTATTTTACTTTATAATCACCACAGTCATCTCATCCTTCAGTCATTCTTATCCATCCGCTCTCAATTATATCCAGATGTTCGATCAGACCGATTGATCATACATCCACACGCTAAAAACGCTGAAAAACAGTGTCCAGTGCACAGATCAGTTCTTAGCCAATATTTGGGCTTAAAATATTGTTGCACTGTTTGTCACAGGGCGCATAAACTGTCAGAAGCACTGGATAACGAGTCCACTCCGAAAAATCGGGCTGGAAAGATAAAGGACACGCAGGAGCAGCGAAGAAAGCAGCAGGTCCATTCGCGGATGCAGGTTTTGCTATTTAGGCATAAGGAACTCCTTAAAAAGGATATACTTAAAAAGAGAGCGTTGCTGGAGAAGGAACTGCAAATTGACATACAGGTTGGTGCCGAATGGATCAAGTCGTAGGAATCCACTCTGACCTCGAAGACATAACCCAATTCTTTTATTTAATCACAGAAGGACCTATCGGCCGAGTTAGCCACCAGGACGAAGGCCGAAAGGCACAAGCAGGACGAGGTCAAAGTGGGCAGTGCAAAACGTAAAGCCAATGCTCAGGCTGCACAACATGTTAGTCCACCCACCAGAGGCGGTAGACCAAAGAAACACAGAGCCCAAGGTAACAGTACGACACCACCTGGTGCGTCATCTGCGGTGGCTGCTAATCGTATCAAAAAGGAGAAGCTCTACTGTCTCTGCAGAACGCCTTACGATGAGACCAAGTACGTTGAATATACCTGGAGTATTTGATCTCATGGAACTTATCTTGATGTCGTCCGTTTAGACACCTTTCTTCATGTTCATATTCTTAATTGTAGGTTTTACGTTGGGTGTGATCTCTGTAACAACTGGTTCCATGGTGATTGCGTTGGCATCACTGAAGAAATGAGCAAATCCTTATCGGAATTTGTTTGTACCGAATGTCGACACGCACGAGACACGCAGGAACTTTATTGTCTTTGCAAACAACCCTACGATGAATCTCAGTGAGTACTGTTCTCGTGGATGGAAATTTTCTGTGTCCTGGAAAGACACCCCTGTTGAGTTTTTACTTTATATTCTATTTGTCTCTGTTTTTTTTTTTCCTTTAAGGTTTTACATCTGCTGTGACAAGTGTCAGGACTGGTTCCATGGACGTTGCGTTGGTATTCTGCAATCTGAGGCTGATAACATCGACGAGTATGTTTGTCCCAACTGTCAGAGAAATTCTTCAGTCAATTTCGCAAACATGAAGAACCTTAACGCCAAGGATCTTGACCTTCTGAAGAAGCTCATAAAGCAGATACAGGTTAGAATAAAATTCTGAACGTTCTCTAACATCTCCAGTCTATTCTAAATCGAATCTTTGAGATCATTAAATATTTTTATACTTCGCAGGGTCACAAGAGTGCTTGGCCTTTCATGGAGCCTG
Organism: Hartigia nigra; assembly: GCA_031001745.1. Lineage (NCBI taxonomy): Eukaryota > Metazoa > Arthropoda > Insecta > Hymenoptera > Cephidae > Hartigia > Hartigia nigra. The sequence continues at coordinate 356,041 of JARPRG010000642.1, read as the reverse complement.
TGGATCCAAACGAGGCTCCTGATTATTACAAAGTTATAAAGGAACCTATGGGTAAGTGTCATTTAAAATCCATCAATAAAAATATATTTTGTTCTTCGTATTCAAGAATTTGAAGAAAAAAAAAAATTACTTTAACCTTTGATTGCTATTACAGACCTACAAACTATAGAACTGAGAATAAACGATAAATCGTACAAGAAACTAAGTGAATTCATTGGTGATATGACCAAGATATTCGACAACTGTCGCTACTACAATCCTAAGGAGTCGCCGTTCTTCAAGTGCGCCGAATCTCTGGAGACTTACTTCGTGCACAAGATCAAGAGTCTCAGGGAAAAGTTCTCCGAAGGGAAATGAGCGACCTACGTTCAGTCCTGAGTGTTGAAAATTCTAAAGACCGTGAAGTCGTGCATAAATGTGTGACAGAACGGGTCGCCGTTATCGAGCAGTAGTGCAGTGTATCCAGAAATGATCTGTGCCAGTACACGAGGAAGAGACCGAAACTTGATGTAGACATAAGTACATAAGGCTAGCCCATACAGATACATTTACTTCTTAGGAGCTGTATGAACGTTTCACTTTAAACTTCGTAAAGACACACAACAACCTCATACTAACGAGATCGACAACTCATCCCGACCCATTTGGACTTCCTGAAGTATTATGAT